>CM047808.1:93768102-94315162 GCA_026214975.1 Gentiana macrophylla | reverse complement strand
GTTGAACTTGTTTCACTGGTTCAACATGCTTCTTAGTTTGAGGACATTGTTCGACTACAAACTTAACACCGATTTTGGTATTAGGTTCAGTTACTTTACTTGTTCCTACCTTCGAAGTTTGTTGTGTATCAAATCCTAAGCCAGTTCTATCTCCATATGGCTTGCCTAATTTGAATCTAGTTGCTGAACTAGATTGAGCAAAAGATTCGATTCTTGCTGATGCGATCGTGACCAATTAATCGATTCTTTCCTTTATCGATTACGCTTAGTCTTAACGTGTTGATTCATCATACAATATTTTGGCTTCTATAATTAGAGCTTCTTTCGACTTTGATTGATTCATAACCACTTGTATGGTGACAAGGTGATTCATCAATTGGTCAAGAGTTTCTTCTATTTACGAGTTCTTTGGATTGGAATGAATTTGTTGAAGAACATGCATTTTGCATGGAAATCGAGGTGATCTGTATTTAGAGTTTGATTCACATACCTCATTGGGATCTTCCATGTGTGCCATTAAAGCGTGTGTCATTAGATAATCTTTACGTACCCGGCCGTAGTCGGACTCATCTCCGAAGCTAATAGTGCTCTTACCGGTTCTTCGTTGATGTGTCTTCTTGGTGATTCTTGACATTCGACTTTGTAGTGTCCAGGCTTCTTACAGTTGAAACAAATATATTCATCATCTTTTCTCTTTCAGAGTCTTCTTGATAAACACGAGTTACAGGATGACCATTCTTCATCCTTACGATTCGACTCATCATGAGTGCCATTTGTACCTCCATTTCATCCCACTTGTTGAAGATTGTTTGTGGATGTTTCTTGAGAGTCATTTGATCTTTCTTTTGCAAGTGATGTGGTCTTTGGTTCTTCAGAGCTTTGATTATTACAAGCGTGCAAGAAAATCTTCACTTTGAATTCATAAGCTTTTAAATCGAGAAGATTTTGAAGGAGTCTTCTATATCAAATCTTCTAGACTCTTCCATGCTTGATGACCTTCATTTTCCAACACATAGGTAAGGCCTTCAAAATTCATGTATTGATTACTTTCTTTGTGTATTCAATCTTGAGTAGATCTAGTTCATCCATGATAGTACTGAATCTTGTCTCCATTTGGTGAATGGATTCTCCAGATTTCATCTTGAAATTCTCAAACTTATGCTTTGCAACCGAGATTTTTACTCCTTGATTGAGTCAGTTCCTTCACAAACTAACTAAAGTTTGTCCCACACTTCCTTAGCAGTTGTGCATTCTTTCACCTTCAAGTACATGTTGCTGTCAAGAGTTTTGAGGATAAAGTCCATAGCAACATTGTTGAGATTATTTAAACTTTGCGATCATCACTAGTCCATTCGGCTTTGGGCTTTGGAACTCAAATTTGTCTTTCACCATCAGTTTGCATGTAAGTGATCTGAATTGGTCCATCTGTGAGCACGTCCACCATCCCGTCATGAGTAGCAGCTAGAAAAGCCTGCATATGATGTTTGTATTCGTCAAACCTATCCATGTTGCATATAAGCATCTATCTTGCATACTGATTGTTATCCATTGTGAGTTTGTGGCTGATTATGTGAAAACTTGGCCCAGGCTTTCTAATGACAATAACTAGAGGAGATTTGGAGCAAGCGAGCTTTTAACACCTGGCGTGTTAAAGAAACAACGCCCGATACCAATTCTTGGTCCCCTTGGAAAGGCTAACACAAGTTTAGAGGGTGAATAAACTAGTCCCAAAAAGCTGGATTTTAAACAAATTAAAGTTCGATTATAACTTGTGTGGAGTTAAGTTTGTCGTGGTGAGTTTGATCAAAGCGACTTAAGCAAAGCGAGTCAACCGGCGATGCGTGGATATAATTCTAGCCTTTTTCTTGATCTTGTTATTCTATGCGAAAGTTGAGTGTCTGGCCCGAATTACAGTGATTGTCGGTTTGTGGTGTGAGGTGTATAACAATCAATACTCGAATCTTTGTAAATAAATCTTTGAGTAAGTAAATAAATGTGTAAAGTAAATGAGGCAAATATTATAGAGGTTCAGGTGGTGTAACCTGTCAATCAGTCCTCTCTTCCCCTGTGGTGTAGGAGGAAAATTCCACTAGAACTTCTTGAGGTGAGCTATTACAAAAAAAACCTAAACAATAGTCCTTGACTAATCCTAGCTTCACTATCTAAGCAGTTGTAGAACAGGTAGAATTACTTCTTTTCAATTGCTTGAACACTGGTCCTTGAAGGGTTACGTATGCCTCTTCACCAGCTACCACCACAAACACAGTCTACCCGACTGCTTTGACAACTGTCCTTGGCAAAACCTTCCCGGTTTGCTTCACAGTCTAAACCTTTGATTAAGAATCAAAGTTGGGTTGAGAATCAATAAATTGATTCTTTTCTGTGGTTCTTCTAAGTGTATGATTCTTGATAAATCTATGTGGCATGAACACTTGGAAGATTTCTTGATAGTTCTTGATATCATGAGATAATAATGTCAATTCGAATAAACTTAGACTTGCACACAAAGCGCTTGTTGATCTTAATAATTCTATATTTATTCTTGGTGCAAAGTCCTCTATGTATAGTGTAGGATCTAACATTCATTTTCTTGAATTCGAATTGTATCAACGGCTATTTGTAACGGCTATATTTTATGACCGTTCTGATGTGTCAGTATTTCATCCAATAAAAATGCTTTCTTTACAACGTTCGACTGTACTGTCAGTTTGATGGATGACTGACTTATAAACCTGAGTTTCCTGATCAGTTTTATATTGAGCTCGTCAGTTGTCAATTCCTTGACTTACTTGGAGCATTAACTGAGATTTTACTCTTCTTCAAATAACAGTACACCAATTTTTCATCTGATTATAAATGACTTAACCAGAGTACACCATAAGAAAATATCATCTAATAGTTCATTGTCCTTATGACTCTTAGGTCTTCATTCAAGATCCATAAAGTCGATTCAGTCACCACAAACTTGCACGAATTCAAACTTTCTGATCTCGACATGTAAACTGAGTTTGAACCCTCGGTTCTTCAATCTTCTATAACTGAGTCTGTGACCCTCAGTTCTTCAATCTTCTAGATAAGCCAACCGATTTTGTGTCCCTCAGAAAACTTATTTTCTTCTGTTCCATGTTGGTGTAGTCTGAGTCAGTTTTTCAGTCAGTTTATCTTGACGATTTCCAGTTTTCTAAATGACTTCCAGTTTTCAGTTTCACGACACTCTAACTATTACAATGCTTGTCTGATGTAACCTATACAAATATCACATTCTATTAAAACTTATACATTCAGTTCTAGACATCTTTTAGCCTTTCACTATAACAGCTAGCTTCAGCACTTCATCAATAGGGTTAAGATAATACAGAGAATAAATATGATGAATTATCATCAAAACATAAATTTTATTTCCCACAATTCTTCTCTGCTTGGAGTTTGGCAACGGTCTGCTCCAGCTCGGTCCTCACACCAAGATGCTCATCCGTCAAAGTTTAGATGGCATCAACATGCTTTGTCTCCCAGTTCTATAGCTCAATCGTTTAAGCTTGGAGCTGCTCGTTGAAAGCTTTATTCTTCCAGACTGCAACCTGCAGTTACTCATTGAGCTGCCTACACTCAGAAGATTCATTTTCAAGGTCATTGACCTTTTTCCTTAGCTTCTCTATACAAGAAGAAACGGCACTTAGCCTCTTAAGGTCTACTGTCCAACATGAGACCCCTACGTGAGTGAGATAATAACTTGTTAAACGAGATGAAAGTCTAGACGCAAAACAGGAAAAGTGCTAATAGATCCACTTACAGAATCAATGGCATGTAGACCTGCATCGGCCAGCTCTTCATCCATCGTCTCCAGGATCAGATCAGGCTGTGGCTCTACTTCAAACACCTCATCTTCCCGGACAGCAGGTTCATGAATGAGATTTAACGAAGCTACAGTTCGACAGTAGCTCTGGATTGACCTCTCCGCAGGAGAGGATTCCCCTCATCATCATCCCAATCATCATCTGGGATCTCGATAAAAAGGGTTGTCAAGTCCACCCTTAGAGTAGAGGAGCGCGGCGTGACAATTCCTTGTTGCTCTAGCTGTGGGTGAACCATGCTAAGATTTAAGGACGAGCTCACAGCTCAGGCAGGAGAATGCTCCTCAGTATGTGTCCTCTTAGTGGAAACGCTCTCATCACCCTGCTCATCTCTTGCAGCAGTCAGCAAGTTGGCGAAGGATGTCACTACAAAAATGACAAGGTAAAAAGAAAAGAGGTCAGCTCATAGCACAATGCAAGATCGAAAAAGGAAAAAGTAATGCATACAGTAAGCCCTACATGTAGATTGATCCTCAATACTAAAGGGAACAAGGGCTCGGGCCCAAACTCCTTGAGCCGAGCTGCCTCAATTAGTTGGGAAGACAACTCTTTGGTTTTCATGACAATTCCGGAGTTCAATATAGTCTGCACCTCAATCAAATCAAAGATATCCAGGGCAACATCTTTAGACACATCATCATACCTCCACTGGCTCAGCTCAGTCCTCCCTCCATTCCAAACAAAAAAGAAACAGGCACGCCAACCCTTAGGTGGTGAAGACCCGTCAAACATGTACGCCTGGACGCCAGACCAGTGAGGAAATGGGTACCACCTAGAAGGCCCTGGATTCTTCCTGATTTGATGAAAACCTCTGAAGAGGTTTACGGAGAAGAAAACTCCGGCCATCTGACACAAAATGGCGAACCCTACAATGCTCCTGACCCCGTTAGGAGCAAAGAAGGCGGTACACCAGGGTAATCATAATCCCCCCTTCAGTTGATACCACTAACCACACAAAAACCACCAGAGGGTCGGAAGGCGTAAGGCCGAGGATCGTTGGGAAGTTTAGGAGCTAATATGTATCTATTTACCTAATAGTCTTGGCAGATGTAATCTATACTACTCTGCGAAAGAACGAATTCCATCCCGTAACTACCTATAAGTGTTTGGGTTTCTTTACAAACCTTATGCCTAAGGGCAGGATTGAAAGTCCCGGAAGAAGGACAGATTGAAGAAGCGAGATTCGGATAGAGTTTTAGACCTCTCGGTTTTGGAGTGAGATTCAGACGTGAAGAATTTTGCTACAAAAGAACTTGAAGGAGTTGAAGCTCTCAGTAACATGAATGTGGAGAGGAAATGATTACTTAAAAGTGTAGAGAGCAGAACTTACTTGTGAAACCAAGAGGGAAAACGGAAAGACGGTATAAGTCCATTGGTATTTAATTGCAAGAATAGCGTATGAGCGGGTAGTGATAGGCGGTTGATGTGATTTGGGCTATATGCCCCACCACATTTTCAAGAACCGTTCCTTCAATAAACATGGGTGAAATGCCTCAATACCCGGAAACGTTTTGACAGTGTCATAACGAAGTTGTGCCACCTGGCACAACAGGGTGTTCAAACCCTCTTAGGACTTAATGATAGAGGCCGAGCTCCATAAGGGCAGAGCTGACCAGCTCGGAAAGCTTAGGCAAGCTCTGGGGGGCTTATGACGAAGGTCGGATTAGCATCGGCCACGTGTCATTCTATAAATAGCAAAGTAATAAATAAGGAGAGATAAGGTGAACATTTAGAGGCTAGGAACCCTAGTGTATTCTCAGCTCAAAGACCATTATCCCCAGGAGGGAGGTCTACATCGTCTTCCGAATACACCTCGCAGTCCACCGCAAGTCGGTCGGAGCATAGTAGAGCCGGAGTAATGCAACTCGGGCCATGGCATTGCTTGGATCTCTCCGCATGTTGGATATAGCTGGTTATGATGTTATCCCCACGTGACTATTATACGTGATAAATATGGAAAGAATCATCAACCCTTACAACTCTGATCCTATTATTTTAAATCGTGTGATTATCTCTTAGAATCACGGTGATTAACCCGTACATATCCGCAGTTGGTTACAAACTAGAATGCTTGAATGACACGGCATTATTACAACCTAGTGCACAAATGTTCCTTATATAAACAATCTTAAGAACTAGAGCAGACTTGATTCTTGAATAATCCTAAGATACACATGCAACTTGAGAAGAACATTCTCAGGCTCAGTAAAAAATCCCAAACAACACCACCCGTTTTGTTTGTTTTCTTACTTTTTTTGTGATCTTATTTAGTCGTCTCTAAAAATTTTAGACACAGATTGTCGTTGGTGAAACCAACATCGCCAAGTAACAATCCGGCCTTCACCACATGGGATAGGCAGGACCAATTTATTCTTAATGCAATTTTGGGCACTCTTTCACCGCACTTGCTCCAGCTTGTTGCAAACTTTGATAGATCTCGTGAAGCGTAGTAGATTCTTTCCGATACTTTCGATAAACCGAGTAGGGGATGCATCAAGCAACTTAAACAACATCTTAGATCCATCACTAAAGGCGAGAACTCGGTTTCTACCTATATCACTTCTATCAAGTCTAAAGCCGATGAATTAACGGCCCTAAACTTTCTGTTGACTGGAAGATTTAGTTGATCTCATTTTACGTAAATTTGCGACTGAATATTTGGACTGTCTAGTGCGTTCCATTCTTAGGATACACACATTTTCTTTGATGATTTGCATGAAAAGCTTTTGAACTATGAAGCCGGTCTTCTACAACATCATGTTTTGCCCTCACATGGTTATACTTCGCCTTCGCCGCTTAGTTTCCACCACATCCGCCATCTCTGGACATCACCCATCACCGTTTCAGCCTGCTCCCCCTGATCCAGACCAGTCTTGGCTCCTCTGCCCTCACCAGCTCAGCACATTTACACACCTCAAACCTTCCTTGGAAAGTGCCAACTTTGCAGGTTCAAGGCCATTCCGCCAAAAATTGCCCGACATACCCGTTCTTTCAGCACCTCTATCACCCTCCTATAAAAAATTTGTGACCTCCAATGCCTCCACCTCAGGCCCATCATGCTCAAGTCATCACTCTCCGGCTTCTAGACAATGGTTCTTCCCACCACATGACGCATGACCTAAATCTCCCCACTCGGCATGATCCATACTCAACTTCGGATAAAATAGTTATCAGTGATTGTTTTTCCTTATCTATTTCCCATGATAGTTCTGCATCTATTGCTGCTTTTAAATCATCCATTGTCTTATGTGTTCCCTAACTCTTCCAAAACCTTTTATCTGTTTCAAAACTCTGTGCTGATGTTGGTCCCAGAGAAGGGTAAAACAATAGTCAGAGGGGGGGTGAATGACTATAGTGGAGATTCAAAAACTTTTATTTATGTTTAAAAGCTTTTGGGCAGCGGATAAGTCCCTTCTTAAAATGTTGTTTCAAAGTAGATTATGCAATTACAGATATAGAGTATGCAATGAAATAAAGTGCAGTGAAGTAAATTGCTTAAGGTAAATAGACACAAAGGTTTATAGTGGTTCAGGGTGGTGTAATCCCTTAATCCACTCTTCTCCTGTGATGATTGGAGGAATTCACTATTGTTTTCATAGATACAATAGTACGATTGTCCTTTGCTACACAAGCTTCACAATCTGCAAGACTATCACTCCTTGGCTTCAAAAGCTTCAGTGACTCAGTCTCTATCACTGCTCCTTGAGAACAAATCTTTCAGTAGCTATCACAAAGGCTGCAACTCCTTCTCAGATTCCTCTTATTCAATTGCCTCAGTTGATGTGAATTGGATTCATAGATTTGTTGATCAATCTCAGAGCTTGATTTGGAATTGAAGTTCTGATTGCTGAGTTGATGTCTAGATATTTCCTATAAGTACAGATGAAAGGATTTTAACTTTGACAGAGTTTTTGCTTGTATAGTATCAGACTTAATCGTTATTTTCTTTTTCTGTCAATGCCTTCTATTTATAGCCTTGATAATCCTTGTTTTGAATTTCATGTCATTGGCTATTTAATATGGAGAATAATCATTGATTTAATTCTTGATTCCCCATAATTATATTCTCTCTTGACTTCAGGGGTGATTTTTCTTCAAGCGTTTATCGAGAAAATCATCATTGATTGATCCACAATTGATTGTGCATTTAATGCTTTATCTTCATCATTTGAAATCTGAAAGAGTAAAGTTTACTTGGCCGTTCCCTGAACGGTTAAATGATTCTTCTGACTTGGCTGTTTGGTTCTTCCTTCATCGCTTTCGGTCTTTACTCACCGAAAGCCGATTTACTTTGCCGGGTTCTTCGCTTTGTTGTTTTCTTTGATTCTTTCAAGTACTTTTTGTACTTCACTCGATCCTTGGTTTGGGTGAGATCAGTGTACACCAAATTTGACAATATATTTCATCACTTGAAACATAACTTAGACTTATCCAAAGTCATCACAGACTTCCTTGGTTATAAGTCATACCATAATGTCTTCATGCTCCTCTGCTGGTACTTGGCTGGCTCCACTCTACCGAAATTCTGTTTACTTAGACGTCCTACCAACTAGTACAATACTTGTCTGACTCAACTTATACAACATGTCAAACTCTAAGTAAAGACTTATACAGAGAGTTCTAACTTATTCAGGCTTGCTATAACAGCTAGTATGGCCCTCATCAAAACATAATAAAATGTTCCTAACAATTTCCCCCTTTTTGATGATGCCAAAACCCTCATAAGACTGAATATAAGTGTACAAAATTTTCATAATAACAATAGAACAAAACTCACCAATTTTATTCATCCATTTAAGGGCAATAAGATATTGCATCTTTTGACAAAAATCAAAGGCATAGAATAAAAAATTTAATGAAGGGCGGCTACTTCTTCTTTTCTTCAAACCTCTTGCACTTGCCTTTGATGCACTTGCCCTTATCTGTTGGGCTCTCTTTCTTTCCACTGGAGCTTTCAGGCTTTGAGCTTCCTTCCCCCTTTTTGGCAGCACCAAACCGTGCTTCAAGAATTTTGTTCTGTCGCTCGGACTACGAGAGAACCATATTTTTTCTCTAAGATTTTGTTATTTGCCTCAGTGACATTTATGAGGGTGTTGAGTTGCTGACCAGAGTACTCCATAACCTCATCCAGATGGTGGAGTTAATGTGTATGAGCATTCAAAGTATCCACCACTGGTTTGAGATTGCCATCAATTTTGTCAGCAAGAAACTCAAGGTTGGTCTGGACATGATAGGGGATTAGCTGCTGCAGGTTGCAAAGAAAGTTTCCATGTTTCTCCATGACCTCATCTTGAATCTTAATGTGATTGATGAGGGCTTCAATTTTATGATTTGAGGAGGTTTGCATCACTCCATAAGGCAAGCTTCAAGTTTTGTCTGCATTGGTATTGTCTTTCCATGTCCACAATGAGGGGTTGAATGTCTAGATTGAAAAGTCTCTCAGGATCAACTTCTTTTAGTGTTGTTGCCTCATCCTCATTGTCCTCATCTTCCTTATTCTCTTCATCATCCTCGTGCTCTGTTGTTTCTTCTTCCTTCTCTTCTTCTTTCTCTTCTTCTTCCTTTTCTTCTTCTTCCTTGGGTTCTTTTTCCTCCTCCCCTTCTTTTTCTGCTTCATCCTTCTCCTCGTCGACATTCTCGGAGTTCGAGAGAGAGGTTCTTTGAGAGGTATACCTTGCACACTGCCACGGCCCTGGACGCAGTGGTTTTCTTTCCAAGTGACGGAGACTTAATTTCTTCTGCTGGTATTCCCCTTGATCAATAGTGGGGGTGTTGACAAGTTTGGCTGAGTGAGCTTGATCAGCTGGCTCACTCAGTTGTTTGGAAACTTTGATGAGGCTCTTGAAAATCACCTCTTGAAGAGTTAGATCATCGTCAGAAAGACCCATCTTTTCTTGATCATCTTGAAGATGATATCCTTCCTGTGGCACTTCTTTACCTAGTTCTGCCTCACTTTTAGAAGAATCTTCTCCATCTTCAATCTCTTCGTCTTGGATGAAGTAAGGCGATATCCTTCTTCACCTTCTTCCGGATATGTCACTTCTTACGGTATCTCTTCCTCGGTTGTTGTATAAATCCACCGATCACCACCTGGGTTTTCTGATTGTTGGCAGCGATCGGAGGAGGGTCCTCTTGTGACTTTTGAGATCTGGTCCTTCTCCTCACTCCTCGATCCCATTGTTTTGTGTGCTTTCCTTTTTCGTCCGGAAGTTGGCTTGGGTTTGTGGATGCCTTTACATCGGTAAACAATACCTTGGCCTTATGTGGGGATGCGAGTAATGGGTTTTACCTTCAATGTATCAAACAGGTGTTGAAGAGGGAACCCATAAGATTTCCTCTCCCAGAAGTCACCTTTCTTCCAGAGGTTCTTGCCCGGTGCCATGATCGTTAGATCAATTCCCTTCTGAATCTGGTCTTTCAACAGATTGAAAACAGATGTTGACCAGTCAAAGAGAATACCTTGATAGATAATCGCCATTAACTTGACCCGTAACTCAGTCAAGTTTTCCATCGATCCTTTTCTGCCTTTAATGTTTTTGGTGATAACGGTGCATACTCGGCAAATGGACATTTGAGAGGCGATCCGGGAGGTTGTATGTTTCTTCGTTTTTCCGGGATTCTTGGCTATCTCAGCCCAGAAATTGTTGATGTCAATCTATACAAACTTCACATTAGCCGGACCAATTCTAGGTATATGTAAGAATCTATTGAGTAGTCCAGCTGTGATGACCACTTCCTTGCCAAATATCGAACTCTTTATGCAATCGTGATCACTCTTCTTTGTCTTTGGGCACAAACTTTGCATTTTTCCAAAATGCAATTAGGTTTTCATAGCATATTCCATTTATTGGGGATTTAGGAAGGTCATTAACCCTAGATTCAAATCTGACCATCAACCGATCATTGAGTACATCAATATCACGAAGGAGAGATAATGTTCAGGCCTAAAAAAGCGATCCCGTTGATGATCGATTTTTCAAAATATCGTTTCGTAGGAGAGATTGAAGAGGATGACGCCATTGTTGAATGGGGTTTGAGATTTTGAGAAGAAAGCTTCAATTTTAGAGAGAAAGAAATAGGGTTTATGATTGCAAGAGTGCTTAAGATTTCGAAAAACCTCTAAGTGTGGTTTATATATGATGATTTTTGGTAGTGTGAGCGTGGTTGAATATGGAAGGATTTGTGACGTAATGGCATGATTTTGTGTATGTAAATCATGGTATTTGAGTGAAGTGGGAGAGAGGATTGAGGCAAGTAATGATAAATCCCAGATATCGAGGCGTTTGTAATTCGAAAATAATATAGTTACCTCCACAATTATGAATTGATCTCCACGTGTGTAATCTTCCACAAAATAATCCTCCATAACTTCTTGATTTTCCACGTGTATAACTGATTTAGTTAACACTTTAGTTTGTTGTTTTACTTCAATATATATTTCGGTGGAGTGACTGGCTAGTCACTAAGCCGGTGTAGTGACTTTTTCAGCGAGTTGTATATAATCATTTCTAACAATCGGTGTAGTTGACTTCATTTGAGTACCGGTGCCTTACTACCAAATGAGCTCACTCATGCGGCAAAGGTTCGGTCGGTGGTGAAGTTACTTTAGCCGATTACTCGGTTAAGCGACTCCATAGTACTTAGTCAATCTCTATCATTCCTAACTCGTTCTCAACTTCCGAATCGTTCATGGTCGAGTGGTTTTGTGAAGATGTCGGCCAATTGATCTTGGTGGAGTACGTATCTTAGAATAACATCCCCATTTTCCACATGATCTCTAATAAAGTGATGTCTCACATCAATATGTTTTGTTCTTGAGTGTAGCAATGGATTTTCGATAATGGATATTGCACTTGTGTTGTCACACATAATTGGAATTGTTTTCTCCTCCATTCCATAATCCCTTAGTTGTTGTCGATCCATACAATTCCAATTATGTGTGACAACACAAGTGCAATATCCATTCTTGAAAATCGATTGCTACACTCAATTGCGCCTCTCGCTATATATTCTACTTCAATTTGTTGATTTAGATATGGAGTTTTGCTTTTTGCTAAACCATGAAACTAGTCTCACGCCTAGCATTTGTGAGTTTACGGTGTGCTTTTTCTATCTATTTTGCATCCAGCATAGTCAGAGTTTGAATATGACATTAGCTTGAATCCTCCATCTTTTGGATACCAAATTCCAACATTTATGGTGTTCTTCAGGTATTTGATTATTATTTTGGCTGCTAGGAGGTGTGATTCATTTGGTTGAGCTTGAAATCTTGCACATACTCCTACTGCAAAAGCTATGCCAGGTCTGCTTGCAGTTAGATAGAGTAAGGATCCAATGATTCCTCTATAAAGCTTCTGATCAACATCCTTTGCACTTTCATCTTTTCCAAGAATAACCCTTGCACACATTGGTGTATCTCGATGTTCCACTTGTGTTCATACCATATTTGTGTATCAAGTCTTTTTGTGTACTTCGCTTGATTAATGAAGATGCCATCTTTCATTTGCTATACTTGTAGACCAAGAAAGTAATTTAATTCTCCCATCATGCTCATCCTAAATTTGGCTTTCATTAAGTTTGCAAATTTCTCACATAGTTTCTCATCTTCGATCCAAAGATAATGTCACCAACATAAATTTGGACTAACGAGGTGCTTGTTCCTTCCTCTAGCTTGAAGTGAGCCTTATCAATAGTTCCCTTGTTGAATACGTTGTTGATCAAAAATTGTGATAGTGTTTCATACCAAGCTCTGCGTGCGTGTTTGAGTCCATAAAGTGCCTTTTTGAGATTGTACACTTTATCTTCTTTCCCTTTGAGTTGAAAACCAGGAGGTTGTTCCACATATACTTCTTCTTCCAAAAGTCCATTTAGAAATGCACTCTTGACATCCATTTGGTAAACTTTGAAGTCTTTCTGTGCTGCAAAGGCTAGAAAGAGTCTAATTGCTTCCAATCTTGCTATTGGGGCAAAGGTTTCATCATAATATATTCCTTATGCTTGAGAGTAGCCTTTAGCAACTAGCTAGCCTTGCTTTGTTTCTAACAACTGTTCCTTGTTCATCCATCTTGGTTCTGAATACCCATTTCATTCCAATGATGTTTGCTATGTCTGGTCTGTCAACAAGTTCCCGGCCTTATTTCTTTCAAATTCATTTAGTTCTTCTTGCATAGCTGTAATCCAATCAGCATCTTGAATTGCATCATCTATTGTTTTGGGCTCTACTTGTTATAGAAAGCATGTTAGCATGTTCTCTAGTTGTCGTCTGGTTCTCGACTCTGTGTGAATGTCTCCAATGACATGATCTTGAGGATGGCCTCTTAACTTGATTGAGGTCGGGTTGAAGTTGTTCTTGACTTGGTGCTTCCACAACTTCGGTTTTGTGTATCGACTTCATATTCTTGTCTTTGGTGCCTTCTTACATTGTATTGATTGGTGGCTCATCTTGATTTCCAAAATTATGATTCGAGAATGGTATTTGCATCTTTGTTGTATTCATATAGAGTTGTCTTTGTCCAGCTTCATCTCCAAGTTCTTGAAAGCTTCCACCATTTGAGTTTAATTCATCAAAGACTACATGAATTGATTCTTCAATCACCAATGTTCTTTTGTTGAGTACTCTGAAGGCTTTGCTAGTGTCTGAGTATCCCATAAAGATTGCTTCATCAACTTTTTCATCAAAAGTATGTAATTGATTCATGTTCAAAACAAAACATTTAGATCCAAACATATGAAAATGTGAGATGTTAGGTTTTCCTCCATCCCATATTTCATATGGAGATTTTCCATGATGTTTGTTGATGATTGATCTGTTTTGAGTTTAGCATCTTTGCATTGGTTTGCTTGACCCAAAATCTTTTGGCGGTGCATGCTTCGCAATCAACTATTCGATTTGTTTCTTTGAGTGTCTTGTTTCTTATTTTAGCTACACAATTCTGTTGTGGAGTCCCTGCTGCTGTTAGTTGATGCGGTACTCCATTTTATTCACAGTAGGTTCTGATCATTTTATTTAGAAACTCTGTGCCTCTATCTGATCTGATCTTTATGATCTTTAGCTCCTTCTCATTTTGAATTCTTCTTAGCAGATCTGGCAGCTTTTTGAGTGTCTCTCTTTTCTTGTTCATGAATATGGTCCAGGTGAATTTGGAAAAGTTATCCACCACTACTAGAGTGTATTTCTTTCCACTTACAGTTACTGGTGTGACTGGTCCAAACAGATCCATATGTAACAGGTGTAAGATTCTTGTTGGGGATTGATAGGGCTTTGACTTGAAAGAGCTTTTTATTTGCATCCTTTTTTGACATGCATCACAGAGACTCTCTATCTTGAATGTGATCTCTAGTAAGCCTTCAACTAACTTGTTCTTTGATAGTGCGTTGATGGTTTTGAAATTTAGATGATTCAATCTTCTATGACAAATCCAATTTGGTTATTTGTTTACTTTTGACAAGCAAACATGTTTTCGCTTTCTTTGTCTTCCAATCTACCACATACATGTTTGTTCTCTTCTTCACGAAAGTACAAACTGTTTTTTTGGCTGTGAATCACTTTGCATCCTTCCTTGTTGAAGTGCACATTGTATCCTTTGTCCCAAAATTGTCGATACTTAGTAGATTGAAATTGAGTCCTTTAACATAAGCCACATTTTGAATCTTCAAGATGTTTTTGAACATTATGCCTTCCCCCTTGATTTTACCAGGGTTTTCTTTGCCTCCAAAAGTAACTTTGGGTCCATCAAAAGCTTTAAAGTCGAGTGAGCCATCCCTTGTTACATGTGTCATGTGTGCGGAACATCCACTTTGTCTATGTCTTAGACATCCTACAAAACAAATTAATTATGTTTAGGTACCCAACTTTGTTTGGGTCCATACTGATAGTGATCATGCCTCCTACTCTAGTGCGTATCCAAAGGATCTTCTTTTTGGATAATTAAAGTCATCAACTTCATATGTATAAGGTATGGCAGAATAACTTTTAATGTTTCTACGAGGTATTTTGATACTTTTCTCTAATTTTTGGTGCATTTGCATCCTTTTTCACTCTCCAATATGTAGGAGAAAACTTATTTCCATGCTACTTCTTGTGTCCAGTAATATGCCTTGTCTGGCTTTTCTTAAACACAAGATGCATATTATGAAATGGTTTCTTCTTATATTTTGGGGGTGTAATGTTCCAATCATCCTCAGAAGGGTAAAGTCTTCCCTTACCTTTCTGGACTCCTTTGCCTTTATTAGGGCTGGATTGATGATTTATTCTGTTGTTTCACTACACTAGGTTTTGACTTCACCGGTGCAGGATGAGTGGTTGAAACTATGGTCTTTGGTCCAGTTTTGGTCCTTAAATCAGAATTGGGTTGTCCATTGTTTCTATTTTCATCCTGGTTGTTGTAGCCAAGACCAGATCGGGATCCAAACCTTTTTGGGGGGTTTGTAAGCTGGTGCATTGAGTGGTGCAGTGGTGTTCTTTACTGGTATGGATATTTTCTCAGCTGGTCACTCAGCTCGTTGACCAGTTGAATGAATCTCCTTACTAGTTTGTTCAGCTTTCATTTCATCCAGCTCTTTCTTTAATCTTTTATTTTCCTTTCTTAGATTCTCACACTCTAGTTCCAGAATTTCATGATTATCTTGAATTTCATCAAATTTTCTCATGAGATTTTGAATTAGACTTGCAGAATCTAAAGGGAGAATTGAAGATTGTGCAGTATCAGATGTGGATGCACTAGATGATGAATATGGGCTAGATGTTACCTCAGTTTCATTTGACTCTTTGTCCATATGACATAGGTATGCCTTTTCATTGTCGGAGCTGTCAGCTTTATCATCATCAGAATCATTTTCAGATGATTCTTCATTCTTTTCACTGCTAGATTCAGCTTTGAGTGCCTTCTTGCTCTTTCTCTTTTCAGTTGTCTTGTACTTTTTCTTGTCCTCATCTTTGTCTTTTTCTTCAGGGCAATCAGCCTTGAAGTGACCTTTCTTCTTGCAGTTGAAGCATATGTACTCATCATCCTTTTTCTTTATGTCTTTGCTTGATCTTTACTTCTTGTTTGATGTTGAACCTCCTTTAAATTGCTTCTTTTTGCTAAACATGTCAAAACGTTTGATTAGTAAGGCTACCTCTTCTTTCAGTTCTTGTGTCTCTTTGCTGTTTGAGTCAGCTGTTTTGCTTTGCTGGGGTGCAACCAGTGCACTGGCCTTGTGTGCCTCAGCTGATGCATTCTCTTCATTGTTCAGTTCAAATTCATGAGCCTTTAATTGAGACATCAGAGTTAAGGTGTCAGTGTTTGCAAGGTTTGTTGTTCCTCTAAGCACTGACGTGATGATCTTCCATCTTTCAGGTAGGCCTCTCAAGATTTTCAGGTACACTTCTTTCTGAGGATATGTATGACCAAGTTGTTGCAATTCACTGATGATGCTAGAAAATCTGTTATCCATTTGATCAATGGATTCTCCAGTCTTCAGTTTGATGTTCTCAATTTTCTATTTTGCAACAGATAGTTTATTCTCTTTAACTGCTTCTGATCCTTCAAGGATCAGTGCCAATTTATCCCACATCTCCTTTGCTGTTTTGTAATCTTTGATCCTCATGAACATGTTGCTGTCCAGAGTCTTCAAAATCATATCTTTTACAACAAAATCTAGATTTGCTCTTCTTCTGTCATCCTTGGTCCAATCATTCTTGAGTTTGTCTATCACCTTTCCTTGATCTGCTCCCGTGGCTATCACAGTTATGATCATAATCGGTCCATCATTTATTACATCCATCATCTCCTCATGAGTTGCTGCAAGATGAGACAACATCCTTATTTTATATTCATCAA
Source organism: Gentiana macrophylla (assembly GCA_026214975.1). Taxonomy (NCBI): domain Eukaryota; kingdom Viridiplantae; phylum Streptophyta; class Magnoliopsida; order Gentianales; family Gentianaceae; genus Gentiana; species Gentiana macrophylla. The sequence continues at coordinate 94,298,490 of CM047808.1, read as the reverse complement.
AATTATTGACATTGAATACAGGTACCTTTGACATAAAATTTGAGGAATCCATAAGTACAGATAAGAGATATATATAGAAGGCACAAATTTGGAAACAACTTTGAAAATATGTGATCTCCTTGTTACCAGAAATTAGATCTGAACAGGTTCTGATACTAGGAACACTGCTCTGATACCAATTGTTGGTCCCAGAGAAGGTAAAACTATAGTCAGAGGGGGGTGAATGACTATAGTGGAGTTTCAAAAACTTTTATTTATGTTTAAAAGCTTTTGGGCAGCGGATAAGTCCCTTCTTAAAATGTTGTTTCAAAGTAGATTATGCAATCACGGATATAGAGTATGCAATGAAATAAAGTGCGAGAAAGTAAATTCTTTCAAAGTAAATAGACACAAAGGTTTATAGTGGTTCAAGGTGGTGTAATCCCTTAATCCACACTTCTCTCGTGATGATTGGAGGAATTCACTATTGTTTTAATGAGATACAATGGTACGAGTGTCATTTGCTACACAAGCTTCACAATCTACAAGACTATCACTCCTGGCTTCAATAGTTTGGTGAATGGGTCTCTATCATTTGCTCCTTGAGAACAAATCTTTCGGTGACTATCACAATGGTTGCAACTCCTTCTCGATTCCTCGACTCAAATGCCTCAGTTGATGTGAATTAGATTCACAGATTTGTTGATCAATCTCAGAGCTTGATTTGGAATTGAAGTTCTGATTGCTGAGTTGATCTCTAGATATTTCCTTTAAGTGCAGATGAAAGGATTTTCACTTTGACAGAGTTTCTGCTTGTACATTATCAGAATTAATCAGTGGTCGGATCCATGATTTAATTCTTGATTCCCCTATAAATATATTCTCCTTGATTTCAGTGGTCGGATTTTTCTTCAAACGTTTATCAGAAAATCCATCCTTGATTGATCCTCAATTGATTGTGCATTTAATGCTTGATCTTCATCATTTGAAATATGAATGAGTAAAGTTTACTTGGCCATTCCCTAAACGGTTAAATGATTCTTCTGACTTGGCTGTATGGTTCTTCCTTCACTGCTCTGTCTTTACTCAGCCGAAAGCCAGTTTACTTTGCCGGTTCACTGCTTTGTCATTTTCTTTGATTCTTTCAAGTACTTTTTGTACTTCACTGATCCTTGGTTTGGGTAGGATCAATGTACACCATATTTGACAATATATTTCATCACTTGAAACATAACTTAGACTTATCCAAGGTCATCACTGGACTTCCTTGGTTATAAGTCGACCATAATGACTTCATGCTCTCTCTTTGGTACTGGTTGTCTCACTCTGCCGAAATTATGTTTTTACTTAGCCGTCCAACCAACTAGTACAATACTTTTACGATGCAACTTATACAACATGTCGGACTCTAAGTAAAGATTTATACTGAGAGAATTTTAACTTATTTCAGGCTTGCTATAATAGCTAGTATGACCTTCATCAAAACATAATAAAATGTTCATAATAAAATTTGATAATTCCGTATCTATTGAATTCTTATCTCGATTCCTTTTGGTGAAAGATCGAAGATGGGGCATTGCCTCCACCAAGGTCGAGACTAAGGATGGGTCTAATCCTCGGTCCTCTAGCCACGCTATTTGCTTTTCTCGCTAATAAGACGTTCATCTCCGACTTGGCATTATCGATGTGGTCACCTCGCTTTTCCCATTCTACAACATTTAGTTAAAAATAAATATGTAGAGTTGAACTCTGTTACTTCATTTCCTTGTGATGATTGTTTAATGAATAAAATCCACCGGGTTCCTTTTTCTGATTCCACTTTAATGTCTTCTGAACCGCTTAATATTATTTTTTTTCTAATGTATGGACATCCCTTGTTTACTCTATTGATTGTTTTAAGTACTATGTCATATTAGTGGATCACTTTACTCATTACATTTGGCTTTACCCGTTAACTCGAAAATCTGATGTCTATTTTGTCTTTGAAATTTTTTTTTGAACATCCAAAAGAGAAATATATATTAAGATCAAACAAAACCAACGAGAAGCTGGAAATGTTCAGGGGAGATACAAAGACAAACAAACATGAAACCAATAACAAAACTCAAAATTCCCCTGCCTATAGATATATGGGAGAAAACATCTTCAAATCTACCAAAAGTGAAAAGAAAAGAAAAGGAACAAGAAGAGTACGAACTGACGCAACAAATGGCCACCAAATCAGACCAAAGATCTTTCCTCTCATTGTCTTTAAAAAGTTTAAATTAAGCTCATGTTGAAAAATATTTTTCTCGCCCCATTAAAATTTTGTATTCTAATAATAGTACTGAGTATGTTGCTCTCCACCCCTTCTTAGCCTCACATGGAATTTCCCATCACACATCCCCACCACACACCCCACAACACAATGGTATCTCTGAACGTCGCCATCAACATATTTTCAAAACTGCTCTCACTCTTCTTAAACATGCAAATATGCCTATCTCTTACTGACCCTGGGTTGGGAGCACTGTTGTCTATTTAATCAATCGTATGCCCACTCAAGTCCTTCACATGTTGACACCTTATGAGACATTATTCTTCACACCAGCTAACAACTCCAAACTCCGAGTTTTTGGTTTCCTCTGTAACCCCTGGCTCAAACCTTACATTTCCCACAAACTCGAACCTTCTTTCTTACCCCGTGTCTTTCTTGGCTACTCCCTCAATCAAAGTGCCTACTTGTGATATGATCTCTCTGCCTCTCAGTTATACGTCTCTCGGGATGTCCTCTTTGTTGAAACTATCTTTCCCTTTGTCACACCCTCTACATCCTTCTCGCCTTCTCCCGACCATCTAGACCTCCTTCACTCCGGTCTCGGTCCAACCCCTCCCTCTCCTCCCTCGGTTCCTATATTCCCTTCCACCTCTTCCTCGGCTCCACCATCCTCATCCTCTCCTACACCTTCTCCCACCTCTTCCGTAACTTGACCTTGTCACCCTCCCTTTAACCCCTCTCATCATATGGTCACTTGTGCTGCGAGTCAAATTTTTAAACCTCATCGTCTCCTTAACCTCACCGCCAAAATAGATTCTCAATACTCGACATCGAGCCTACCACAATCCAACCAAGCTCTACGGAGTTTTCATTGGCGTCAAGCCATATCTAAAGAATTAATGCATTGGTTAGTAATGGCACGTGGTCTCTTGTTCCTTCCGATCCTCTTTTCTTGTTGTTGGTTGCAAGTGGGTTTTCCGCATCAAGCGCCACCTTGATGTCAAACCGGTTACTGTTCAGTTGGTTATCAGTCTTGCGGTTTCTATAAGCTGGTCCATGAGCCAGCTTAATGTTAATAATGCTTTCTTGCAGGGTTCTCTTGACGAGGATGTTTATATGCTCCAACCACCAGGTTTTGAGGATTTTGATCACCCCACTAATATTTTTCGGCTCCATAAGGCCATCTATGGCCTCAAGCAGGCCCAAGGGCCTGGTAACATGATTTACCTTCTTTTATTTTATCTATTGGGTTTTCTAATTTTGTTGCAGATTCTTCATTATTTATTTATCGCATTGGCTCTACTGTTACCTATCTTCTGGTTTATGTTGATGATCTTATTCTCATGGGTAACTCTTCTGATCATATTTTATCTGTTATTACTCAGCTTGGTCAATGTTTCTCTATTAAGGATCCTGGCTCTTCTGATCACTCCCGACTCTCATGGGCATCTCTTAACTCAACATAAGTATATACACTAATTACTTTGTGAAACCAACATGCAGGATGCCAACTCAATTCTCACTCCACTTCTGGTGATGCTTTTACTTCTTCGATCTCAGATTCCACTCCCTTTGCCGATGTCACTCTATTTCGTCAAGTTCTTGTTGCCCTTCAGTATCTCTCTTTCACTCGCCTGGATATTGCCTTCACTGTTAATAAGCTTTCTCAATTCAAGCATGCTCCGGCAGAATATCACCGGTCTCTATCTTTTTGGAACTATTTCTTAGGGTCTTCGGCTGCATGCCTTCTCCATACCTGATTTGCATGTCTTTTCCGATGTTGATTGGGGTGGGAACGCAACAAAGACGTGGACTACTCTTCCACCTCTGCCTATCTATTGTTCCTCGGTAAAAATCTAGTCTCTTGGTCATCTAAGAAACAAAATATTGTTGCACGATCTTCCACTGAAGTTGAATATCGGTTTGTCGCGGACACTGGCGCAGAACTCCTATGGATCTCTTCCTTACTTGTTGAGCTCCGCTATCCACCTCAGACCACTCATGTTATCTTCTGAGACAACGTTGGTGCCACACAACTTAGTGCAAACCATGTTTTTCATTCCAGAATGAAACATGTTGCTCTTGATTATCACTTCATTCGCGATCACGTCCAGAATGGTCATCTCCGTGTCTCGCATGTTTCTAGGTCCGATCAACTTGCTAATGCCTTCACCAAGCCCTTACCTCGTCCCATGTTTCACACCTTTACTCGCAAGCTGGGACTCAACACCCCTCGTCCCGCTTGAGGGGCGTATTAGGATGTTACCAAATCATTTATATTTATTGTGTTCATATTCTATATTTATTCCTATATTTATTGTAATATTGTGTTTACACGATTTTAGGCACTAGATGATTTCTTTTCCATTGTATATATATACTGTGTATTGTACCCTCATAATATCAATGAAATTATCATTCCCATTTACTTAATTAAGACAGAATGTAAGGTATATATTTGTATAAGTATTTAATTGATGAAAGAAATATAAGATAGTGACCCAAAACCAACCTACAATATAATATATTACATGTATATATTATGACTGTACTGGCTAGTCCATGAAAATTTTATTATACAATCGTTGTACGAAATTTATACCAAATGATATATATCACAATCAATTATTTCTAACATCTCAAACACGATAAAAATGTGTTATACGAAAGAAAAATAAAAAAGAAAGATTATAATGTACGCCATTTGGACAGCGTGCACTGCATCATAAAATCTCTCCTTCACCTCTTGTTGTGCTTCTATAAATATGAAGCAAAATGGAGAATGCTATACGTATCATTTTTCACTGTCTTCTCTCCCAACAGGTCGAAAAATTAATAAATAAATAAAAAATGGAACATAAAAGTGGAGATTTCTTGGTGAAGATAACTGAGAAGCAAGTAGTGGTGCCATTGCCCATGGAGCCTATATTCCAAGAGCAACGCATGCCCCAATCTAACCTGGACTTGCTGTTTTCGCCGATTTACGTCTCGGTTTTCTTTTGTTACAAAAAGCCCACCTCCGGAGGAATCGACTTTAGGTCCATGGTTAACATTCTTAAGAGTTCACTGGCGAAAGCACTGGTACCATACTACCCTTTTGCCGGAGTAATGGTGAAGAATGCTGCTGGAGAGCCTGAGGTCCTCTGCAACAATCGTGGTGTGGATTTCACTGAAGCGTTTGCTGATATTGAGCTAAAGGAACTTGACCTTCACAAGCCAGACGAGTCCTTCCGCGGCAAACTTTTGCCAAACTTGAATCAAGGTTTTTTTGCTGTTCAGGTATGATGCACTAACTTCAAACATTCAAACTCTATAGAATCAGAAGCTCTTTACGCATTCTACGTATACGTATGCACGTATCCACGTATTTGTATCCGTGCAACGTAGTCTTATATAGCACACAAAGGAGTAATAGACAGCCGTATATGTAGCACACAAAGGATGCGAAGTCTCCTACGGATTACTTAGGCGGTCAAAAATTCTTTTTTCACTATACCATCCTAGATAGATATATAGATCGGGATATTTTCTGGTTTACCACCACTTTCTGGAACAAATTGTGAGAATACCACTTTGAATACGACCTCCGTCTTAAAACATAATTCCGTTTAGCCTTTTGAATTTATCTTATAATATAATTCCATTTAGAAATTCATTGAAGCAGTTATTAAGTTTTTGTTTCCCTTACCCCTAATTTATTATATATATTCATCTAATTTGAACTCTTACATTAATAAGAATATCATTAAAATTAATTAATATAATGATATTTAACTAATTTTTTAATCCAAGTGAAAAAATCTTAACGGATTTAAATTTTAAGACGGATGTAGTATGATAATATCTATGTTCCTATTTAACTGTCGCAGTTGTAAAAATCAAAAATTCCTTATTATTTGTCGTGGTTATATTTCCAAAACATTATTTATTGTATTTTCTACATCTACCCTTATTTCTAAAAGGTTGAGAGATTGAAAATATTATTGCATTAATTATATTCAAGGTGCGTTATTATTATTTTGATATTAAGTCAAAATATTAATTATTTTTCTTAATATGTGTGTTTTGACAATTGCGATAATTAAATAAGAACGGAGGGAGTACTAATTACTAGGGTGTTATGTTCAAAAAGACACAAAAGAGAGATTTGTTCAAAATGACCCCAAAAAAAAGGGAGTGGATTAAAAGGACAAAAAAGAGGGAGAAATGGGAATTAGAACAATGGAAATATAAATTGGTTGATAAAGACAAATCACTGTTCATAACCTAAAATCCACTGTTTGCTGCAGTGGAACTGATCCCAAATCTAATGTTTCACTATCACGGTGGAATAAGGATATGTCATTTTTACCCAGAAAAATATTTCACTGCTCTTTGTGCATATTTTTATGTTCAAATTGTCTTTTTTTTTTTTTGACAATAAAACAAAAAAAAAATTTGTAATGGGAATAAAGGACGTTGTTTAACAGCACTATAACGGTACATGGCCAGTTGATACTCGGAAACAATGTCGAGCCACGAAATAAAATTTTTATGGTCGGATAAATGACTTGGTGGCAGAAGTTTATAGTTATTATATTGAATAGATTAAAATAAGGTGATTGTATTGGTTGGGTTAGATTGTGGAGATAGAATATGCCGAATTATATTCAATATTTTAGTTTTGCTCTTTTTTTCATAAGTGGGTTTTGCCCCCTAGCGATATATTATCTTGAGAGTGGAAAAAAAAAACGAGAAAGAGAATGGAAAAAAAAAAAAACGAAATCCACTCTTTGTTACATTGTTTTATATTGGAATAGATGGACCTCAAATCCACTATTCAATTATTGCACTGTTTTGCTGTTTTTTATGAAATAATTTCAAAAATGAAGTCGAAAAATATCAAATGAGATGCTAAAATAAAATGACGAAAAAAGAAAATATGACTAAAGAATTACGATGTTTTGACGCTTAAATCAAAAAATATATCACTTTTATAATCGAGTAGGAGAGAATATAAAAATTGTAGTTGAATACAGACTTGTCATTTTTCCGATTATTTTTTTTTCATTGTCCTATTCATATATTTAGATTTCCGGTTTCTCTTTTTTCACAATAAAGGATTAAATATGTTTTTTTATTTAGCACCGAAAAATTCAGGATGATCTTGACCCCTTTAGCCATTTTTATATGGGGTGAATTTCGGTCAGTGACTACACCAGAAGAAATTCTTCGATTTCCTGGGAAATAACCGATGGATTGTTCAAACTATACAATTTATATCTAGCATTATGGTTTCAATCAATCCAACGATCACTTCATTTCATGTAGAGTAACCTATTGAAAATTCCCCTTCTATATGGTCTCCTTAATGTACGGAAATGCATATATGTGGAGTTACTAGTTACTACACTATTTAATTTATATCACACGGTTTGATTTTGTAGCGAAATTGAGTGATTCAGAATATTTAGTAATATACTAAGGCTGCTTCTATCAACACCACGAAACTGCTCACGACACCACAATTACTCTTGGCACCCTATAAATCTCTTTTGACACTACATTGAATATTTTTATTATTTTTCTACATTAGGAACCACCAAAAAAATAAAAACATTACTTCATATACCACAATTTTATAAATTTACAATCAAATCATTTAATAAATTAATAGAACATATTAGTCCCTCATTAATAATATAATCTTAACATTAACAAATAATCTATCTGCCAAAAATCTTAATCTTAATCCAAAACACCCATCTTCATCATCCATCTTCATCTTCATCTTCATCTCATCGCCATCCTTCTTTCATCTTCATCTTCACCTTCAACAAAAATTCCATTAATAACACCACACACAACCTTCTTATTCATCACCATAACAATCCACAAATTTAATCTTCATCCACATCATTAACATTAACACTAATACTGCAACTTTCTTCATCTTCATCATCAAATTCATTTCTTCATACCCGAAAAAAATAAAATCACAAACCATTTCTTCATCTTTTTCTACACACCATTCATATTTTTTCTACACACATTCATATTTTTTCCTACACATTCATCTCCTTCGTCATCTCAAAATACATCTATTTTATACACACATTCATCTTCTTCATCACATCAACAGCTTCATAAAAAAAATCTCGAATTGTATTTCAATACTTGAAATGGGTCAATGGGTTACCTTATTACAACATTAAGAACATGTAAAAGCATGATTTGTGCAGAAAAATGATATTTTTATGCGTTTTCCGATGAAAGAGATGGGTTTTCCGGCGTTTTCGAGCATCCCGTTTCTGATACTAGAAACGTCGGCAAAAGAAACATTTTATGTAAACATAAACGACGGAACCGTCGACGTTACAAATGTGTAAACAATGTCGGAGCAAATTTTTATGTCAGCCAAACTAACGTTCCAAATGAATAACAACGTCGGAGTAAGCGACGTTACGCAAACGTCACTCACACTCAACGTCAGGCCCATCGACGTTCCAACGTTTGCCCGAGTTTTCAGATTGCTTAAAACGTCAGTTGTCAGTAAGGTGACGTTACTAGTCATCTTCATCGCAAATGCAGGAACGGTTTCTTCTCCGACAGAAAAAAATTTGAAACCGCCTTTTTCCTCCGGCGAACTCTTTTAGATTTAACCCACCGCTTTTAAGCATTAGTTTTCAGATTTGAAGCTGTTTATCTTGATTTATTTGCTTGTTTTGCGTTTAATAATGTGGTTTTGTTTTGATTCAACTTCTCCGGCCAACTTTTTCTTTTTGTGTTTGGTTCAAATGAAAAAAAAAAAAAAAAAAAAAAAAGGAAGAAAGAAGATAGGTAGATGATGTTAGTTATTATTTTAAAAATTAATGGTGATTAAAAAATATATTTTATAATTTTTAAAAGCTGAGTGACTAAAGTGTATATTTTTTGAAAGTTATTAAATGGACGTGGTGCCGTTGTGATTTGGTAGTGTAGAAAAGTAAATGAAAAATAATAAAATAAAGGGCGCCGATAATAAATAAAGGATGCCGATAGAAGCCGCCTATACTAACTAGATTTATCGAGTTAAAAACTTTCTACGTAGTCCCTCCGTTCCACAATAACTGAGACAGTTGTCAAAAACACATAAATTAAGAAAGTAATTAATTATTTAATTTGGATTAGATAAAGACTAGAATACCCTTATGGAAAATAGAATAAATGATGGTATTGCATTTAAGACAGTGTATGGAAAAATAAAACATGGGTAAAAAAGAAAAAGTGCATCAAATTTCGTCTTGGAAAATGATCTACCTCAGTTATTTTGGAATAAAATTTTTTGGCAACTATCTCAATTATTTTGGAATTGAGGGAATAGTAATCAATCGTTGTGCGTATGAATGAATATCCATCACATCAATACCCAGAGATTCACATGTATAAATATTTAGGAAAACTTGAAAAAATATGCTTAAAAAGTTATTTAGTTGTGACATATTCATCAAAATAATAACCTTTGGAAAATATGTCAAAAGCCCATCCGCATCGACACGTATTTATTACGAAGAAATCAGAACGAATACACAACGAAATATTTTTCAGGCATATTTTCTAAATATTATTATTTTAAGACATATCACACAAATGATTAACGTTTTAATCAAAAAAATTCAAATTTCCCTTTTATTCAGCATGCATTTTGCTTTGAAATATACCCAACAATGATTGATCAAGCATAATAACACAACGCTAGACATGGTGGGGACAGAATCCACATGTCTTTTTTTAATGCTTTTTTATGCACATTGAGTCTTCGATATTTTATCACCATTAATTACTGAGTATGAACTACTATCAACTATAATTTTATATAGATTTCAGAATTATAAATGCGATTGTAGCGCTCATTTTTCGGATACCTAATTTTTATCAGGAAAAAAAGTTCACATCGTGACATTAAGAATAAACTCTAAATCCAACGTAAGTCACATGTCGTTTCAGGAAACGTGGAGAAAGAAATAAGAGACTTGGAAATTTGACACTGAAACCTTTCGATTAACAAATCAACGGATTACAACTGTTGTCAAACTAAATCATAAATACATACTGACATTTATTACAACTCATCTTGTCACAAAAGAGAAAAATGTTGAAACATAATGAATTTCATGACTTAAATCATAAACTTGCTCTCCTTGCTCCTTATCCAACTCGTTATTAACATGCATTTCATCTTATTCTAAATAAAAAGGAGTTAGCACCAGCTCTATGCTCAGTAAGGAGAAAGAAACCAAAAGAGAGATTCACGTACGTCGGATGCCGGGGGACACGACATTAATCTACTTCATCGAGATCATGAAACATTTTAAAAACGTAACTTGAAAATACGTAAAAGATATTTAAACGCATATCTTGATACATAAGGAACTTTACTTTATTACCCAACTTGACATACAAGGAGAACCACTTGAATACCAACGTTAAATCATGCATAGAAAACATATCTATTAACTACATCAGTTCATCTTGCACATACTTGTTCATTTCATTAATAACTTGCTTTACATTTTCGTGCTCTACAGATCAAAATTACGTAAGTCAACCACTAACCCATATTGTACATGTCTACAAGTCTTAACATGTGTGTGTCTTGTCTGTCTTGTTCCTATTTCTTACTGGGCATGTCTATTTGTATTGTTCTGTTACGTGTTTCTTACTGACTGAATTGATGGATTGATGCAACACGGGTAATAAGACTAGCCATACATCCAACGTGGGTCTAGGTCACGGTACTCTTGTAATACACGTCTTGAGGACAGCATGGGTAGTACGACTAGTCATACATCCGACGTGGGTTAGCATCATGGTACTCTTGTAGTACATCGTAATGTAACTGATTATAAACACTTAATTATAAACACTTAGGAGCACATAGAATACATAAGTTCACACTAATGTCCATAACTAACCTACAAGAACATACCAAGGCTATAGCGACACCGAACTCACATCCTATCTCCACCACTCATAACTTAAAACACATAGAACAATCTACAGAAAAGTATCCAAAGAACATAATAAAGCATTAACATTGTTTATTATAAAGTAACTAGAAAACAACATAACGTCCTTGAACACCATTTTCGTAGATACCTGGCTGCACATAATCATGTCTGGTTTCATGCAGTTACATTGAAACAATATTCAAAACAACTTAAAGACATAATCCTTAAACTAAAAACATTATCTTTTGATAAGAAGTACTCCTTACCTGTAAGACAATCCAACTACGAACCGAGCACCAACTAACAATGATCTACGAAGAAACACTATGATTGGAATAGCCCTAACAATTAAAGATCCAACCTTTAACGCTAAATCTAAAATTAAAACTCTTAAGAGACTAAAAGTATCATAACTTACACTTACCCGAAAGCACTCGTGAATCAGATTGAAAAACGGTGTACCGAATTGTGATCGGATCATCGTCTTTTTTTCTTTTCCTTTTTTTCTCATTTCCACGATTGACGGAACCCTTTCCTTACTTTTCCTCTCGATCAACATGCTCATCTTTACACATATATTGCACATAAAGCAACAATAACATCCATCACCAATATTTATTGAACCTAATTCCAACCCAGCTCGATATGAAGCTAGCTCCATTTTGTCTTCTCTTTTTTCGGTCTACAAAATACACACAAAACATCTAGTTATAATGTTTTAACCTCTTCTCCAAGTAACTCATTAAATACTTGAATCAATCCAATTTAATCAGGTCCTATATTTGTTGGAATTTATGTACTGGTTTGCTAATTCATAAAGTACATAACATAAATTGCAGAAACAATTTGGTAAAAGGATGAACACATAACATGAAAGTAATTTTATTCACGTATTCATGTACTGCGACACATTGAAACCGAAATGCTGAAAGGAGAATGTAAAAGCAAAAGCTTATTCGGATTGAGGTGAGGTAAGAACTACGTCCTTAAGACATTATTTTCCCGACTATGAGCACACGGATATGGAAAATGTCTCCCAAGATACAATATTCTATCTTTTTCAGATTATGTAGTTGAATGAGAAGAAGCAACAAACTAATAAAAGCCTTTGTTTATCTCTGACAAGATGCTAAGAAGTTTGAACTATTTTGAATGATAATGCAGAGTAAATTCTCGTGTTAGGCAGAGTAAAGCATGTTTGGAAGAAAAGCATCTCTTCAGAATTCGGTTTTTGGAGGGAAACAAAACATATTCAATTTTTTGTTTAATAGAAGAAAGTGTATGTGAAATAGTTCAACTGTCCAGCTAGCCAACAGAACAGATTCAATGCTTTAGTTTCAGTTCCCGAGTTGTCGCTTCAGTTTAATTCGAATGTAAATCTATTCAAAAAAAATTAGAACTTAAAAACAGGGCTGGTCCAAAACGATTATTAGAGCCGAGCCCGAGCCGAACCGACTGGACAGCGGCGGCGCGCGTGAGTGTGGGGCTTTGAACCAACAAGCATTTACATCTTCATTCCTCTACAAAATTATCTTTCCCCTTGGGGCTTGCCACTTAATGGAACTCTCCCACTTATATAGTAGGTATTTTTGAGCCTCATTACCTATGTGGGACAAATGAAATATACATCATTCATTAACACTCCCACACATTTACTCTACATTTAAGCATTAATTTATCATTTATCCGATATCGGAATCGAGTGATTCAAAAGCCTAGCATCAACTACTACCTTAGTAGTTTTCAAAACTGTTTTTAGCTCCCAGAAATTCATTCTATAAGTGAATCAAAATTGGGCTTGATGTGTATTGTTCCCCACTAACACTGAAACCTATTTCGGAGCTAAAACTCATTAAAGTTCCAAACATCCCCCACATGCATGAAAATTAATGCATATGTTGTTCTACTCTATAGAGATTACAAATGGAGCTCTATTGCATCGGGTGAGGTGGTTTGCTGCCTTGAACCTTCCCTAGTAGAGTACCATCGGACATACTTGGATAAATAGTGAACTGGATCTTGAACTGCTCAATCTTTGGTGCAAGCCTAGAAAATGATGTTAGGAAATCTACGCAGGAATGCAGCGGAATTCAAATAACTGTTATTTCCTTTAACCAGGATCGACTTCGTTTAAGCAACAAACATATAAAGCTAGTAGACGGTGGTTACCTTGCTTGATCTAAAAGATCGATGCTTTGACCGTCTTAGGAGAGTAGTGGTGCACGGAACCGCCCAAGCGTTCGGCCTCTACCGCTAGTCCACACGACAACCCGCCGGAATCCACCATTGGATTGCTACTAGAAAAACTCGGTTTCTAGACCAACATTTTCTCTCTCTCAAATCTCTCTCTAAGAAACTCTCTATTTTTCACAAGATACTATTAGTCCCTTGGAATTGTGATATACAAAATAGCTAGCCAACCCCTTGCTTTTATAGGGTGTGTTGCGCCATCTAGTAATCCCAATCTGATTGGGAGAAATAAAACATTTTTCTTAATAAAATAAGGAAAATCACTTTGATTAATTTATCTCTTTATTTAATATCTTATATTAAATAAATCTGGATATTGTCAATATCTTATACTGAATATCTTTATCGTATTACCATAATTCTATTTTCCCAAAAATCAATTAATATCCAATATCAATATTATGGTAATCTTATTAATTAAATTGCACAATCCAAGTGTATCATGTACTAATGAATGTGGAGCCCCAAATAACCTAATATTGGCATCCGGAATATTCTTTAATTAATATAATGCTATGATTAATTAATTTTTAAAATACATGTGTACCAATATCACAATAAATTTCGACAACATATCTAATATATGTATTTTTAATTAATCAACATAATTAATATCTTATACTTAATTTATTCATAATAAATAAATACCACCGTATTAATTTATCACTATAACACTTTATAGTCGAGATAAAACTTTCATTCTTTAGTTATCGCTATAACCGCATTTTAATCCGGCTAGATGTTCTTATGTGTGTGACCCGATAGGCTTCCGAATATGTTGGCCGCAGGTACAAAGTGCAAATTACGAAAATGCCCTTCATACCTAACGATCATTGGATAGCGTGTAGCAACACACTGTGACCCCCAATCATCGGAAGAGTCAAATGCAATAACTACTACCTTTCATGTGAAACAGTTACCGTGTAAATAGAGTCCTATCACTATAATAATATCCATACGGTCGTACATCGACTGTCAAGCATCAACGACCATATCTTATAATCTGGATATCATGCTCTCTTGAAGTAACTCATTTAATTCTACTTTGCAAAGATTCAACGAGAGTAAGACATTCCTTATAAGAAGGCCCTTTTGGATATTCACCCATAATCACAGGGTACGCGATTTCCGGACGAGCAACATGAATCCAATGCATGCTTCAGTATCACACCCAATCACTGCCGCATGATTGCCCCATTGCTAGGAGAAACCTCAATAGTGTCAAAGTATGACAATCCACACCATGATGCCATGAAGTCTCCGGTCTCAGGATAATTATACAACCGCCACATAGTGTGACAATGAATAAAGTAAGTGGGTCAGTCTAACGTATGCATTCTCTAATACACGTCCACGTACAGTCCAAGTGTCTCTACACTTTGATAGACGATATCTATCCCTATCTTCAATAAGATAGAAGACATCTAATACGTGCTAGTCTAATCATACTATCCATGTCCCGTTTGATAGCACATACGACTAGAGATATTTAAGTATCAAACCTTTAAAAGAGAGTCGAGATCTCATAAACCATAATCACTATCATGGTTTCTCTTTCACAATTTAACACTGAGGGCGTTATCATATATACAATCACAAATTGGTTCATATAAATGAACAGAATATATAATAACAGAAAAGCCATTTATCATATGAATAAACATAAAGAAATAGTAGAAATGATCCGACTCGGTCGGATCCGGTCCAACCCGATTGGGTTTAGGACACTATTTCAACAATCTCCCACTCGGCCTAAAACCAATCACTCGTACACACAAGATCAAGTTGAAACACAAGAATCTAATGCAATAATCGTAACCAACCCTGAGCATAAATGGATCACTATCCGTGGGTACTCAGACTATCTTCATATCATGCTCAAAATGATCAAGTCAAAAGAAACCACCTCAACACACACCTGAATCTCTAACGAGACCCTGGTCATTGCTTCTAGCAATGAATCCACTACTATATCAGCTATATAGAAAAGGTGGAAGAACCATACAAGGTTCAGGAATGAACCTTCTAGATCCATGAACTGCTTCCGTTCTGCCTCTAAGGCACTACTATGTTTTGGCTCAGTTGTAGAATCTCTAGTGATTTTTGGCTAAACATTTCCAGCTCACTGTATCGCTTAATCAAAGTGACTGCAAACCTAGACCGTAGCTCCCACTATCTTCATAAGATTTAGGGTACACATCTGTATATCTACGTTTATTTAATTCCAAGTTTCAATAAACTAGGAACTCTTCCTTAACACTTTAAGGACATTCTCAACATTTACCAAAATTACATTCATACATGCTCATGACTTTTCATGAAGTATGAACATCTGGTTTGACTCACAACACTTATGATGGACCCCCATTGCAGAGGCAAATGGTACCTTCCATAAGTATCATCTTTCACCTTATCTTTAGGACTGACATGCTGTCTTAGATAGACCTCGATAACACTGGCTAGCAGTGTCTCTTGTCGTGTTCTATGCTAAACTCTTTTAGCATCTCATCTATGTGGGTGAACTGTGATAACCAAACAGTATCTAAACCTATCACTATAGACTCTTATTTCAAAAATAATAACTACTACTTCAAAGAGCTTTCGAAAAGTCCTTGAAGTACCAACACTTATTGACTGTGAAATGGGGTGTTGATTCTGAGAAGGATATTCAATACCTTGATCAAAAACTGTAGCACTCCCACTAACCTTTCTGCACAATAGGCATATCTTTCTTCTTGATCAAATCAAACTCTTTTGATTATCAACGTAAAGAACTTATGCAGAGAAAACTTGTTTGAGTCCATAAATGGATCTCATAAGCTTACACATCACGTTACTGTCTATGAACATCAATCCTTTGGCCCAACATTTTTAACACTATTATAATAGCCATGATACGTAGCTACAACAAGCATTATCTGAGCAGATTTAAGCACAGCTGGTAGCATAAAGGTAATTACAATGTTTTAGCCTTGTAGCTCTTTAGCCATCAACTTAGATTAATGGTAACCGTATTACCATCCATGTCAGTCTTTTATAAAGATAAGCTACACCTTTTAGGGACATTCCCTTCAGGTAAGACATGCTAGGTTCATAACCCGGTTGTCATACATGGAATCTGCTTCAGATACTATGGCTTCTAGACATATCTCTTAATCTTGCCTTTCAAGCATTCCTACAAAAGTCGTGAGATCTTCATTCTTCAAGATGAACATACCAGTAGCCATTTCAGGCATGTGGTCATCTGTAGACTCATAAAATACTTGTGTGCACTGAGCAGTGTCCTGCACCTCATCGCTATACGGCGCTTGCTCGTGTTCCAATGTTTGAATATCTCTTTGTGGTTCTCAAACTCTTTTGAGATCTAAATTTACTCCCACTGTTTCTTTTGGAAGAAATGCTTCCTCTAGAAGACAGCATGTTTGGAGAGAAACATTTTGCTCCACGGGTAAGTAGATAATATCTAGCATACTTGCTAAGATATCCCACAAAGTTGCACATGTCATACTGGGCTTTAAGCCTTTCAGACATCGGTTGCTTGCGAGAAGCATGACAACTCTAAAACATCGGTTAAGATGGATTCGATGTCTTTGTCTTCCATATCTGATATGGAATTCATTCAACCTTTAATCCATGAAACTTGGTTAAGTATGTGTATTGTATAAGGGCACTATCCCGAAACAGGTAAGGGATACTCGCATGGCTTACGTTACATCTTTATAGCATAAAGTGTTGTTTCCATTTGAGAAACACAATCTGATTGCGTATCCCAAAATGGTATCCTTCAAGGGAGAATCTTATTCTATTTCAGACAGCTTCTGAAATACCCTTCAGATATTAATTACTTCAATCTAATTGAAGATTAACACCTAAGTAGTTTATCAATCTCATAATCGTACTTGCTCGAACTTTTTGGGCTTTCAGAATTGTTGTACTTCACTAAGATCATTTAACTATTTATAAAAATAGTCATAGAGAATAATAAACAATAATAGCCATATAAATATTTAGTTGAGATTTATCACCTATATCGAGTATATAGTGATCGTAATCTAGTATGTTAGATTCAGTGACCGTTCAACTTTATCGGAATAACATTTATTCCTTACAATTGAACTTGTCCATTAAATCCTAACATTTTACTAAGAATCATGTGCTTCATAAGAGCCGGAACATAATAACGTTTATTTAGTTCCTTTATCAGTTTACTAGATTCAGAATACAATACCGAAAATGCTGCAATGTTTGCTTCACTGTCGTATCTTGGTGTATTCTGTATTTAATCCTTTTAATTTAATCATACTCATACGATATCATATATCTAAAAGTTGACTTGAATTTGGATAGATTTATCTCAACTTATTTGCTTAGGATAGAGACTTCGATAAGTTCTCTTACTTAAGCATTTGTCCTAACTTTCCTTTTCAATCCTTCAAGCACTCGTAAATATTTCTTAAAGTTGTCTTCATAAGACTTCAGAAAAATCACAAGAGCTATGTCTTCAATTTTCTTTCGTAAAGAAATCTAAAGTTTATTTAACCTTTTGAATCATATTCAAAACATGAACCATTTAATTAATCTTCAAGCAATGATTTAACGAAATAAGTCGATACTTAAATCTTACAATTTTGAAAACAACCTTTCTAAAATTCGATGTGGTCATTCTTATCTAATGTTTGAATTAATTGTCATCGTATGATAAAATGATCATATTGGATCGTATCCAATATATGATTAATTCGTTGAAACTTATTTCAAGTGATTTAATCACATCATGAGCTTCCATTTTCATTAATAATTAAAGTCTGGGAACAGTCCATCAAATATGTAGTCACCTAGTCTCTAACTACTATAACGGGATTGCTCGTGTCATTACTTATTTTAAAGGATTAAAATTACTTAACCATTTTTCAGAACGTTTCTCAAAAGGTAACAGACATAATTTTATTTTACTAATTGAGAATAAAAACATAAAGTTTGCTAAAAAAACTATAACTTAAAGATAAAAGAGTGTTTTTGTTTATACAGCAAAATCAAAAATTGTCTTATGGTTTATGATTTTGCTCCCACTAGTCCAACTGCTCCCAATTGACTTTCTAGAATTATCCAAAATTCTTTAGTGGATGGAATCCAATCTAGTTGACTCGATCCCCGACGTGGGCCGATCGACCGAGTGAATTTCAAAAGGTGGGTACACTTACCGGTCGCATCTCTTTGTGATAGCCACCTCTTGTCTCTAAAATCAAACGGTCCTGGCGTGGGCCAATCACCGCAAGATTCTTAGTCGAGTCATAACCCAAATATTAATGAGGTCTCATAATGATCATATCTCAATAATAACGATATGCCCGAGGTAGGTCAACTCCAGACGTGGGCCGAACAGTTGGATCCAAACAAGGGCTCTTCACCGTCATTATAATATTGGGAGACAAAATATGACTCGAGTTTTTGTTGTGGGAGTATTTAAAAAAGAATTATTTCACTTAATTAATTTTAATTACGGTCTCATCAAATATATTTATCTCTATAGACATACATCATACACATTTATCTAGATCGTGCCTAGTCATGCATCTATCATATCATATAAAATAAATACAAGCACAAAATAAATATATGCGTAAAGTAACCGGTATGATCATGGATTTTTCGTAAGTGCAGTTTCGAATACAAACTGACGAAACCACAGGTCACAATCTAAAGGTAGCTGCAACCGCCAATAGGATCTTTACTGCTTCATTCTCCAATGGGATATTTATTTTTGTCGTTCTTTTGTCATCATCTTCCGCTCCCTTCTTGTTACATAAATTTTATCTAATAAAATAAATACACCCGCCGCACTTTTACCGAGGGAGGAGGAGCTAACGGGAATGAGATAATGCGAGGAAAATAAACTAGGTCACGTTCTTCATAATGGCCTATGACAATTTTTAAATCAATGAAAAATAAATCATTCACTATTGGTCGAGTCCATGATCTTCTATTTTCCCAAAAATTAATTAATATCCAATATAAATACTATGGTAATCTTATTAATTAAATTGCACAATCCAAGTGCATCATATACTCATGAAAGTGGCGCCCCAAATAGCCTAATATTGGCATTCGGAATATTCTTTAACTAATATAATGCTAAGATTAATTAATTTGCAAAATACATGTGTATCAATATACACAATAAATTTCGACATACATATCTAATATTTGTATATTTAATTAATCAACATAATTAATATCTTGTATTTAATTTATTCATAATAAATAAATACCGCCATATTAATTTATCACTATAACACTTTATAGTCGAGATAAAACTTTCCTTATTTGGTTATCGCTATAACTGCATTTTAATCCGGCTAGATGTTCTTATATATGACCCGATAGGCTTCTGAATATGTTGGCCGTAGGCACAAAGTGCGAATTACGAAAATGCCCTTCATACCTAACGATCACAGAATAGCGTGTAGCAACACACCGTGACCCCCAATCATCGGAAGAGTCAAATGCAATGACTACTACCTTTCATGTGAAACAGTTACCGTGTAAATAGAATACTATCGCTGTAATAATATCCATACGGTCGTACGCCGAGTGTCAAGCATAAACGACCGTATCTTATAATCTGGATATCATACTCTCTCGAAGTAACTCATTTACTTCCACTTTGCAAAGATTCACGAAAGTAATACATTCTTTATAAGAAGGCCCTTTCGGATATTCACCTCTAATCACATGGTACACGATTTCCGGACGAGCAACATGAATCCAACGCATGCTTCAGTATCACACCCAATCACTACCGCATGCTCGCCCCATGGCTAGAGGAAACCTTAATAGTGTCAAAGTATGAAAATCCACACCGTGATGCCATGAAGACTCCGGTCTCAGGATAATTCCACAACTGCCACATAGTGTGACACTTAATAAAGTAAGTGGGTCAGTCTAACGTACGTATTCTTTAATACACATCCACGTACTGTCCAAGTGTCTCTACACTTTGATAGACGAGATATATCCATATCTTCAATAAGAGAGAAGAATTCTAATACGTGCTAGTCTAATCGTACTATCAATGTCCCGTTTGGTAGCACATACGATTAGAGACATTTAAGTATCAAATCTTTTAAAGTGACTCGAGATCTTGTCAACCATAATGACTATCATGATTTCTCTTTCACAGTTTGACACTAAGGACGTTATCATATATACAATCACAAATTGGTTCATATAAATGATCAGAATATATAATAACAGAAAATCCATTTATCATATGTATAAACATAAAGAAATAGTAGAAACGATCCGACCCGGTCGGATCCGGTCCAACCCGATTGGGTTTAGGACACTATTTCATCAAATGATACCTACACAATAGTCCCTCTGGCCTTCTCAAAGTTCTCATTGTTGTTTCTGTTTCGGCCCTGGACAACCTTGGTTTAAGAAAGTGTTTTAGAGAATTCGGCCCACGAATTCTCACAGAAGCGACCACACTACCACTTACATAGGTGACATCCTATAAAGAGTACTTTGCAATACCTCACTTGGCCTAAAGTAAGATATACGAATTATTAAAAGCTTATGCTTAACTTGAAACCTTCAGCTGACAACACTTTTGTTCTAACATAATTGGTAAGTGTTAACTGTCTCCCAAAACTTAGTTGTCCTATTTGAACCATGATCTTGGGATCTCTAGTAACTATGGTTGGGTTACCATTATAATGGAAAATGCGTAATAGGCTTTAGTCTCTTTCCATTTGTCAATATTGACATCTGATCGCTAGGTAAAACTTTTGTCAGCGGGTTTGCAAGATTCTTCTTTGATTTTATGTAATCAATAGAAATCATGTCATTATATGATCAATTGTTTGATGGTATTATGTCTATGATGTATGCGTTGAGACTTACCATTATACTTACATCTTTGTGCGCGTCCTATAGTCGACATACTATCCCAATGTATATTGATAAGAGGAATTGGCTTTGTCCAACAAGGAATATCTTCTAAGAAATTTTGAAGCCACTCTGCTTCTACTCCAGTTTTATCCAATGAAATACAATCATATTCCATAGTGGATCGAGCTATGAATGTTTTCTTTGAGGATTTATAGGACACTGCACCACCACCGATAGTGAATACATATCCACTTGTGGATTTTGAGTCTTTACAATCGGATATCCAGTTAGCATCATATTATCCTTCCAATACTGTTGGATATCTTGTATACTGTATTCCGAGGTCATTATAAACTTCAAATACTTTAACATTCTGCCAAGGGCTATCCAATAATCCTCACTTGGATTACTAGTGAACGTACTTAATTTATTCACTACACAAGCCAAGTCTGGTCTAGTACAATTTGTAATGTACATTAGACTTCCTATAACTCGTGAGTATTCCAATTTCCTCACAGGTTAACCTCTTTTTTTGACCAAGTGTTTACTTAAGTCAGTTGCAGTTTTTATAGGACTTTTGTAGCATTAAATCTTTTCAAAATAGACTCTACATAGTGAGCATGTGATAACATCAGTCCATCAGATGTTTTTGAGATTTTAATCCAAAGAATTACATCAGAATCTCCCATATCTTTAATCTTGAAGCTCCTAGTCAACATTCTCTTAGTATTCATGATTATATCATGATCCCTACCCATGATTCTCATGACATCCACATAGACATATTATCACGTAGGCTGGTGTTGTCTTGCTGTAGACACACTTATCACATTCATTAATTTTAAATCCATTTTCCATCATTGTTTCATAAAATTTCAAATGCCACTGTTTAGGTGCTTGTTTAAGCCCATATAGTGATTTCTCAAGTTTACACGCTTTCTTTTCTTGACAAGGAACCACAAACCTTTCAGGTTGTTCCATAGAAATTTCCTCCTCCAACTCACCATTTAAGAACACTGTTCTCACATACATTTGATGGATTTCCTAGTTAAACAGCGCATCTATGGAAATCATAATACGTATAGATGTAATTCTAGTAACTGGTGAGTAAGTGACAAAGAAATCTTGAGCTTCTTTTTATTTGTATCCTTCGGCTACTAACATGGCCTTGTATTTATCCATAGATCCATTAGCTTTCAATGTCTTTTTGAAAATCCACTTACATCCAAATGGTTTATCTCCGGGTGGATTATCAACCAACTCCCAAGTGTGATTTCACAAGATGGATTCTATTTCACTGTTAATAGCCTCTTTCCAAATAGAGCTTGTAGAGTAGACATAGCCTCAGCATATATCATTGGATCATCCAGAAAACTTGATGGCCAAAATAATGTCAACCAACTTTAACCGGAAAAGTACCGGGTCGGTTGTACTACAACGGCGAGCAAGGTAGTATCCCACGAGGAATTGGTCAAGTACCACAATCACTTTTGTATCTAGTTCAGGCTCACAAATATTGGTGGAAGTAATTAACTATAGCTATGAAAATAAAAATGATGACTTTAAAATATATGAATAAAGGAATAGCTAAATTATGGTCAAGACCACTACTCTTAACACCGTTACCGAATCACTAAGGACGAGCCTTAACCTACCAGCCAACCAATAGATTCTAATGAATGTGTTGTGGGTGCAATCTCCTAAACTGGTCTCTAGGCGCTAATACCACAACCTAGTTACCCTATATCCGGTTCAACAGTCCCTTCTATGAGATTTACCTGACCTAATATGATTAAGAACTATGAGACGCTCCGCACTACCGAGTTCACGGCTTAGCTAGAAAAACCTTACCAAGGCATTTGCAAAAAAAACTCGACTACCGTGCATGACAATCCTAAATTCTAGTTCGCACACTCCTCATAAAATACATTTATAAAGTTCAGTGTGTGGAATCATGAATCTAGTGATTAGTTTAATTCAAGCATTAGGATCAAATTTTAGGACACAACAATTCAAAAGATTAATTTTTAAGCCCTACTCATCCCTAGATCTTCGTTTAGACATCAATTTCGTAGTTCTATTATATAATCTAGCTATCATAAAATTAGCTACTCATAATAAAATCAAGGTCGCAAGAAACCATAAATAAATTGGTAAACAACATGATAAAAAAAACTGAATAAAATTACCACAAAGAGATTGAAGCAATCCACCACTCGAACCGTCACTTCGTTGTGTTGAAATCACAAAATAAAATAAATAAACTGATGATATTATGAGGGAATTTTTGCAGAAAAATCAAATAGATCTATTCTAATGAAGGAAAAAAAACTATTGCAGAGAAAAAAAAAAATTTATTCTATAGAGTATGTGTGTTGAAATTTGACCTATGTAACTTTTTTTTTATACGCCAATAGCCGCTCCCTCATCAGTCTCCCAAATTCACCCTAAATAAAATAAAATGCGTGTCCTCTCCCCAGTGCTTTTCATCCGCTTTTATTAAATGGAATGGGGCCCTTTGACCAATTGTGTACACATGTGGATGTGGGGAGATTATGTGTGGTGTGTCTCCACACGGTCATGGAGAGACACCAATAGTGTGTGCACACCACACACCACACATCTTCATTCTGTATAAAAGCTGTGTAGTTACGATTGTTTTATCCAGTATTTCATCACAAATTCTCTCATCACATGATAACTTACTTGTGGATGTGGCCCACATTTGCTACTTTGCATATATATATATATATATATATATATATATATATATATATATATATATATTAAAATTGTTTCCTTCTCTTTGACGGTAGTTTCAGACGAAAGTAATGAGACTTTCCTTCCCATTCAACACCAACTATGGGATCCCAAAAAAACTACACTACTAATTTATTTATTTTTTTTTCTTTTTTTCTCGATTGTCTAATTTGAATCTCGCGTCATTTCTTTATACGAACTCTATTTTCGACGATTTTCATACTGCTGTGATCCGCGTCATGCTCTCTATCACGCCGCACCTATAACAAATAAAACAAGAAAACTCAAGCGTGACAAATGCAAATAAAACGCGCACAATTCACCTAACAATATCGAGATTTTCGACGTAAACGTCTTTCGTCTCGTGATTCAACCCATGATGAAATGTGCCTATAAAAACCACTTAACTACTCCAAAAGTACATCGAATAGGCTACAAATAGGGTAAAATGCTGCGAAATTATAAAGAAAGTTCATTCTCTAATCAATCATCCTCTACCACATATATATAAGGAAATTAGGACCAATATACGTGAAGTCCTTTCCCTCTTACTTTTGTGAAGTTCCTTTGTTTCTTGATGATCATATGATTCATCATTTGATATTCATCATAAGTTTTTTTAGAACTTGGACCTTCTTTCTCTTTGTCTTTGCAAGGAAAGATCTCCTGAATAATTACAGCATTCCTTGACTCAATGATTGTATTTTCTTGAACATCAGGAATATATGATTAATGAACCAAAAACCGATAGGCATTACTGTTATTTGCGTATACAATAAAGATGCAATCAATTGTTTTAGGCCATATTTTCACTTGTTTATGTTTAGGTACCTCTACCTTTGCTAAACACCCCCGCACTTTTAGAATTTTGTACTTATGCGTGTGACCCTTCCATAATTCATCATCAACATAGTATCATCATTTTCTTTAGTGTCATGTTTTTCCATTCAACAACACCATTGGATTGTTGTGAATATGGTGTTGTTGTTTGAAGAATAATTCCGGATTCCGATCAAAATTCATCAAAAGGTGCGTCATAATCTCCATCTCTATCACTAAGAACCATTTTGATTCGTTTGCTTAGTTGATTCTCAACTTCATTCTTGTTATGCTTAAAAGCATCAAGAGCCTCATCTTTACTGCGCAACAAGTATACATAACAGTACATAATGCTATCATCGATAAAAGAAACAATATACATTTTACTGCCCCTGGTTTGCACAAAATTTAAATCACAAATATCCGTGTGAATTTAATCCAACGGTTCATTGAAACGTTCAAAACTTGGAAACGGTATTTTTTCACTTCAATACACGTATGTATTTTTTATTATCAAACTGTAGATTAGGCAACAAATCTGAGTTCATTAATCTAAACAGATTTATAATTCGCATTTCCTAATCTATAATGCCATAAGTAAGATGACTTAACATGTAAGCACAAGTAGAAGCATTGTCATTACCAACATTAATAGAGTTTACAGACTTAGGCACCACGGCCTTAAGAATTACAGTCATAATATTAAGTTTAAACATGCCATCTTAACCATAGCCCCTCCCAACAACTAGTCTTTTTTTACACAAAGTTTTCTAGATTCAATATTTAATTTAAAGCCATTGTTGACAAGAAGAGAACCAGACACCAAGACCTTGCGAATGTCCAGGACACGCAACACATTGTTCAAAGTCAAGTGCTTTCTGGATATTATGTTCAACAGAACATTCCCTTGGCCTTCCACCTTTGAGATTGTCGAATTTCCCATGAAAAGTTGCCCCCCATCCATGACTTAATAGTTAGAAAACATTGCCTTATCGACGCATACATGACGCGTAGCCCCCGTGTCTATGAACCATTCTCATAGATTTCCAATGGTATTTCATTCTGACACTACTAATGAGAAGTTTATTTCACCAACCGCATCTGTCACGATCTCAGCAGCATTGATCTGATTGTTCTTCCTTGGCTTTCAGCATTCGGACCTTCCGTGTCCCGGTTCGCCCTTGTTGATACAAGTGCCTTCTAAGAGATTGTCTTCTTTCTTCTCATTCTTTCTCTTGGAACTCGAAGCATCACCGGCATTGACCCTTTCTTTCATGCCATTGTTTTCAACCAAACTGGACTCCACCATATGTGCTTTGGACTGTCCAATGTGCCCTCCTCTATCAAGTTGCATGTGGTTCTCTTCAACACTCAATTTCACCACCAAATTTTTCATGGTTATCTATTTGTTCTTGTGCTTCAGATAATTTTTGAAATATTTCCACGAAGGTGGAAGTTTCTCTATTATCGCAGCAATTTGGAATGGTTCATTTATGACCAATCCTTCTTCGTGACATTCAAAAATGATAACCTGCAATTCTTTCGTTTGACTCTCAACGTATTTAGATTCCACCATTTTGTAATCCATAAACCTGTCAACAATATATTTCATTTGCTAGTATCATCCGTCTTGTACTTCGTTTTGAGTTGCTTCAATGTTCTATTTAACAAAAACAACTATTATGTTAAACAGTTCAACTGGCCCAACACACATTCAATGTTTTGTTTAACAGAAGCAACTATTCTATTAAACAGTTCAACAAGCCCAACCGAACATATTCAATGCTTTAGTTTTGGTTCCCGATTCTGTTGGATGCCACCTTTTGAAGTTCTGCCCGTTGAACTTTTTAGGTTTCTTGTGGAGTGAAGAGCTTGTGCCTTGCACCGATGCAACAACAGGTTGCACCAAATTCAGAGGCAAAAAAATATTTGGCAAACCACTGGCACTTTCAGTTGTTCCTTCCATTTCTGTTCAGAATTCGGTTTTTGGAGGAAAATAGTACATATTCAATGTTCAGAGTGTTTCCAAGCATCCAACGCTGTTACAGAGGCTTCGTAATTTTTGCCCTCTTGCACCACAAGGGATCCTCAATTAGCCATCTTGCCAAACATAGTGTTGTTAGATTGAATAGCATTTTTTGATACCACTACTTGAAGTTCTGCCCGTTGAACTTTTTAGGTTTCTCGTGGTGTGAAAAGATTGTGCCTTGCACCTATGCAACAACAGGTTGCACCACATGAGTCAGAGGCAATGAAATATTTGGCAAACCACTTGTGTATTCAGATGTTCCTTCCATTTCTGTTCAGAATTCGGTTTTTGGAGGAAAAGAGTACATATTCAATGCTCAGAGTGTTTCCAAGCATCCAACGCTGTTATAGAGGCTTCGTAATTTTCGCTTTCTTGCACATGAGGATCCTCAGAGAGCCATCTTGCTAAACATAAAGTTGTCAGATAGAATAGTATCTTTTGATGCCACCTTTTGAAGTTCTGCCGGTTGAACTTTTCAGGTTTCTCGTGGTGTGCATAGATTGTGCCTTGCACCGATGCAACAACAGGTTGCACCACATTCAGAGGCAATGAAATATTTGGCAAACCATTTGCGCTTTCAGATTTTCCTTCCATTTCTGTTCAGAATTCGGTTTTTTAGGAAACAAAACATATTCAATGTTCCGTTTAACAGAAGCAACTATTCTATTAAACAGTTCAACTAGCCCAACCGAACATATTCAATGCTTCAGTTTTGGTTCCCGATTCTGTTAAACAGTTCAACTAGCCCAACCGAACTTATACAATGCTTTAGTTTTGGTTCCCGAACTGTTGCTTTAGTTAAATTCGAACTGAATTCTAGTTTAGAAATGTTCATAATTTAAAAACATTGGGCTGCATGATTATATTACAATTTGGGCAAGGCACAAGGCAATTTGGCGGAGTTGACGCTGCAGCACGCGTGGGGCTCTGAACCGAAAGCATTTACATCTTCCCTCATCTACAAAATTCTCTTGCCCCTTGGCGCTTTCCACTTATTGAAACTCTCTTACTTATATAGTGAGTGTTCTTGAGTATCATTACCTATATGGAACAAATGAATCACATAACATTCATTAACGCTCCCACATATTTACTCCCACCTTTTGCATCTGTATACACTAGCTATTTAATGAAATAATACAGCATAATTATCATCCATGCATTTGATAAATGCTCATCAATGATAATCAATAAAAGTAATATAAGATGCTTTGTCAGATGTGTTGAAAACAATGTGAAGAAGCTTATTTACCACCATAATTATTAAAAAAGGACTGGACTGAGTTTAGAATTAGTAAAACAAATAAACAGGTTCTGCAGTCGGTGAGAGTGCGCTTGGAACTGCTAAAAATTCAAGCGAAGTAGATAATTAATATTTTATACATTGACTGATTTTAGCAATTAACTGCTCAAAACATTGACTGGGTTAAATTGTTTGCTGAACTAGTTGCCCCAGTTGTCAGGTAGAAAATAGGAAAAACTGCACTTTTAATCCTTTTGTTTTTTCCCCCTTAAAATTAGCCCTTATATCGCATAGTGATATTTTTTGTTACATAAATTTATATTTTTATTAAATTTTTAGGACATTTAACGGATTGAGTCAACGTTGAATCCGTTAAGTATAGAAAAATGTAACAAAAATATAGTAATAGACCGAAAATGTCATTTTAAAAATTGAGGGCTAGTTGTGAAACAATAAAAAAGTATTAGAGACAAAAAAAAAACGCCGTATTATAATTATTTCTTAACAAACAGTAATATGACACGTGACACATGTCGTAGGATTTAACGTTAGAAGTTATATTTTAGTTAAATATCCTAAAAGTGTAACAAAAAATATATATATATATATATATATATATATATATATATATATATATATATATATATATATATATATATAATTAATTCGACCTTTCTACAGCCAAAGAAAGCCTTGGTGGCTTTCTTATGAAAACATAAATTATTATTTGGGTATAGATGATATCTCTTTATTCTCGTGAAATTGATCATATTTCTGATCCCTATTTGCATTTTAGTGGGTTGGTCTGGTATGAGAAGTTATGGAAAAGAGTATATTACATCATCTTTAATTTGTGAATTTCTAATGGTATCCCCTGATGAATTTATCTCGAATCGAGATCTTTTGGCTCAACTTTATCCTAGTTTTGCCAAGGGAGTAGCTCCATTTTTCACCCTGAATTGGTCCAAATATGCGGAATTTTTTACTTTTCGTGGATGATTAGATCCAGTAATTGGGGTATTATGGAGTATCCATACGATTCTTAGGAATAAGAATGGAGTATCCATATGATTCTTAGGATTGATCAGGGTATTATGGAGTGGGAAACTGAGGGGGTGGGAAGCAGCGTACCGGGCACAACCATTCGGAGTTGAAAACATATGATACCATCAACCATGGAAGCCTCTTTCCAATATGAGAATCCTTGTATATATAGCTTCGGACATCACAGCACGGTTAAAACCAAGAGATGTAACGTCCGGAGTAATTGAAACATCATATTTGTGCAACAGGTAATTCGGCAAGAAGTGATTTGCTTTCACGACACACTTGATACCACTTGTTCCAATGGATATGATATATATATATATATATATTGGCAAGAAGATGTTTTTTTAATGTAATATGAGTGCTAGTTAGTAGAACAAAATATCCATATAGAAAAGATAAGTGCTAGTTTTGAGAGGAAAACATAAGGTTCTATCATTTTAAATCAAGTTGTATTTTACGAATACATTACTTTTAATAAATAAAAAAAAAATACAAATTCAGGATTCTGTGTGCTTGTTCTGGAAGGCTACGTCGGAGTTTGGATGTTGATTTCATGGAGCTCAGTGCTATTCTGAGGCTCTTCTCTTAGCCCGTGGGTCGGGTTATCGTGTGATATGCTTGGAGTCGACTCCTCTCTTGCATCCAATGACTTGATACGCTCTTGACGATTTCACCTCCTTAAGTGTTTAGCTAAGGATTGTTTGCTTTTAGCAAAGTCCTTTGATTGTCTTCCATTCTCATTTATTAAGTGAACTGGCAATAGGCCGGCTCATCACTTAGCTCAAGAGGGTTTAGCATATCTTGGTTTTGTGTATTGGGGAGCTACGCCCTCAGGCCATATTCTTGTTGCTTGTATTTCTGATTTGCCTTAATGTTGGTTTGCTAAAAAAAAAAGTTAGCTTACCATTACTTATTGCGCATTTGTCTTAAGAATATGTTTCGGGAAAACTAATGGAAAGTCTCGTGCATGTTACAGGCCACTGAGCTGAAATGTGGTGGAGTAGTGTTGGGGTGCACTTTTGATCATCAAGTTGCTGATGGCTACTCTGCCAACCTGTTCTTCGTATCCTGGTCTGAAATGGCTCGATTGGGTTCAATGTCCTTTGAACCATCGTTTCGCCGATCATTTCTCAAACCTCGATTTCCAGCTCCCTATAATCCTTCAATCAATGATCATTATGCGCCAGAACACGTACAAAGAAAAAATCAGGATTATATTAGCCGTATATATTCTGTGTCCTCGCACCATATCACCCAACTCCAAATGTCCACAAAGCCAGGGACCACCAAATACGAGGCCTTCAGTGCTTTTCTTTGGAAAACAGTATCCAAAGGTCTAAATTCAAGCAACAGAAACAACTACAGCAGGATTTCCGTTGCAGTCGATGGCCGGAAACGAATGTACAATCCCTCATTGATGACTACATATTTTGGGAATGTGGTTTCACTGCCGTTTTGGAAAGCAAAGATAGATCAACTTCAAGACATGCCACTAAGCTGGGTAGCAGATGAGGTACACAAATTAATTGATCAGACAATGACGAAAGAACATTTCCATGGGTTAATTGATTACGTGGAAGCCAATCGTCCTGAAACAACTGTGTTTCGAGTCTGTGACGATAAAGCCACAATCGATGAACCCGCGTTCCTGGTGTCTTCCGGGCAGCGGTTTCCGGTGACAAAGATTGATTTTGGGTGGGGAGCTCCGGCATTCGGGTCTTACTACTTCCCATGGGGTGAACAAGGTATACAGTGTGGCTATGTTATGCCAATGCCAAGTGCAAGTGGGAATGGAGATTGGGTCATTTACATGCATCTTTACAAGGAGCAGATTGATGCTGTTGAGACTTATGCATCTCATGTTTTCAAACCTGTGAAAAGCGCATTTATTTAGGGAAAACTTTTAGGTACTCATTCCATATCGAGATAACTGCAGGGTTCTGATTACTTCGGTTTCATATGGAGTGAATACTTAAAAATCTCCCATGGACAACAAAGAAGATCCTCGATCTCTCCTGAATTCTCTCCCAATATATTAAAGATTAATGCATTCTTAATATAAAGGCATATGTGTCCGTCATAATGACTGAAATACTCTGATGGATCTATTTGTTTTCTCGAAAATACATTGCACAATTATTTTCTAGTAATTATTTTAGAGAACGAATTCCAAGCTATAGTATTTAACTACGACAATAATAAATTAAGGGACAATTAATGGCATTACTGAATCTATTATTGTCACTAAAAACACCCTAATGCATGTTTCTTTTTAAACATTGCAGTGGTGTCCAAAAAGATTTAATGTGGGGTCCTTAAAGACGCTCTAAATGAAAATCTGGATGAACAATTAAAAGCACCCTAATGCATGTTTCTTTTTAAACATTGCAGTGGTGTCCAAAAAATTTTAATGTGGGGTCCTTAAATACGCTCTAAATAAAAATCTGGATGAACATCACTAAAATTACGTGGATTAGTCAAATTGAGGGAGAGAAAAAAAAAAAATTTAAGCCAACTAAAATAACAAAATCCCAAACATTGAAGTATAGGTGATATAAGTTTATATACATCTCATTGAAGCAATTAGCACGAAAATACTACCTTATCAAAATGCTATCAAAACTATTATATATAAAGATGTGGGAGATGTGTGGCCACTGCCTCAATATGTTTCTGTAATGATATTGAAATCTCAATGAGAAATAAGTGGCCTCTGGTCGGAGCCTGCAGTCTATTTATTATATATATGGTTGCAACAATACTTTGATTAAAAATCAAAAATAGGAAAGGTGGAAATTTACTGTTAAATTGATATTATTTTGTTGGTATTTTTCATGGGTAGTTCATCACCACTACAAGAAAACTGGTTTAAAGGGACAAACTTTAAAGGGATGACAAAGTCGTCCATTTAAATATCTTTTTTGGGACGACAAAGTCGTCCCTTTAAATGAATTCAAACATAGTCAAAGTTTTAGGCGGATTTTTCGAAGGGAAACTTTAAAGGACGACAATGTCGTCCCAAAAAATAAAATATTAACCCCACCGTGCCAGCTTGGATTTCCACGTAGACAAGACTATTTAAAGGACGACAAGACTATTTAAAAGGATTTACAATGCCGCCCCATTAAACATTTTCGAGAAAAATAATATGTTATGTAAGAAATTATAAAATTTAAGTTTTTAGGACGACAATTGTGCGTCCCTTTAAAGGCAATTATATTTTTTCTTTAATATAAATTTTGAATTAATAAATGATATTTATTTATTATAAAATGCATCGTTAAAAGGGACGACAATGTCCGCCCCATTAAACATTTTTGAGAGAAAATATATATGTTATGTATAATAAATTATAAAATTTGGGTGGTTAGGACGACAATTGTCGTCCCTTTAAAGGCAATTAACTTTTTTAATATAAAACTTTGAGTTAATAAATAATATTCAGTTTATTATAAAATTATAATA
This sequence comes from Gentiana macrophylla, assembly GCA_026214975.1. NCBI lineage: Eukaryota > Viridiplantae > Streptophyta > Magnoliopsida > Gentianales > Gentianaceae > Gentiana > Gentiana macrophylla. Next base: position 94,265,776 of record CM047808.1, on the reverse strand, counting down.
TACATATTCTAATAAACATTGCGTTAAAATATAAAATTCATTATTTTTTATAAAAATTCCTTTATCGAACGATAATACATGTGATTATGATAATACTCTCTACTATACATTGTCAGTTCGTTATCGAGGGATTGATTTGAATCTCGGGGTTCGTTAATAAGCGATTGATCTCAATCCTGAGATCTGACATTGTTATCGAGCAAATGAGTTAACAGTCGTGGTTCGTTATCGAGCGATCGATTTGAATCTCGGGGTTCGTTATCAAGCCTATGAGTTAGATCGTTATCGATCATTGTGATAGTACTATCTACTATGTCTCGATGTATCCTTATTGAGCGAAGCAGTTAAGAGTCGGGGATCGTTATTAAGAGATCGATTTGAATCTCGGGGTTCGTTATCGAGCGAATGAGTTAGATCGTTATCGATCATTGTCTCGATGGATCGTTATCGGGCGAAGGAGTTAAGAGTCCGGGATCGTTATTAAGAGATCGATTTGAATCTCGGGGTTAGTTATCGAGCGAATGAGTTAAATCGTTATCGATCATTGTGATAGTACTATCTATTATGGCTCGATCGATCGTTATCGAGCGAATGAGTTAACAGTCGTGGTTCGTTATCGAGCGATCGATTTGAATCTCAAGATTTGATATCGAGCGAATGAGTTAGATTGTTATCGATCATTGTGATAGTACTATGTACTATGTCTCGATGGATCGCTATCGAGCGAAGGAGTTAAGAGTCAGGGATCGTTATTAAGAGATCGATTTGAATCTCTGGGTTCGTTATCGAGCAAATGAGTTAAATCGTTTTCAATCATCGTGATAGTACTATCTACTATGTCTCGATGGATCATTATCGAGCGAAGGAGTTAAGAGTCGGGGATCGTTATTAAGAGATCGATTTAAATCTCAGGGTTCGTTATCGAGCGAATGAGTTAGATCGTTATCGATCATCGTGATAGTACTATCTACTATTTCTCGATTGATCGTTATCGGGCGAATGAGTTAACAGTCGTGGTTCGTTTTCGTTATCGAGCGATCGATTTGAATTTCGGGATTCGATATCGAGTGAATGAGTTAGATCATTATCGATCATTGTGATAGTACTATCTACTATGTCTCGATGGATCGTTATCGAGCGAAGGAGTTAAGAGTCGGGGATCGTTATTAAGAGATCGATTTGAATCTCGGGGTTCGTTATTGAGCGAATGAGTTAGATCGTTATCGAGCATTGTGATAGTACTATCTACTATGGCTCGATCGATCATTATCGAGCGAATGAGTTAACAGTCGTGGTTCGTTATCGAGCGATCGATTTGAATCCTGTTCGTTTTCAAAACACACACAAAAAAAAAAACAAAAACAAAAAGAGGCTGTTGTTCTTCATTCCTGCCATTTATTTTTTCAGCAAACCCTAGTTCATCACCATGTCGGACGGAGGAGCGATGTGTCTCAAACCATCCCGCTTATGAACCTTTTTTCGCTTAATACCTTCATCCCGGTGAAAGTAATCTTGGTTCGATGATCATCCGGTGCTCTTGAAAGTCGATAATTATGAAGAATGGTCCCGTTTCTATCCGGAACAATTTACGTGCGAAAAATAAACATGGCTTCATTGATGGTACTATCAAGCCTCCTCACCCACCTCTTCTGATTACGATCAATGGGGTATTGTCAATTCCATGCTTGTTGCATGGTGATGAGAGTCAACTTCGTTATAATTTCATATGCATTTTACCCTTTATTTGTAGTATATTCGATGTAATTTTGAGGTAGTCAAATGATTTTTATAGGCACATTTCATCAAGGGTTGAATCTCGAGACGATAGGACGTTTACGTTTTAAATCTCTATATTTCTTGAGGAATTGTGTGCGTTTTATCAGCATTTGTCACGCTTGGGTTTTCTTGTCTTTATTTGTTATAGAATAGGCGTGATAGAGAGCGTGACGAGGATCACAACGATATGAAAATTGTCTAAAACGGAGTTTGTATAAGAAAATGACGCGTGATTAAAATTCAACCATTTGTGAAAAACATTATTATCCAACTGTGTCGGATTCCGACTTTTGTGTTTAGTGGGGAGTGAAACCCCAGTATCTTCGTCCATTTTGCTGCAGTACTTCAATTTTAAAAAAAAAGGAAAAAAAAAAAAAGAAATCAACAATTGAAGCTCACCATTGGCTGAAAAGGAAAAGTGAGTCGATGCAATTAATGAAAGAGGACAAGGACGCGATAGCAACAATTCAAGGACTTTTTGTGGACGGGATTTTCCGGAACTTTTTGGGAAAAATCAAGTCGTCGGTTGCAATATAAAAGAGCCACATAGGTCAAATTTTTACACACAGATTTCTACATTATCATTTTGTTTTTATTCTGCAACCGTTTCTTCCCTTCACTAGAATAGATGTGTTTTATTTTTCTGCAAATTCCCTTAGAACAATAGCAACTTTTCTTCCGTTATTTTATAATTAGAACACAACGAAGTGACGATTCGATTGATTAATTGTTTCTAGTATTTTATTGGTAATTTTCTTTATCTTTTTTTGAAGCTTATTATGTATTTCTTGATTAATTTCAGCGATTTTATTATTATTAGTATGCGTAGCTAAATTTATAATAGCTATATTATGTGATGGAATAACGAAATTGATGTCTCCTAGAATTTGAACTTAATGCTATTAATGGAGTAGCTAACCGTCAATTGACTCATCACATGAACTTTATAGATGTATTTTGCGAGGTAGTGTGCGAATTAGGGTTTTAGGATTGTCATGCACGAACTAGTCGAGTTTCTCGCAGTCTGTTCCTTGGTAAGGTTTTTTTTAGCTAAGCCGTGAACTCAGTGGATGCGGAGCGTCTCATTGTTTTAATCATATTAGGTCAATTAAATACCATAGAGATGACTATTGAACCGAATATATGGTAACTAGGTTGTGGTATTAACGCCTAGGGGCCAGTTTAGGAGATTGCACCCACAACACATTCATTAGAAACTAGTGGTTGGCTGATAGGCCAAGGCTCATCCTTAGTGATTCGGTATAGGTATTGAGAGTAGTGTTCCGGACCTGATGAGAGGATTTTTCACGATCCAAAAACCAAACAATATTTATAATCCACGAAACTCATATACCGTGAAACCACTCTCTAACCGGCCAAACACCGGGTCGATCGTAGTAGAATGGCAAAGAGTACGGGGTCGATCCCACGAGGAAATTGGGTCGAATCTGAAACTGTGTTAAAATCGATGAACAAAGAGCACACCAACGGGATAAACGATCGAAGCCCATACTAAACTACGGCACGCGAAAAGGATTTAAAGCATGAACCAACAACAACAAGCAATCCCATCGACAAAAGATCGAAACAATCAAAGCAAAATCGAGAGAAAGCAAATCGACAAAGGAAACTCACAAGATCGACATCGACATACATTAGATCCGAAAGCCCATGTCCCAAATCGACAAAAGATCCGGTCTTTAATCCCAACCGTGACTCGCGACGAAAATCCACAAGCAAACGATCGAATACGCGTTCGACTATCATAACAAAACTAAAGATCTAAACTAAAAGCACGGGCCCAAGCCTTGATCCGACTATTTAGATGTCAACCTGCATAACAGCCGCCGGAGGGCTGGGTTGAGCACCTAAGCCGGCCTCGAGCTCAGTCCATGCCGAAAGAAATGAGGGTATGAGGCTCTCTTTCTATGGAGCCTCTTATATAGAGCAAAAATCGCGAGTTTGAGCTGGTGGGCCGACCAACTCGGCTCGTTTGACCCGTCTTCAGTAAATCATTAAAATCTCCCTGTGTGTAGCTCCGAATTGAACGATTCAGGATGCGCCGGAAAGCTCGTTCAATTCCCTACAACTTTCATGAAGACGACTTGACCAGAAAATGCTTCCTCGATGGGTCAAAATGCAGCTCAAAGGACCGGACTGGTGGAAACTGAACCTGCTGTCAATCTGCTGCTGCTGCTGCTGTGATGTTTAGGTGTTTATATAGTCCAGGGTACTTGTCCGTACGGATAAAAGGCTATCCGTACGGATAGTTCATCATTTTCCAGTCGTCCGTACGGACAAAATATGTCATCCGTACGGACAACTCTCTGGTTTTGCCCCAGATTGCTCCATTTCGGCGACTCTGCGATAAACACTTCATAACTTCTTCATCCGACCTCTGATTGGGGTGATTCAAAAACCATTAGAAAGATCTTTGAATTATCTACAACTTTATTGAAGACACCATGACCAGAAAATGCCTCCATAATCGGTAAAAATGCTGATGAAGTGAACATATGGTGAGAGCAACAACTATTTCTCTTCCTTTTCTTATTCTTTCTTCTTCCTTGGCTCATTCTTGCACCTTGATCACACTTATCATCATAATTCTCGACTTTCGGGCTCTCGAAACACCCTAGTCCTGCATCCATATGAAAACAACAAGCAAACGCATAACCCCGCAAACTACGGGTGCTCGGAAAAACAGTATAAAATGCTAAAATAAGGTCGAGTTTACGGAAAACCGACGATCACTTGCCGTGCAATAAAACCTCATTTAATACTCAAAATAGGTCTAAACTCACCCGAAACATGCCAGAAATGTGATAATCGTGTAATGAATCAGACATCTGAAATGTCTTGTAAAGTTGGTTCTTATCACCACCCCACACTTAGCCTTTACTCGTCCTCGAGTAAATTAGGCGTTCAAACAATACCAAGGAATCAACTTTACGGTACATGCATGCATTTCAAAATATCAAGGTGAGAAGAACTCGATTAAGTGAATGCATTACTTTGACTCTACTAGATCGCATGACACGGAGTGAGTGTGTGTTGAATGACGACGTCTTATGCTTAATACGATTTCGGGCTTGGAATACCGGACAAATGACTTTACACAATCCTGCCCTTCCTAGAATCTCCACTAATCGGGACTAACCAAGGTTAAACACGGTCCAGCAGGACTTGAATGGTTATAACGTTAGGCTAGGGTAAATTCGGTTAATCGAAAAGGGTAATTGGGAAAGCTGGGAAAGAAATGCGAGTGAACATAATCCAAACACGTATTTCACGTCTTCTTTACCAAACAAACCCACCGAACTCCTTTTGATCATTTTCAACACTTTGGGAACTATAGGACACTAAAATACCCGAACTCATTGCCAAACTCGACTATGTTTCAAGTGTCGTGAGGTGAGCTCGAATACATAGTACCTATCTGACTATCCCAACCCTAACATCATCATTGCTTTAAGCTCATTGCCTTTTTCAACCCTTTATTTCTATATACAACACAATTATTTGATTTGAAATTTTTTTTTTTTTTTTTTGAAATGAAACCCGAGCATCCAGCCCTATTGAGCTCCTCCTCTCCTTATAGCTCTAAAACTGAGGAAACAACAACCCGACTCAAAAACAACAACTCCCCCCACCTCACACTTGCCTTGGCAAGTGTGGTTTAACAAGAGACTAAGTCCACTCGTAGGGTCAAATGAAGGGAATGTGACCAAAATAAGGCTCAAGGGTAGGTTTCTAACTAAGTAACGAAACGGCTATAAAGCGAATGGTGGTCGGACCATTCTATCAAGGCTGAGAGGGGCTACGAAGGTCAAACATTCGGCTCAGGCTTATTTGGCTAAAGTAGGGTCAAAAAGAACGCCAAAACTGTCATCCCGTGTTCCTACCAAGGCCAATCCTTCTATTTTCGCCTCGAAACTAGAAGTGCAGTGTGTAAAGTAATCGTGATAAGCATAACCGTCGCCAAAGCGTGTACTAAAAAGTGTTCCGTATCATGACAATATAGACTCACTGTGAGACATTCACAAAACTAAAGACCTTTCACCACTCAATTGTGAACAACATGCATGTAACGTGGTGTTAAAATCTTGGAAAATTTTGAAAAACGGCCTAAAAATCGACTCGGAAACGAGTAAAAACCAAGTTTATCACATCACGGCATAATACTTTTAAGAATAAGCGAATAAGCTAAGTCGTCTCCCCCCCCACTTAAGTGAAGCGCCGTCCTCGGTGTGTGAACGAGAAGGAAAAACAAAGACTTAGCTTATGAGCCCGGCAAAACGGCGCGATCAAGTCCCGTAACGGTCGTGAAAGTAGTCCATCCCGAATCCCTAGTCATTGAAAAACATCCAAGAAAAATACATGCACGGGACATGGTCCGCGTGCCAAAGCATATATTATGGGGAGAATCCGGGGGTGATAAAAATAAACGACCTCGTCACGTCAGAAAACTTGAACAAGTATGTCACAAAGATAGTCAAATATGATTCAAACATACAATAACAACCAATCACGTCCAAACGTGCCCAACACAAAATCCACAAATCCAAGTCAAGTCAATGAGGCATGAAAAGATGAAAAGTGGGTGCGCGCCTTACGGCTTACAACCACGGATCAAGAGCAAAGTAGCAACAACATCACCTCACAATAAACAGAAAACCAGTGATATGTCCGGACGGATAGGTATGTTTGTCCGTCCGGACAAGGATAAAAACAGAGGAAAAGTGAATTTTAAGCATGAAGGCCCCTCGGGATCATCCGGATTCAATCCTCAACACCAAAACACAGCAAAACGAATTCAAAACCAGCAAAAACACAGGAAATGATGGGTTGCCTCCCACTGAGCGCCTTTGTTTTATGTCGTTGGCTCGACAAAGTGACACCAAAACGGCCTCAAACCACAAAAGACTCAAAACAACAATTCAAATATTTCATTTCAAACAAGTATCATCAAAACCATCAACCAAAATCCGAACTCAAAAAGATCAACAACTCAAAAAGAATACAAATAGCAAGCATCATGAAAACCGAGTTCGAATTTTTTTTCAAATTTTTTTTTTCACAACACACACACACGATATTTTAAACCCTCAAAAATTCATGATAGTCGAAGGTCCTGAGCCGATTCTAGCCCGACTTAGACGATATCAATCTCCGAAGAGACTAAGTACCAAAGTCGTATTCAATCCGAGTTCAAGACAAAATCACTTCAACATCCCATGGCTCCTATCGAAATCTAAATAAAACAAGATGATAAACACTTAGGCCCAAGTTCTAGGACAACCTACAAGATATCAACCTCCGAAGAAGCTAAGTACCAAAATTGCAATCAAACCTAGTCTAAGCACAACATTATCAACATGTTTTCATATTTTTCATTTTTTTTTCTTTTCGTTCACGACCAAACACAAATTCGACTTTTAAACAATTTCCCCGGCAACGGCGCCATTTTGATGAGCGGATTTTCTAAGTCCGGTCGATCAAGTAAAAACTCGAAACCTTAGCAAAATATACTTTCTAACCGGCAGTGGACCGGGTCGATTGTAGGATAGTGCTTGAGGAGTCTGAGGTCGAACCCACAGAGATTAGTTTTTGAGTACCACGATTGACTTAGCACTCGATTCAGTCAAACAGATAGATATGAAGTTATACTATTGCATAAAAGAAAGATTACACTACTCAAATTCTAAACAATTAAAAGAAGTATGGCGAACTACGATCCAACGGATTACTTTACCCTTAAACAGATTACCCGGAGTGTGCCTTACCTTCTTTCACCGTCTAACGACAACTCATAGGACAAACCCGTATTGAACCGGACTCGATGACTAGGGCGCCAATCTAGTACGGGTAGGAGTCGACTACCTTTCAAGCCCAAAACTTCTACGGTCCCGAAACCCCGTGCTCCACGTCGCGCGACATACATTTATAAACTACGTGTGTGCAACAATGAACAAAGTTGTCAATCTCATTCAAAGCTATTAAAACAATCAAAACAAGTTTTAGTGATGCGGATTATCAATTAGAACGTTTATTTACGCACTACACTACCTCCCGGTTCATCTCTCTAATGGCGTTTCACCCGCCTTCACATAGTTCAACCATACGAGGAATCTAGCTACTCATAATCGAATCTAAACAATAAAAACGGAAGAAAAACATCACAACAACAATAGAATAACAAAAGAACATACTTACTTTATTCAACTTGGGGAAGGTACCAAATGTGCTTACAAAAGATCGAATTTTTGCCAAGTGAAAAGTTACGGATCGAAGCTAAAAGTTAGTAGATCAAAGAGAGGATTGAAAGAGGATTCTAATGATATATAACACTTGATCTAACTCTAAAAAACGAAGAAAATCGCCCAAAATCTCCAAAACTATATAATATTATCGCCCCCTCTTTCTCTACTTGGCTGCTGTGAGAAAATGAGCAGCCTTATATAGAAAAACATCTGTCCGTCCGGATGTCCTCAATGTCCGGCCGGACTATTCTTGATTCTCCAGGTGTCCGGACGGATGCATATATGTCCGTCCGGATGGCATGCTCTTGTCCGTCCGGGTGCTTCCTCTGTCCGTCCGGATGAGTTCTTCATCAAAAAATCTTCCAAAACTCGTGAGTTAGCCGTCCGGACACAACAACTTGTCCGTCGGACAACCATTTTGCAGCCCAAATCTTCACTTTTTCACCTCCAACCTCCGTGTTTACTTCTCGGACACGCCCAAACTCATACTTCGCTTCGGGCTCTCGAGACACCCTAGTCCTGCATCCATATGAAAACAACAAACAAACGCATAACCCCGCAAACTATGGGTGCTCGGGAGAAACGAGTATAAAATGCTAAAATAAGGTTGAGTTTACGGAAAACCGACAGTTACTCGCCGTGCAATAAATCCTCATTTAATACTCAAGATAGGGTCTAAACTCACGTAAACATGCCGTAAAATGTGATAATCGTGGGCTGAACTGCATGTAAATGTATCTTTGTAAAGTTGGTTCCCATCAGGACCCTAGTTTAGCTATTCCGTTTATCATATCTTTTAAAGTCGTAGTTTTTATTTTCTTAACTATAGTTAATTACTTCCACCAATATTTGTGAGCCTGAACTAGATACAAAAGTGATTGTGGTACTTGACGGATTTCTCGTAGGATACGACATTGCTCGCCGTTGTAGTACAACCGACCCGGTACTCTGCCGGTTATGGTTGGTTTGCTATAATTTGACCATCAAGTTTTCTGGCGCCATTGCCGGGGAATCGGTTGATATCATAAAATCACGGGAATATTTAGGATTAGGTCTTTTCATTTTTTTTATTTTTTATTTGATGTTTTGTTTAAGAGTCACACCACCTACTCTGGTAGTGGTAAAGACTTGATACTTTGATTGTAGACTTTTTTTCCCTCGAATTGCGAGTATGGATCCATACGCCAGGAGGCTCTTTTTCCTTACTCATTTAAAGGATTTAATTTTGGTGGTTTGGGTTTAAGAGCACAACTTTATTGTCAATTCAACCCGTACACATCACCATACAACAATGAGTGGGTGAGTCCTCCAAGTTCTCAGTTTCAGCACCCCGACGCCTATCCACAAAACGCATAGTTGCCACAGGTTGCTCCACCGCCGAAGAGCACAACTGAGGTTTTGTTGGAGCGACTTAGCCAAGAACTTAGAGAGTCCAACCAAGATTTGAGAGAGTTTAACCAAGAGCTCAGACGGGATCTAAAAGAAATGAAGGATTCTCAGCTCTGCTTGCAATCTGACGTGGTTGATCTGGAAAGCCCTGTAGGGCAGTTGGTTGAGAAGAGGAAGCTTGAGAGGAGCATTAAAGATGAAAAAGAAGGTTTTCAATCTCCACCATCTATTCCTGAGGTAATCAGACATGAGGAATGTCATGTAGAAGGTATGAATATTGTCCACATTGAATTACCGATTCCTTCTTCAATGAGCCCTATTAGGACATTGGTGGAGGTGAGTCCTTTTAAGTCTTTTGATGCTTTTGTTGAGCCAACTTGTTACTATGTGGTGCGTGAATCCCTTTTGATTGGCATATGCTCTGTTTCGGGAAATGTAATTTCATTGTGTTGCAAGATATATTCCTTGAACCAATCTTGGTGGTGGGGATTGAGCTTTTTGTTTTTCGTTTCATATTTTGAGGGGGTGCTCAATTCCTATGATTTCTGTAGGGAGACGCAACGGTTTGCTCTCCTTGGGTATAACTATCCTTAGAATAGTTAGGGGTAGAAAGTCGAACTAATGACTTTAAACTTAGAATGTTTTAGGAAGTTTGTTTTTCTTTTCACTCGTATTTATTTGTTTTCACTTATTTTCTTAATAACTCGAGCTAACGACAATGAACAAAAGCGCTTATGGGAGGCAACCTACCTTTTTTCTTCCTTAGGTTTTTAGGTTTGTTTTTTGAGAAGTGATGAAAATTTGACCCCGCGTCTCGAATTTTGTTGCATGCTTTGTGATAATCCATATTTTATATGCTTTATACATCTCCATACTTGTGCTTACCTACGCCCAAGGTTTCGGCCTTTCGTCGTAGTGGATTCTTGGTTTCTTTGTTGTGATTGCACAGGTACCCTATGAGATACATTGGCGGTTGTCATTTTGCATGGTTGCGCCCTATTTTCAGTTCAGCTAAGTCTTTCTTTCTTTCTTTATTTTATCACTCGCACACCGAGGACGATGTGGCGTTTTAAGTGGGGGGGGGGGGTGGTAGACTTAGCTTCACTTGACTATGTGCTTTATTTCTATATCCATCGAATAAGTTATATACTTGGTGTTTGGTCTAAATGAGTAAAATTGGGCCATTTTTAAAAAATTCATGGTTTTGATATTGCGAATTATATGTGAATTCCTGGTATTCTTTGGTTAATTATTAGTCATGAGTTGAATGCATGCAAGTCAAGCCTTCATCTTGTTGTGGAAATGGAATTCTTATGCACGTAATAGCTTTTCCTTCATGAATATTGGTCGGTGAGTGAACAGTATAGATGACATAGACATTAATATGTTACCTAGAACTTATATCATTAACCGAGGCTTAAATAGAAAGCTCAATCTTGGTAGATTAAGGGATGATGGTCCTGGCATTTCTTTGACCCGACCAGAGCCAAATAGTCAACCATGTACATAATTTCCACATGAAACATTTTCAGAAAATAATATGTTATGTACAAGAAATTATAAAATTTGGGTTTTTAGGAACGACAATTGTCGTCCCTTTAAAGGCAATTATATTTTTTCTTTATTATAAATTTTGAATTAATAAATAATATTCAGTTTATTATAAAATGCACGTCTAAAGGGACGACAATGTTTTCCCATTAAACATTTTTCAGAAAATAATATGTTATGTACAAAAAATTATAAATTTGGGTTTTTAGGGACGACAATTGTCGTCCCTTTAAAGGCAATTAAATTTTTTTTTGATATAAAACTTTGAGTTAATAAATAATATTCAGTTTATTATAAAATGCACGTCTAAAGGGACGACAATGTCGTCTCATTAAATATTTTTCAGAAAATAATATGTTTTGTACAATAAATTATAAAATTTGGGTGGTTAGGGACGACAATTGTCGTCCCTTTAAAGGCAATTAACTTTTTTTTAATATAAAACTTTGAGTTAATAAATAATATTCAGTTTATTATAAAATTATAATATACATATTCTAATAAACATTGCGTTAAAATATAAAATTCATTATTTTTTATAAAAGTTCCTTTATCAAACGATAATACATGTGATTATGATAATACTCTCTACTATACATTGTCAGTTCGTTATCGAGGGATTGATTTGAATCTCGGGGTTCGTTAATAAATTGATCTCAATCCTGAGATCCGACATCGTTATCGAGCGAATGAGTTAACAGTCGTGGTTCGTTATCGAGCGATCCATTTGAATCCCGGGGTTCGTTATCGAGCCAATGAGTTAGATCGTTATCGATCATTGTGATAGTACTATCTACTATGTCTCAATGTATCCTTATTGAGAGAAGCAGTTAAAAGTCGGGGATCGTTATTAAGAGATCGATTTGAATCTCGGGGTTCGTTACCGAGCAAATGAGTTAGATTGTTATCGATCATTGTCTCGATGGATCGTTATCGAGCGAAGGATTTAAGAGTCCGGGATCGTTATTAAGAGATCGATTTGAATCTCAGGGTTAGTTATCGAGCGAATGAGTTAAATCGTTATCGATCATTGTGATAGTACTATCTACTATGGCTCGATCGATCGTTATCGAGTGAATGAGTTAACAGACGTGGTTCGTTATTGAGCGATCGATTTGAATCTCGAGATTTGATATCGAGCGAATGAGTTAGATTGTTATCGATCATTGTGATAGTACTATGTACTATGTCTCGATGGATCGTTATCGAGCGAAGGAGTTAAGAGTCAGGGATCGTTATTAAGAGATCGATTTGAATCTCTGGGTTCGTTATCGAGCAAATGAGTTAAATCGTTATCGATCATTGTGATAGTACTATCTACTATGTCTCGATGGATCATTATCGAGCGAAGGAGTTAAGAGTCGGGATCGTTATTAAGAGATCGATTTAAATCTCAGGGTTCGTTATCGAGCGAATGAGTTAGATCGTTATCTATCATTGTGATAGTACTCTCTACTATTTCTCGATTGATCGTTATCGGGCGAATGAGTTAACAGTCGTGGTTCGTTTTCGTTATCGAGCGATCGATTTGAATTTCGGGATTCGATATCGAGTGAATGAGTTAGATCATTATCGATCATTGTGATAGTACTATCTACTATGTCTCGATGGATCGTTATCGAGCGAAGGAGTTAAGAGTCGGGGATCGTTATTAAGAGATCGATTTGAATCTCGGGGTTCGTTATTGGGCGAATGAGTTAGATCGTTATCGAGCATTGTGATAGTACTATCTACTATGGCTCGATCGATCATTATCGAGTGAATGAGTTAACAGTCGTGGTTCGTTATCGAGTGATCAACTTGAATCCTGGGGTTCGTTATCGAGCGAATGAGTTAGATCGTTATCGATCATTGTGATAGTACTATCTACTATGTCTCGATTTATCATTATCGAGCGAAGGAGTTAAGAGTCGGGGATCGTTATTAAGAGATCGATTTGAATCTCGGGGTTCGTTATCGAGCGAATGAGGATCGTTATCGATCATTGTCTCGATGGATCGTTATCGAGCGAAGGAGTTAAGAGTCGGGGATCGTTATTAAGAGATCAATTTGAATCTCGGGTTTCGTTATTGAGCGAATGAGTTAAATCATTATCGATCATTGTGATAGTAGTATCTACTATGGCTCGATCGATCGTTATCGAGCGAATGAGTTAATAGTCGTTGTTCGTTATCGAGCGATCGATTTGAATCTCGGGATTCGATATCAAGCGAATGAGTTAGATCGTTATCGATCATTATGATAGTACTATGTACTATGTCTCGATGGATCGTTATCGGGCGAATGAGTTAACAGTCGTGGTTCGTTTTCGTTATCGAGCGATCGATTTGAATTTCGGGATTCGATATCGAGCGAATGAATTAGATCGTTATCGATCATTGTGACAAGTACTATCTACTATGGCTTGATCGATCGTTATCGAGCGATAGATTTGAATCTCGGGATTCGATGTCGAGCGAATGAGTTAGATCGTTAGCGTTATCGATCATTGTGATAGTTGTATCTACTATGGCTCGATCGATCGAATGAGTTAAGTGTCGGTGTTCGTTATTGAACGATCGATTTGAATTTCGGGGTTCGTTATCGAGCGATCGATTTGAATCTAAGGGTTCGTTATCGAGCGAATGAGTTAGATCGTTATCGAAGAAAATAGTGTTTTATATATATATATATATATATATATATATATATATATATATATATTATGAACGAAAATATAATATTAAGGTATTTAATCATAAAAATGTAATATTATAGTTCATAAAATTATTTTTTTATAATACTTTATTTAAAGGGACGACAATGTCGTCCCTTTAAAGAAAAAGTCAAAATTTTTATGAAATTTTGGATGGAAAATTTGCCAAAACTTTTTTTGGGTTTTGTCGTCCCTTTAAACAAAAAATCAAAAATTGTATGAAATTTTGGAGGGGAAAATTTGGCCGCCAAATTTTTTTTTGGGTTTTGTCGTCCCTTTAAAGAGTATGTCGTCCCTTTAAACAAGACACTGATAATATAATCGGGCAGCCTCATTTTTTCCCTCTTTCTTCTATTTTTTCTTCTTCTCCGTTTTCCTCCATTATTTCCGGCGATTACACCAAATTTCCGGCGATTGTTTACGATTTTCAACAACCAATCACCTCTAATCTCATCCATAAACTTAGGTAAACCAATTTTCATCTTATTTTCGTCAAATATTTCCTCTCATTCAATCTCTTTCTTCTTCCTTGGCATAGCTCCGGCGATTTGGGCGAATTTGGGGTGATTTCCGGCGATTCTTCACCATTTTCAACAAAAAACATGTCTAATTTCACCCCAATCAAAGGTGAATCATCTTTTCTTATTATTTTTAGTCAATTTCTTCCATTATTTTTGTAATACAACATGCTTGTGTGTGTAAATGCAATTAATTTTTAAAGTTTGAAGTTATCATGTTGTGGGTTAAGGTTTCAAATGCGCTTGATTCGGTTCATCCCAATGGGTTCGATTCGGTTTATAGGAAGGTTCAATTCGGTTTCAAATTTGCCATTTTTGCTTTTTGATTATAATGGTAGGGTTCGATTCGGTTTATTGGAGGGTTCGGTTCGGTGTTATAATGGTAGGGTTCGATTCGGTTATATGGGAGGGTTCGACAATTAGGTTTGATAGTTGTAGTATGATTAGTAATGAGTAATTGATTCGTTTATTTTGGTTTATATTTTCGATTTTCATTTGAGTTAGTAGTTAAAATTGGTGTGTGTATAAATGCAATTGTAGTTAAAACTATAGTGAGGATGTGTGCCATTTGTGTACATGGTTGGGTTCGGTTTATGGGAGAGTTCGATTCGGTTAGATGACAGTAGTAACAAGTTACAAGTTCAAACCGAGATTGTGTTGTGCCATTTTTGTAGATTAAGTGTTGTGTATTTTGGTGTGGAAAATAAGCTAGTCTATGATTAGATGGTACATAAATGATCTTTAATAAGTTGATGATAGTAGTGTATGGATTTGGATCTTTGAGAAGTTGAAGATAGTTGTGTTGTGCCATTTTTATGTAAACACATGTGTTGTGACATTTTTGTATAGAGTTGATGCTAGTAGTGTATGAGTATGGTGTAGTTTGGATTTGGACTTGGATTGAGTTGTGATATTTTTGTAGATTAAGTGTTGTGCATTTTTGTGTGGAAAATAAGCTAGTCTATGATTAAATGGTACATAAATGATCTTTAATAAGTTGATGATAGTAGTGTATGGATTTGGATCTTTGAGAAGTTGAAGATAGTTGTGTTGTGCCATTTTTATGTAAACACATGTGTTGTGACATTTTTGTATAGAGTTGATGCTAGTAGTGTATGAGTATGGTGTAGTTTGGATTTGGATTTGGATTTGGACTTGGATTGAGTTGTGATATTTTTGTAGATTAAGTGTTGTGCATTTTCGTGTGGAAAATAAGCTAGTCTATGATTAAATGGTACATAAATGATCTTCAATAAGTTGATGATAGTAGTGTATGGATTTGGATCATTGAGAAGTTGAAGATAGTTGTGTTGTGCCATTTTTATGTAAACACATGTGTTGTGATATTTTTGTATAGAGTTGATGCTAGTAGTGTATGAGTATGGTGTAGTTTGGATTTGGATTTGGACTTGGATTGAGTTGTGCCATTTTCTAATGAATGAAAAATTTGTGTGTTGTGCCATTTTTTGAATGAGTTGAATGTTATTCTAGTTAAACGAGGTGAATGAAATGATCGTGAAAGTTTAATATTCAGTACATGAGATATGGAGCAGAGGAGAGTAGATATATCACCATTGGATGTGTAGAAAAGGCAAGTGAAGTCATTTATGCAAATCATGTATGCAATTGAGTGGTTAGCAACGATCATGGAAATAATGTATGCAAATCTTCTTGTTTACAATATTGCAGAGTTTGCAGATGATGTGCTAGTGGGCGCATGATCCTAATTGCGATGAATTCAAGTAACATCTAGCTAGAGTGCCAGATTACTTGTGGCTTGCTGAAGATGGAATGAAAATGCAGGTTTGGATTCATTGGAATATATATGACAATGAATGAAATAAAGTTGACATAGTTTACATAGTTTCTTTCTTTTGCAGAGCTTTGGAAGTCAAGCGTGGGATTGTGCTCTTGGCACCCAAGCTGTTCTTGCTTATGGTATGAGTCAAATCATTTTTTTTGTAAAGGCAATGCAAATACAATACAAAATCATCCTAATTTGTTTGTAAAAAATGGTCGTATTGCACTACAAAAAATAGATCATTTTGTGACAAACATCTAGTGACAAACGCCAAATTTGTTACAAAATGATAGCTTTTTGTGACAACTTCTTTATTTGTCATAGAAATATGTATTTATTAGTGACAACGTTAGCATATTGTCACAGAGTTTTTCCTCTTTGACACCAATACCATGACCTTTGTTGTCAATGTATTATTCAGGAGCTTTTTGTGACAGGCAACGATGTAATCGAGCCGAGTCATATAGATATTTTCTCGAGCTCGAGCTAGACTCGTTTAAAAAACCCTAGCTCAAAACCAACTTGAGCTCGATCAAGCCATAAAACGTCAAGATTAATTTCAACTCACTAACTATTCGACTCGGCTCGATAGCAATTATTTGTTTTATTATTATTTTTTTGTAATGAGCTACGGTGACAAACGGTACAACATGATGCGAAGGTTTATATGAAAAATAATTTTCGTTGACGTCGTTTCGCATTCTAATAAAAACGTCTTAACCGGGAATGTAGGTTTTCTCGCCAAATTGAAAGATTCTTCTCCTCGAGCACAAATTCTTCTTCTACTACTCGATCAATTTTTCTTCAAATCTTTTCGAGTTTTCTTGGTTTTTCTCACTCGATTAATTCCGTCCACGATAACGATAAACAATTTCGACCTAATCTATTGGAAAAAATCTTTCAAGCCATTTCCGATAAAGGTTTGAAGTATTCAAATGTTGGAAATTCGATAAAAAAGTTCAATCTATGATGATGAATCTGAAATCTTCACATAACTTGTTTTCGATTGATTTCTATCGAACGATTCAAAAGACGAGTAAGGAAAAATCTCCATATCTAGGTTTTCGACGAAGAGAATCGTCAGATCGGCCGGATTCGAGATCTGAAAAGATATTTCGATCGCAGGTGTTCATGAGGCCAATGAAGAAACGTCGATCAAGCAGCAAGTAGTGTTAAAGAGAAGAGAGGTGAACGGATGCTTTATCATCGTGATTCACTAAATAGGCCTCCACTTGAATTTTCTTTTCGGATCTGAAATCTAGGTTCTGGCAGGATGTAGAGAATAAAGTCGATATATTGAAAGTTCTCGACAGGAGAACTGGTCAGGTAAATTCTACTTGTTTTCATTAATACCTACACACAGAGTTAATTTTCTCAAATATAACTAGAGAACATGTTGCACGTAATTTTCCACTTAACTTTTTTAATAATTGTCGAACTTTTGACCATTGAATTGTTAGTTACCTGTTTAGATTTCACAAAAATAGGTTCTATGACAATTTGAACAAACCGATGCACGGCCGAAGGTTTTCCACCCACATTGTTTACATTCAGTTTCATATCTCCAACTATTTCAGAGACAAAAACACAAGATTTGATGTTGAGCTAAGTACTTTCTGTTGTATGTTTGGATAAACACTGAATTATGTTTTTTATAAATATGCTTTTAGTTATTCTGTTGGATGTTTGGATAAACACTGGATTATGTTGTTTAGAAATCGCATTAAAGAACTGTTATGTTTCGGGTAGTATTATTTCCTGGGTCTTTAGGGGTGGTGTTGGGTGGGTTGGAAGGAGATTTTCGTTTAAGACCATCTACTTGTAGGCATATACGGAAAGAATTCCAAAGAATTTATATAATGCCAAAGAGAAAGTCCTTAAAATATTTCAAGCATCGTTTTGTTATTCTGTTTGAATATCATCACAATAGTTCTTTAGGCGATGCCAAGAGGTGAGGTCGAGGAGGTGGTGTCATTTTTGATCATTTATGAACTTGACTTCCCTTTTTCATAGAGGATTCTTGTTCTTGAAGGTACAAAGAAGCTAATGTCTCTCTTGTTGCATCCTTAGGTTGCACAAGCGGATTAAACATCGAGATTGCTCTCGAATCCTGTTGCAAATCAACTTAATGTCGAAATGGGGCACTAGTTCTCTGGTATATTCCTGGTTTTAGTGTAGTTTTTCGTATGGTGTTAATTTTCGAGTGAGTATAAATCTTCTTTGCATATGCATTTGACTTTTATTACGCATGAGAGGAAAGAGTTGACATGGCGAAGGTTGAATATTCGGTAAGGTACTCTCCAAGCACACTGTAGCACCCGTGTTGATGCGGTAGAAGTTTTAAATGCCAAGCCATCTTTATTTCTCCTGGAGCAACGATTTATTTCTCCTCTTACAACGCATTCTCTGTTTTGGTTTCTTTTCCGAGAAGCGAGATGCTAATGGTAACGGTGGACAAACCATTCTTCGGTTTGTATCCCACCGTGGATCATTAAGGGACAAAGGTATGTTTGGAGGATCCGTTGAGAAAGAAAGGAGCAGATTGATTATTCATTTGATCACCTTTTCTTTTCTTTAGGGAAAAAAAAAAGAAAATGCTTTCACTTTAAACTCGGTCACATGAGAAAGGAAATTAACCTTTCGCATGCTCGTTACATAAGTTATATTTGGGACAGCTTGTTAAATAAGTATTTAAGCCTTGTTCTTGTTATCCGCTTGGTTTAGGTTACATTTATGAGTCGAGAACCCCGCTTTCATAACTTGTTTGCGAGGAGCTTAACTTCTTATGGATGAGCTTGCCTCGATTTTTAGACGGATCGGCTAGAGCTAAAGCAGCAGTACAGGATGAAACCAAAGCAACCCTAGCACCAAAGGTATTTTTCTCGCTTTTGGAATTTTTATTGTTAAAATTGACGTAATACTTCTGTTTTGATGCTAAGTTTAAGTCTGTGTTATACCCTGCTTAGTTTCTATAATCTGTCAGGATTATATGTCCAGATTGTTGTCTAGTTTTGGCATCAAGTACAATTCACTTTGGTCTGTTTTTTGTCTTGACCTGAATGCTTCAGGTACTTATCCATGTTTAAGCTAAGTGTCAATTTTGTCAGGATTATATGTCCATGTTTCGATTCAATGACAAGCTTCGTGTACTTATCCATTTTTGTTAAGTGTCACGTTTAAGCTAAGTGTCATTTTTTCGAGTTCGTACTACACGGGATGTACTTTGGGCTTGAGGAATATGCACATATGTGTGAGGTTCGACGGTTAAAAGGTCGAAAATCATTGTTAGGTTCCACTTCTGTCATTGAAAACTTTATATAATTCACTTTTACAGATTTGAACCGGTGCCTATGTGAATCCCATTATCCGATGAAATCACAGGCGCTATGCGTAAGCTGAAGGTTCGTATTACCAGTATTATTTGCTGAGTGCTCTTTCTTTGAATATATATGTATATGTTTATAGTAAACCTGGAATTGTTGATAGTAAATGTATATATGTATATGTTAATATATATGTATATGTATATGTTTATAGTAAATCTGGAATTGTTGATTCAGATTTGTTTATAGTAGAGTGTATATGATTACACTCTACTCAATAATATTGTCATTTTTTCTTTTAATCTCATTTTTTTCCCTCTTGCCCTGCATTTTAATGCTTAAACCATGCATTCATTTCTCAGCTACATTGTTTAAAAAAGGCATTGCTTTACGATCCCTTATCATGGAGTTGTGGAGATCATGTTATTTTTTGCTCTGTTTCCTTCTCTTTTCCACCTTGAAGTTAACTTCTCTGATGAAGATGGTAATACACATTTCTTTATTTATTGGGTTTTTTTTTGTTATTCCATAATTCTTGATTATATGACATTGATTTATCAGGGTTCTTGAGTTTGTCATGTGGGGGGACAATTACTTATGTTGATTCTATGAATATGTTATGGACACTTGATTGGAATTACATAGACGGTGGTAACACGACAAGCGTGGATTATCACAGATGGTACCTCTTCATCTATCTAGTCGTCACCCTATTTGGTTTTTTTTTTTTACGATTCTTTAAGCGAGAAAGTGTTACCATCTTTCTGTCAACAACATATCATCCATAATTCTTGTTAGAACACGGTTCGTGTACAAGAACTATGATGGGCTATCTACCCCACCAACATTCACGGTTTCACTTGGAAGACTTCCTTTCATTTCTCAAATCGTGAAAGTGTTCCTATAGTAATACTTCAGACATCAAGAGTTTTGGCAAGGTTGGCTGACTTAACATATAATCTGCCTCTTAAAGAGCAATGAGATTACTATGTTCTTCTCTACTTTGCTGGGATTCTTCCGGTCGCCTCAGCATTTGATATGTTGTTAAATGAAGAAAGTGTTCAATCAAACTATACAGTGGAAAGGACAGAAGTCAGTGGCCTAGTTTTTACAATGCAATTGAAGTGTACCAAATTCTAGATGTGTCCCTTGAAACATCCTCTACCACAGGTACATACTTGTCAAGTTAGGATCAAACGACTTGTTTTATGAACTTAATTTGGTTTACATTTCTTGTAGTTTCAGCACTTGAGGTCATTCGACAGTCAACAGGTTTGGATCTTGGTTGGGATGATGATCCATGTTCTCCAACTACATGGGAGCACATAGAATGTGAAAGGTATCTCTCATTTCATAGAATCCCTATTTCTAAATTTCGATGTGCTTTGAGAGCATTATGAATAGTTCAACAACATATTTGTCTTGACTTTGTATCCCTTTGATGCTTGCTTAATAAGATATATGATACATTAACACAAATAAAATATGTCAAGGACAAGAAATAATGCCCCTTTTCTCGTAGATTAAAGGAATACCCTTTTTTTCCTTTCTCGCTCTGTATGTGTGAATCGATCCGCTTTACTTAAATGCTTTTGAGTTCATGTCTTATATGCGATAAGGCCTTTTCTTTGTACTTTCTTGTAATCAACATTATGTTAATTTATAACTTTTATGCATGATTGTGAAATTGTCGGAGAAGGATATCATTGTGATGATTATTTTTTTATTTTGAAGGTTTTGAGATGATTTTCTTCCCTGTGGTGAATGAGGCATGCCGATTGCTTCTGTGAAGTCATTGCGAGTCAAAGCTGCAGATCTTGACATTCTCTTTGTTATGGGCATGGGTTTTCCTCCTCACGAGTTTTACTCTTAAAACCCAAAACTCTTTTCTTAACACATAGGATCTTAAATTCCATCATTTTTATGTGCAAAGAAGCGAGATCATGCAATGCTCGGAAAATATGCATTTTAGTTCTTTAAAAGATAATTTGCTTGATCACTAAATGATAGATTGATGGGGTATATTCCATCTTAGTCCTAGATTATTATTAATTTTTTTAGTATTATTATGGTGTTGTTATTATTACTATTATTATTGTGAGGTATATTTTTTTCTAAGGTGTCTCTTGATTATTATTATTAATAATTATTTAAATTAATTTTCAAATGAACCAAATAATTAAATGAATAAAGAAATAATAATAATAATAATAATTATTATTATTATTATTATTAATTTTATTTTTAAAAGATGACTTCTAGTGACAAAGTGTTTGTCAATATTAAGTATTAATGGAGAATGTTGTATCTACTCTTTGGTGACAAAATACTTCTAGTGATGAATTTTTGGGTCTTTTGTGACAAGCATATCATCACATTCAACACTTTATGGTGACAAATATTAAATCTGATCACCAAAGACTTAGAAAGCTTTGGTGACAAATATTAAGAGTTTCTCACGGTAGGTCATGCTTTGGCGACGAATACTAAACTTGTTACAATAGAAACCTTTAGCGTCCTTTGCTTAGACAACAAGCAGGCGACAAAAAAATTTTCGTCAGTAAATACTTCTACTAACGAAAATCCATACTTTTCGCGACGAATTTGTTCGTCACCAAAAAGTCTATTTTTTGTAGTGTTGAGTCGTATTTAGGAATATTACCTTGTATGTACAAGTTACCCCTGCAGAGATCAAGATCTTCTTTGAAACCATGTGTGGAGAGGTTGTTAGCTAGTTCTATGAAAAAGATTAGCGGCTGCTTTGCTTTATGCGATTGGTAATGAATTGTGTTATTATGCCTTTTTTTTTTCACAGGTTCAACGCTTGAGATTACTTGGCGACTACCATCATTCTACCAGGATAGCTTTTGTTGAGTTTGTAATGGTATTACCTGGTCTTTCTTCACATTTTCTTGCTCACGTGTTTCTAAATCTCATAAATTTTATTTTGTTATATTCTTCCCTCGAGTTAATTGTTCCCTTTCTTACATATTTACCGAGTGTTTTGTTATGAATTCTCTCTTATAATTTGTTATTGATTTTGGAAAAAAAACGGGATTGGTTTGATGTAAATAGCATGGGAGGCCATGCGAAAACAAAATAAATTTTTAAAAAAAATAATTTAAAGGGACGACATGTCGTCCCTTTAAATGAATTTATAGAAATTTTATCTGTTTAAAGGGACGACATGTCGTCCCTTTAAATGAATTTATAGAAATTTATCCGTTTATTGGGACGACATATCATCCCAACAAATATGTGTCGTCCCTTTAAATGTTTTCCTAAATTATTATTATTAAATTGTTTTTTTCCCAAATATATTTTAAGGGACGACAATGTCGTCCCTTTAAATGTTTTTCTATAAAAAATATATTTTTTTCGTATTGAATTTTATTATTAAAAATAAATATAAATACTTTTAAGGGACGACAATGTCGTCCGTTTAAATGTTTTTCGATAAAAAATTATTGTTTTTTCGTATTGAATTTTATTATTAAAACTAAATATAAATGCTTTTAAGGGACGACAATGTCGTCCCTTTAATGTTTTTCGATAAAAAAAATATTGTTTTTTCATATTGTATTTTATTATTGAAACTAAATATAAATGCTTATTGTCGTCCCTTTAAATATTTTTATAAAAAAATTAAAATTTTTCATCATAATAAATTTTTTAATAAAATAAAATGAATTATTTTTATAGGGACGACAATGTCGTCCCTTAAAAGTTTTCCATGTCAGCACGTAGAAATTTCTTAGAAAAGTCCATGCCACGTCAGCATACTTTTAAAGGGACGATTTTGTCGTCCCTTCAAAGGAGTCCGTTGTTTAAAGCGACAAAGCAGAAGGGACGTCTTTATAGGGACGACGTGTCGTCCCTTTAAACATTTTAAGGGACGACAATGGCTTTAAACATTCTTGTAGTGCACCTGATTGGTAGGTGCTAGTAAGGGTATATTTGTCAGACAATGTAAATTGTGGGACTAGGTTTTTCCTTTTGTAAATATAAATACTTGTGATTATTGGAATATACGACAACACTTTTTCTCGATTATTCGGAGTTTAACATGATAGCAGAGCCCTCTCAATGAGAGGTTGATTTTTTTCCGATCCTGTTCTTTTTCAAAACACACAAAAAAAAAAAAAAAACAAAAAGAGGCTGCTGTTCTTCGTTCCTGCCATTTATTTTTTCAGCAAACCCTAGTTCATCACCATGTCGGACGGAGGAGCTGATGTGTCTAAATCATCCCGCTATGAACCTTTTTCTGCTTAATACCTTCATCCCAGTGAAGGTACTGGTTCGGTGATCAGTCCGGTGCTCTTGAAAGTCGATAATTATGAAGAATGGTCCCGTTCTATCCGGAACAATTTACGTGCGAAAAACAAACATGGCTTCATTGATGGTACTATCAAGCCTCCCTCAGCCACCTCTTCTGATTACGATCAATGGGGTATTGTCAATTCCATGCTTGTTGCATGGTGATGAGAGTCAATTTAGTTATAATTTCATATGTATTTTACCCCTTATTTGTAGCATATTCGATGTAATTTTAGGGTAATCAAATGATTTTTATAGGCACATTTCATCAAGGGTTGAATCTCGAGACGATAGGACGTTTACGTCTTAAATCTCCATATTTCTTGGGGAATTGTGTGCGTTTTATCAGCATTTGTCACGCTTGGGTTTTCTTGTCTTTATTTGTTATAGAATCATGCGATGATAGAGGCGTGGTGAAGAAGCATCACAACGATATGAAAATTGTCTAAAACGGAGTTTGTATAAGAAAATAACGCGTGATTTAAATTCAACCATTTGTGAAAAACATTATTATCCAACTGTGTCGGATTCCGACTTTTGTGTTTAGTGGGGAGTGAAACCCCAGTATCTTCGTCCATTTTGCTGCAGTACTTCAATTTTAAGAAAAAGGAAAGAAAAAAAAAAAGAAATCAACAATTGAAGCTCACCATTGGCTGAAAAGGAAAAGTGAGTCGATGCAATTAATGAAAGAGGACAAGGACGCGATAGCAACAATTCAAGGACTTTTTGTGGACGGGATTTTCCGGAACTTTTTGGGAAAAATCAAGTCGTCGGTTGCAATATAAAAGAGCCACATAGGTCAAATTTTTACACACAGA
This sequence comes from Gentiana macrophylla, assembly GCA_026214975.1. Classification (NCBI taxonomy): domain Eukaryota; kingdom Viridiplantae; phylum Streptophyta; class Magnoliopsida; order Gentianales; family Gentianaceae; genus Gentiana; species Gentiana macrophylla. Next base: position 94,241,325 of record CM047808.1, on the reverse strand, counting down.
TTTCTACATTATCATTTTGTTTTTATTCTGCAACCGTTTCTTCCCTTCACTAGAATAGATGTGTTTTATTTTTCTGCAAATCCCCTTAGAACAATAGCAACTTTTCTTCTGTTATTTTATGATTGGAACACAACGAAGTGACGATTCGATTGATGAATTGCTTCTAGTATTTTATTGGTAATTTTCTTTATCTTTTTTTGAAGCTTATTATGTATTTCTTGATTAATTTCAGCGATTTTATTATTATTAGTATGCGTAGCTAAATTTATAATAGCTATATTATGTGATGGAATAACGAAATTGATGTTTCCTAAAATTTGAACTTAATGCTATTAATGGAGTAGCTAACCGTCAATTGACTCAACACATGAACTTTATAGATGTATTTTGCGAGGGAGTGTGCGAATTAGGGTTTTAGGATTGTCATGCACGAACTAGTCGAGTTTCTCGCAGTCTGTTCCTTGGTAAGGTTTTTTTTAGCTAAGTCGTGAACTCAGTGGATGCGGAGCGTCTCATTGTTTTAATCATATTAGGTCAATTAAATACCATAGAGAGGACTATTGAACCGAATATATGGTAACTAGGTTGTGGTATTAACGCCTAGGGGTCAGTTTAGGAGATTGCACCCACAACACATTCATTAGAAACTAGTGGTTGGCTGATAGGCCAAGGCTCATCCTTAGTGATTCGGTATAGGTATTGAGAGTAGAGTTCCTGACCCTAGTTTAGCTATTCCGTTTATCATATCTTTTAAAGTTGTAGTTTTTATTTTCTTAACTATAGTTAATTACTTCCACCAATATTTGTGAGTCTGAACTAGATACAAAAGTGATTGTGGTACTTGACGGATTTCTCGTAGGATACGACATTGCTCGCCGTTGTAGTACAACCGACCCGGTACTCTGCCGGTTATGGTTGGTTTGCTATAATTTGGCCATCAAGTTTTCTGGCGCCATTGCCGGGGAATCGGTTGATATCATAAAATCACGGGAGTATTTAGGATTAGGTCTTTTCATTTTTTTTTATTTTTTATTTGATGTTTTGTTTAAGAGTCACACCACCTACTCTGGTAGTGGTAGTGACTTGATACTTTGATTGTAGACTTTTTTTTCCCTGAATTGCAGAGTATGGATCCATACGGCCAAGGAGGCTCTTTCCGTTACTCATTTAAAGGATTTAATTTTGGTGGTTTGGGTTTAAGAGCACAACTTTATTGTCAATTCAACCCGTACACATCACCATACAAAAATGAGTGGGTGAGTCCTCCAAGTTCTCAGTTTCAGCACCCCGACGCCTATCCACAAAACGCATAGTTGCCACAGGTTGCTCCACCGCCGAAGAGCACAACTGAGGTTTTGTTGGTGCGACTTAGCCAAGAACTTAAAGAGTCCAACCAAGATTTGAGAGAGTTTAACCAAGAGCTCAGACGGGATCTAAAAGAAATGAAGGATTCTCAGCTCTGCTTGCAATCTGACGTGGTTGATCTGGAAAGCCGGGTAGGGCAGTTGGTTGAGAAGAGGAAGCTTGAGAGGAGCATTAAAGATGAAAAAGAAGGTTTTCAATCTCCACCATCTATTCCTGAGGTAATCAGACATGATGAATGTCATGTAGAAGGTATGAATATTGTCCACATTGAATTACCAATTCCTTCTTCAATGAGCCCTATTAGGACATTGGTGGAGGTGAGTCCTTTTAAGTCTTTTGATGCTTTTGTTGAGCCAACTTGTTACTCTGTGGTGCATGAATCCCTTTTGATTGGCATATCTGTTGTATTTCGGGAAATGTAATTTCATTGTGTTGCAAGATATATTCCTTGAACCAATCTTGGTGGTGGGATTGAGCCTTTTGTTTTTCGTTTCATATTTTGAGTGGGTGCTCAATTCCTATGATTTTTGTAGGGAGGCTTAACGGTTTGCTCTCCTTGGGTATAACTATCCTTAGAATAGTTAGGGGTAGAAAGTCGAACTAAGGACTTTAAACTTAGAATGTTTTAGGAAGTTTGTTTTTCTTTTCACTCGTATTTATTTGTTTTCACTTATTTTCTTAATAACTCGAGCTAACGACAATGAACAAAAGCGCTTATGGGAGGCAACCTACCTTTTTTCTTCCTTAGGTTTTTAGGTTTGTTTTGAGAAGTGACGAAAATTTGACCCCGCGTCTCGAATTTTGTTGCATGCTTTGTGATAATCCATATTTTATATGCTTTATACATCTCCATACTTGTGCTTACCTACGCCCAAGGTTTCGGCCTTTCGTCGTAGTAGATTCTTGGTTTCTTTGTTGTGATTGCACAGGTACCCTAGGAGATACATTGGCGGTTGTCATTTTGCATGGTTGTGCCCTATTTTCAGTTCAGCTAAGTCTTTCTTTCTTTCTTTCTTTCTTTCTTTCTTTCTTTACTTTATCACTCGCACACCGAGGACGATGTGGCGTTTTAAGTGGGGGGAGGGGGGTGGTAGACTTAGCTTCCCTTGACTATGTGCTTTATTTCTATATCCATCGAATAAGTTATATACTTGGTGTTTGGTCTAAATGAGTAAAATTGGGCCATTTTAAAAAAAAATCATGGTTTTGATATTGCGAATTATATGTGAATTCCTGGTATTCTTTAGTTAATTATTAGTCATGAGTTGAATGCATTCAAGTCAAGCCTTCATCTTGTTGTGGAAATGGAATTCTTATGCACGTAATAGCTTTCCCTTCATGAATATTGGTCGGTGAGTGAACGATTATAGATGACATAGACATTAATATGTTACCTAGAACTTATATCATTAACTTCGAGGCGAAATAGAAAGCTCAATCTTGGTAGATTAAGGGATGATGGTCCTGACATTTCTTTGACCCGACCAGAGCCAAATAGTCAACCATGTACATAATTTCCACATGAACCCCTCTAAGCCTCTGTAGGGTGGTTAGACCCCCACCCAAACTTCAGCCATTCATTGATTAGCCTATAATTACCGACCCTTATCCTTTATTTGTGGTCTACGTTTCTTTGGCACCCTACGAGTGAGTTTTAATCTTATATTGGCCACACTTGCTAGCACAAGTGTGGGGTGGCGAAGATACGTATCAAATTATGGTGTTGGTGGATCTTTTGTACTACGAATGAGAAGGGGTAGCAAAATAGTGTTGGTGTTTGGTTTATCAAAAAAAAAATTCAAAATCAAAATCAATAAAAAAGAAGAAAAGTTGAATAAAAGTGTTGGACTAAAGTTGAGTCAAAGAATGTTTGTTGAAGGCCATGTATTAATTCTTTCAAAGTGGCGTTGGTGGGACGAATTCATATTGATGTCTGTTGGGACTTGGGAGTTGAGAGTAAGAAAAGAGAATGCTTGCTTGAACCAAGATAAGAAGGTGAGTTATGAGGCAAATTCAAGATGTTTTGATTAGACTCACTCGTTTTTCTCTTTTGATATTCCTTTAATATATTCGTTTAGCCCCATCCCTAGCCTGACATTACAACCGTGCAAGTCCTACCTGACCTTAGTTAGCTTTGATTTGACATCGATTAGTGGAGATGATTATGAGTTATAAGCCTATGGTGTAACGCCATTAGTCATGCATTTAATTTGAGTCGGTTGACCGTGATTAATGATTGAGAAGCTATGCGCGCACACACATTCTTTTTCCATGATAAGATACATTTTGCCTCGTGTTTATTCGCTTGTTGACTAGTTTTTACTCATTGAGTATATTGGTTTCCCGTATGATCGCAACGTTGACCTCAGGATTTATTTTTCAATCGCTCGATTTGCTCGAGGGCGAGCAAACGCTAAGTGGGGGGTAGTTGATGAGAGCCAAATTTGCTATAATTTCGTGCATTTTACCCCTTATTTGTAGCATATTCGATGTAATTTTGGGGTAGTCAAATTATTTTTATAGGCACATTTCACCAAAGGTTGAATCTCGAGACGATAGGACGTTTACGGCTAAAATCTCCATATTTTTGGAGAATTATGTGCTTTTTATCGGCATTTGTCATGTTTGGGGTTTCTTGTCTTTATTTGTTATAGGTGCGGAGTGATAGAGGGCGTGATGAGGATCACAACATTATGAAAATTGTCTAAAACGGAGTTTGTATGAGGAAATGACGTGTGATTCAATTTCAAGCATTCAGAAAAAAGATTATTATCCAAATGTTACGTGATCCCGACTTTTTGTGTATAGTGGGGAGTGAAATCCCAGTATCTCCGTCCATTTTTTTTTTATAAGAAAGATCGATTTTATTTATCATATGGGAAGAGCCCCCACAGTGGCATTAATACAAAGAAATATTCAGGTTCAATTGAATCAGACACTATGAATGACTAGCAACAAGTCTTCGACGTTCCATGCAAGACGGAGGTCTTTGGCTCTTCGACTGCTACCAGTGGCGGATCCAGGAATAAATTCCAGGCGCCAATTCTGAGATCTAAAGCTACATATTTTATCAAAAAAAATTTGATTGGGTCACCAGAAGTCTAAAACATCAATTTTTATCTACAAAATGACACTTTTTAACAACAAAACTACATAGTTTTAATACTACATTTTTTTTTTTTAAATTCCAATGGGGTCACGTGCCCCTCCCCTAGGGTACGTGGGTTCACCCCTGACTGCTACTATACTTCAATTAAAAAAAAAGGAATAAAAAAAGAAAACAACAATTGAGGTGCCCCATTGGATGAAAAGGAAAAGTGAGTCAATGCAATTAATGAAGGAGGACAAGGAAGCCTACTTTTTGTGGACGGGATTTTCCGAAACTTTTTGGAAAAAAATCATGTCGGCGGTTGCAATATAAAAGAGCCACATAGGCCAAATTTTTACACACAGTTTTCTACATTATAGTATTATTTTTTTTCTGCAGCCGTTTCTTCCCTTTCACTAGAATAGATGTATTTTATTTTTCTGCAAATCCCCTTAGAACAATAGCAACTTTTCTTCCGTTATTTTACGATTGGAACACAACGAATTGACGATTCGATTGATGAATTGCTTCTAGTATTTTATTGGTAATTTTATTTATCTTTTTATGAAGCTTATTATGTATTTCTTGGTTAATTTCGGCGATTTTTATTATTATTAGTATGCATAGCTAAATTTATAATAGCTATATTATGTGATGGAATATCGAAATTGATGCCTCAATGATGATCTAGGGATGAGTAGGTCTTAAAAATTAAATCTTTGAATTGTTGTGTCCTAGAATTTGAACTTAATGCTATTAATGGAATAGCTAACCGTTAATTGATTCAACTCACGAACTTTATAGATATATTTTGCGAGGGAGTGTGTGAATTAGGGTTTTAGGATTGCCATGCACGAACTAGTCGAGTTTCTCGCAGCCTGTTCTTTGGTAAGGTTTTTCTAGCTAAGCCGTGAACTCGGTGGATGCGGAGCGTCTCATTGTTTTAATCTTATTAGGTCAATTAAATCCCATAGATATGACTGTTGAACCGAATATAGTGTAACTAGGTTGTGGTATTAGCGCCTAGGGGCCAGTTTAGGATATTGCACCCACAACACATTCATTAGAAACTAGTGGTTGGCTGGTAGGCCAAGGCTCATCCTTAGTGATTCGGTATAGGTATTGAGAGTGGTGTTCCTGACCATAGATTTTATATTCCGTTTATCATATCTTTTAAAGTCGTAGTTTTTATTTTCTTAACTATAGTTAATTACTTCCACCAATATTTGTGAGCCTGAACTAGATACAAATGTGATTGTGGTATTTGACGTATTTCTCGTGGGATACGACATTGCTCGCCGTTGTAGTACAACCGACCCGGTACTCTGCCGGTTATGGTTGGTTTGCTAAAATTTGGCCTTCAAGTTTTCTGGCGCCGTTGCCGGGGAATCGGTTGATATCAGAAAATCACAGGAGTATTTTGGATTAGATCTTTTCATTTTTAATTTTTTTTATTTTGATGTTTTGTTTAAGAGTCACACCACCTACTCTGGTAGTGGTAGTGACTTGATACCTTGATTGTGTTTTTGGTTTTTTCTCTGAATTGCAGAGTATGGTTCCATACGGCCAAGGAGGCTCTTTCCCTTACTCATTTAGAGGATTTAATTTTGGTGGTTTGGGTTTAAGAGCACAACTTCTTAGGTGTAGTGCTTGAAAGACAATTTCTGTAATTGTTTTTTACAGGATGTATAATTCATCTTAATATTTGCATTTATGCTTATATTAATTCACTGCTGAAAACCCTAAGTATATCGGTATGTAATCACATAACTCAGTGTATGGCATACACACGAGGATTGAGTTAGTGATGATATGCTTAAAACTATTTAGTCCACGGTGAATTTAATCAGAGTATGGGTCTCATGATTAATATACCAATATTGCGCCCAGAACACTTAACGGTGTGACCGTCTTATCCGGACCGTCGGTATATGGTACCTAGTGGGGCATTTATATATGATGTCTATCATATAGGACTGGACCGATTTGATTTGAATTCTCGATATAATTTCGTGATCGAGAAATCTTATCGAATCACAAGATGACCATATATGGAGTAATCTCAATCCTGATGTGAGCACAGTCTTCTGCTTGGTTCAAAGTAGGGTTTGATGTGTTACTTAAGGATCACTTGGATACATGTGATCTGAACACTTCTCGTTGGCTCTATTCTGGAATGAGTGAGTAGTCTGTGACTTCACAGATTTGGAATCCATCCTTCCTGCTGGAAGTAGACAGACAGTTCCCTTATTTGTTAATCCTAGAAACTGATCGATGGGCCCAGTTCATGTTATATTAGTTATGAACTAATTGATCACTAGGGGTTAATGGTAAATAAGGATAAGATATTTTGAGAAGGGTTTACGAAAATATCCCGAATCAAAATGAAGAGTCTATGGAGGATTTATCCGTATGCAATGATTATATCAATGGACGCTTTTACTCAATGATTAGAGTGTAAGTATATATCTATAATCGATAGAGTTCAGTTTCGGGTTTATGGTGGCGTAATCCCGGAATTAATAGATTGAATAAGAATTGTTACATTCGATGAATAATTTTATTTAATTTATTGTAGCATTACTTGGTTATAGTCCATAGTCCCGATGTGGCTCCTAACATTCATATGTTTCTTGACGTTGGGCCTCAATAATAATTAAGTAGTTGGACTATTTAATTGATGTGCGAATTAATTATTTAGTGGGCAAAGTAATTAAATACATGGAAAAGAGATTTTTCATGGACTCGACCCTTTTGTGTATCATACGTGTGCTAACCTAATTGAATTAGGGGATGCGCATTTTGTAAGTATATATTTATCAAGAAATTAGTTTTTTTGGATAATTATATGACATGTGATTAATTTTTTATATTTTAAATAATTAACTGGAAAAATATTAGATTGATCCTTAAATATTCAAGATTTGTTCTAGATTATTCTAGGAGTATCTTTTATTTAATAAGAATTATTATAATTGATTTTGTATTGATTATTAAATCCTTGGAGGACAACGATTTCTCTCCTATATAAAGAGAGCTCTCCTAAATCCTACACAACATGTAAAACACGCCATATACACAATTATAATGGGGAGATGTCGACTTCCTATTAGGGTTTAGAGTTGGGAAAATCTTCAGGATTTTCCGGGTAGCATATCAAGGAGGTCAAGCATCAAGGATCAACGTCCACCGGTTGTTGCTTGGAGATAAACATCGGAAGATCGTGGCATCTCAAATTGGATCTCAACTTCATCAATCTTTTGGATCTTGCTTTTGATTGGTAAGTAGATCTCACCTTCTTGTAGGTAGATCTTAAATTATGTAGTTTAATTTTATATGATCGTGATCCTCTTGTTTATTCCATTTGCAGAATCGGGCGGATCTAGATCCGTCGGCGATATTACATCCAACACAACTATATTCTCAATTCAACCCATACACATCACCATACAACAATGAGTGGGAGAGTCCTCCAAGTTCTAATTTTCAGCACCTTGACGCCTATCCGCAAAACTCATAGTTGCCACAGGTTGCTCCACCGCCGAAGAGCACAACTGAGGTTTTGTTGGAGTGACTTATCCAATAACTTAAAGAGTCCAACCAAGAATTTAGAGAGTTTAACCAAGAGCTCAGACGGGATCTAAAGGAATTGAAGGATTCTCGGCTCTGCTTGCAATCTGACGTGGTTGATCCGGAAAGCTGGGTAGGGGCAGTTGGTTGAGAAGAGGAAGCTTGAGAGGAGCATTAAAGATGAAAAGAAGGTTTTCAATCTCCACCATCTATTTCCTGAGGTAATCACACATGAGGAATGCCATGAAGAAGGTATGAATATTGTCCATATTGAATTACCAATTCCTTCTTTATTGAGCCCTATTGAGACATTGGTGGAGGTGAGTCCTTTTAAGTCTTTTGATGCTTTTGTTGAGCCAAATTGTTACTATGTGGTGCGTGAATCCCTTTTGATTGGTATATGCTCTATTTCGGGAAAAGTAATTTCATTGTGTTGCTCAATAAATTCCTTGAACCAATCTTGCTGGTGGGGATTGAGCCCTTAGCTTTTCGTTTCATATTTTGAGGGGGTGCTCAATTCCTATGATTTTTGTTGGGAGACGCAACGGTTTGCTCTCCTTTGGTATAACCATCCTTAGAATAATTAGGGGTAGAAAGTCGAACTAAGGACTTTAAACTTAGAATGTTTTAGGAAGTTTGTTTTTCTTTTCACTCGTATTTATTTGTTTTTTCTTATAGTTTCTTAATAACTTGAGCTAACGACAATAAACAAAAGCACTTATGGGAGGCAACCCACATTTTTTCTTCCTTAGGTTTTTAGGTTTTTTTTTTGAGAAGTGATGAAAATTTGACCCTTCATCTCGATTTTTGTTGCATGCTTTGTGATAATCCATATTTTATATGCTTTATACATCTCCATACTTGTGCTTACCTATGCCTAATGTTTCAGCCTTTCGTCATAGTGGAATCTTGGTTTCTTTGTTGTGATTGCATAGCTACCCTGGGAGATACATTGGCGGTTGTCATTTTGCATGGTTGCGCCCAATTTTCAGTTCAGCTAAGTCTTTCTTTCTATACTTTATCACTCACACACCGAGGACGGTGTCGCGTTTTAAGTGAGGGGTGGTAGAATTAGCTTCACTTGACTATGTGCTTTATTTCTATATCCATCGAATAAGTTTTATACTTGGTGTTTGGTCTAAATGAGTAAAATTGAGCCATTTTTAAAAATTTTCATGGCTTTGATGTTGCGAATTATATGTGAATTCATGGTATTATTTGGTTAATTATTAGTCATGAATTGAATGCATGCGAGTCAAACCTTCATCTTGTTGTGGAAATGGAATTCTTATGCACGTAATAGTTTTTCCTTCATGAATTATGGGTGGCTAGTGAACGATTATAGATGACATAGACATTAATATGTTACCTAGAACTTATACCTTTAACTTCGAGGTGAAATAGAAAGGTCAATCTTGGTAGATTAAGGGAAGACGGTCCTGGTATTTCTTTGACCCGACCAGAGCCAAATAGCCAACCATGTACATAATTTCCACATGAACCCCTCTAAGCCTTTGTAGGGTGGTTAGACCCACACCCAAACTTCAACCATTCGTTGATTAGCCTATAATTACCGAACCTTAGCCTTTATTTGTGGTCTATGTTTGTTTGGCACCCTACGAGTGAGTTTTAATCTTATTTTGGGCACAGTTGCTAGCACAAGTGTGGGGTGGCGAAGATGTGTATCAAATTATGGTGTTGGTGGATCTTTTGTACTACGAATGAGAAGGGGTAGCAAAATAGTGTTGGTGTTTGTTTTATCAAAAAAAAAATTCAAAATCAAAATCAATCAAAAAGCAGAAAAGTTGAATAAAGTGTTGGAATAAAGTTGAGTCAAAGAATGTTTGTTGAAGGCCATGTATTAATTCTTCCAAAGTGGCATTGGTGGGACGAATTCATTTTGAAGTCTGTTGGGATTTGAGAGCAATGAAGGAGAATGCTTGCTTGAACCAAGCTAAGAAGGTGAGTTATGAGGCAAATTCAAGATGTTTTGATTAGACTCACTCGTTTTTCTCTTTTGATATTCCTTTTATCCATTCTTTTAGCCCCGTCCCTAGCCTAACATTACAACCGTTCAAGTCCTACCTGACCTTAGTTAGCTTTGATTTGACCTCGATTAGTGGAGATGATTATGAAGTATAACCCTATGGTGTAACGCCATTAGTCATGAATTTATAATCTGAGCCGGTTGACCTTGATTAATGATTGAGAAACTATGCACACACACACATTCTTTTTCCCTGATAAGATACGTTTTGCCTCATGTTTATTCGCTTGTTGACTAGTTTTTACTCATTCAGTATATTGGTTTCCCATATGATCGCAACGTTGGCCTCATGATTTATTTTTGAATCGCTTGATTTGCTCGAGGGCGAGCAAACGCTAAGTGGGGGGGTAGTTGATGAGAGTCAAATTTGCTATAATTTCGTGCATTTTACCCTTATTTGTAGCATATTCGATGTAATTTTGGGCTAGCCAAATGATTTTTATAGCACATTTCACCAATGGTTGAATCTTGAGACGATAGGGCGTTTACGTCTAAAATCTCCATTTTTGGGAGAATTGTGTGTGCTTTATCGAATTTGTCACATTTGGGTTTTGTTTTCTTTATTTGTTATAGGTCTTGGCGTGATAAAGGGTGTGACGAGGATCACAACATTATGAAAATTGTCTAAAAGCAGAGTTTATACGAGGAAATGACGCGTGATTCAAATTCAAGCATTCGGAAAAGATTATTATCCAACAGTGTCGGGATCCTGACTTTTGTGTTTAGTGGGAAGTGAAACCCCAGTATCTTGGTCCATTTTGTTGTTGTACTTCAATTTAAAAAAATTGGGAAAAAAGAAAACAACAATTGAGGCGCCCCATTTGCTGAAAAGGAAAAGTGAGACAATGCAATTAATGAAGGATAATTTCTTACCTAAAGACTCTCATATGAGGAGTCTATACTGTGGCTCATTCTGGACCGCACAGTTTCATTACATAATGAAACTGTGTGGTCCAGAATGAGCCACACACGTTACTCCTTATACGAGAGTCTCTAGGCAAGAACTTCCCTTAATGTAGGAGGACAAGGACGCCTACTTTTTTAGGACGGAATTTTCCGAAACTTTTTGGGAAAATTCGAGTCGGCGGTTGCAATATAAAAGAGCCACATAGGTCAAATTCTTACACACAGTTTTCTACATTATGATTTTATTTTTATTCTGCAGCCGTTTCTTCCCTTTCACTAGAATAGATGTATTTTATTTTTCTGCAAATCCCCTTAGAACAATAGCAACTTTTTCTTCCGTTATTTTACGATTGGAACACAACGAAGTGACGATTCGATTAATGACATAGACATTAATATGTTACCTAGAATTTATACCAATAACTTCGAGGCGAAAGAGAAAGGTCAATCTTGGTAGATTAATGGATGACGGTCCTGACATTTCTTTGACCCAACAAGAGCCAAATAGCTAACCATGTACATAATTTCCACAAGAACCCCTCTAATCCTTTGTAGGGTGGTTAGACCCCAACCCTAACTTCAGCCATTCGTTGATTAGCCTATAGTTACCGACCCTTAGCATTTATTTGTGGTCTACGTTTCTTTGGCACCCTACGAGTGAGTTTTCATCTTATATTGGGCACACTTGCTAGCACAAGTGTGGGGTGGCGAAGATGTGTATCAAATTATGGTGTTGGTGAATCTTTTGTACTACGAATGAGAAGGGGTAGCAAAATAGTGTTGGCGTTTGGTTTATCAAAAAACAAATTTCAAAATCAAAATCAATCAAAAAGTAGAAAAGTTGAATAAAGTGTTGGAATAAAGTTGAGTCAAAGAATGTTTGTTGAAGGCCATGTATTAATTCTTCCAAAGTGGCGTTGGTGAGACGAATTCATATTGAAGTATGTTGGAATTTGAGAGTAAAGAAGGAGAATTCTTGCTTGAACCAAGCTAAGAAGGTGAGTTATGAGGCAAATTCAAGATCTTTTGATTATACTCACTCGTTTTTCTCTTTTGATATTCCTTTTATCCAATCGTTTAGCCCCGTCCCTAGCCTTAGTTAGCTTTGATTTGAACTCGATTAGTGTAGATGATTATGAAGTATAAGCCTGTGGTGTAACGCCATTAGTCATGCATTTATAATCTGAGCCGGTTGACCTTGATTAATAATTGAGAAGCTATGCGCACACACATTCTTTTTCCATGATAATATACGTTTTGCCTCGTGTTTATTCGCTTGTTGACTAGTTTTTACTCATTGAGTATATTGGTTTCCCGTATGATCGCAACGTTGACCTCATGATTTATTTTTGAATCGCTTGATTTGCTTGAGGGCGAGCAAACGCTAAGTGGGGAGTAGTTGATGAGTGTCAACTTTGCTATAATTTCGTGTGCATTTTACCCCTTATTTGTAGCATAATTCGATGTAATTTTGGGGTAGTCAATGATCTTTATAGGCACATTTCAGCAAAGGTTGAATCTCGAGACGATATGACGTTTACGTTTAAAATCTCCATATTTTTGGGAGAATTGTGTGCGTTTTATCGGCATTTGTCATGTTTGGGGTTTCTTGGTCTTTATTTGTTATAGGTGAGGTGTGATAGAGGGTGTGACGAGGATCACAATAGTATGAAAATTGTCTAAAACGGAATTTGTATGAGGAAATGACGCGTGATTCAAATTCAAACATTTAGAAAAAGATTATTATCCAACTGTGTCGGGATCCCGACTTTTGTGTTTAGTGGCGGAGTGAAAACCCAATATCTTTGTCCATTTTGCTGCTGTGCTTCAATTAAAAAATAAGGAAAAATAAGAAAACAACAATTGAGGCGCCCCATTGGCTGAAAAGGAAAAGTGAGTCAATGCAATTAATGAAAGAGGACAAGGACGCCTACTCTTTGTGGACGCGATTTTCCGAATTTTTTTGGGATAAATCAAGTCGACGGTTGCATATAAAAGAGCCACATAGGTCAAATTTTTACATACAATTTTCTAAATTATAATTTTATTTTTTTTCTGCAGCCATTTCTTCCCTTTCACTAGAATAGATGTATTTTATTTTTCTTCAAATCCCCTTAGAACAATAGCAACTTTTATTCCGTTATTTTACGATTGAAACACAACGAAGTGACGATTCGATTTCTGAAGTGACGATTCGATTTCTGACGATTCAATAGTATGTTGTTGGTAATTTTCTTTATCATTTTCTGAAGCTTATTATGTATTTCTTCATTAATTTCGGATGCATAGCTAAATTTATAATAGCTAAATTTTGTGATGGAATAACGAAATTGATGCCTCAACAATGATCTAAGGATGAGTTGAGCTTAAAAATTAAATCTTTGAATTGTTGTGTCCTAGAATTTGAACTTAATGCTATTAATGGAGTAGCTAACCGTTAATTGATTCAACACACGAGCTTTATAGATGTAATTTGCGAGGGAGTGTGGGAATTAGGGTTTTAGGATTGTCATGCACGAACTAGTCGAGTTTCTTGCAGCCTGTTCCTTGGTAAGGTTTTTCTAACTAAGCCGTGAACTCGGTGGATGCGGAGCGTCTCATTGTTTTAATCATATTAGGTCAATTAAATCTCATAGAGGGGACTGTTGAACCGAATATAGGGTAACTAGGTTGTGGTATTAGCGCCTAGGGGCCAATTTAGGATATTGCACCAACAACACATTCATTAGAAACTAGTGGTTGGCTGGTAGGTCAAGGCTCATCCTTAGTGATTCGGTATAGGTATTGAGAGTAGTGTTCCTGACTATAGTTTAGCTATTCCGTTTATCATATCTTTTAAAGTCGTAGTTTTTATTTTCTTAATTATAGTTAATTACTTCCACCAATATTTGTGAGCACGAATCGGATACAAAAGTGATTGTGGTACTTGACGGATTCCTCGTGGGATACGACCTTCCTCGTTGTTGTAGTACAACCGACCCGGTACTCTGCCGTTAAAATTGGTTTACTATAATTTGGCCATGATGGGTCTTGATCTAAGCGCTCGCAATTGTGTCTCTACGTTGCTCATGATGGAGCCTCTTCCGATCATCAATATTGCTTATGCAAAGGAGATTGTGGAGGAGAGAAAACAGACTGTGTCTGAAGGCCATGATGTCCCCCGTCTAGATGTTGTCGGATTTGTTGATGGTGGTTCTTCCATTAATCGCACCCCTAAGCATGCTGCTGGAGATGATACCCGTACCTATTTGCACTGTGGCAATTCCGGCCATGAAAAAGATCATTGTTTCGAGATCATTGGTTACCCCGACTGGTATAGGGAAGAGCGTGGGGTTGTGGCTGGTTTTTGCGGTGGTCGGAATACGCGTGGTAATGGCCGAACGGGTCGTGGGGGAGGCCGTGGAGGTTCAGCTCCCCGCAATTTTGCTTGCCACGTTGGTAATACTAAGCATGGGAATTCCGATGTCGGTGATATTGACCGTGCTAATTTTCCTCCGCTTTCAGATGATCAGTGGCAACAACTCATTAACGCAGTTAAGACTATTAAACCGTTTGCTGCTTCTTCTGAAAAATTAAAGGGTACGTATACTTATGATGATTGGATAATTGACACGGGTGCTTCCAAGCATAGGTCTAGTAATCTTGATTTAATTACCGATTTATGTGATTTGTCTTCCTTTGTGGGTCTGCCTAATGGGAAAACTCTTATGGCCACCAAACAAGGCTGAGTTGTATTGCCTGGTTTGACACTCGATAATGTACTTTCTGTTCCCTCTATGGAATGCAATTTGCTATCGGTCTCTCATTTACTTAAAGCTCACCACTGTATTATTATTTTTGCTGACAAACTTTGTCTTATTCAGGACCGCATTTCGAGGAACCTGATTGGAGTGGGGGTACCATCTAGTGGGGTCTATTTATTCCGACCAATTTGTGCTATAGATTTTTAGACAATTGCAATGATGGTTACTGGCTCTGGTTAATTATGGCATCAACGTTTGGATCATCCTTCGTTGACGGTTGTTTCTTCCTTACCCGGTGTTGTTTCTAAAAATATAAATAAAGGTTGTGCTCTAGATTGTCAGGTGTGTGCTATGAGAAAACAACCACGTAGTTCTTTTTCTGTTAGTATGAACCGAGCTAGCTATTTTTGATTTGATTCACTGTGATATTTGGGGCCCTAATAAAATTTTATCTAGTTGTGATGCCCGATTTTTCCATTCTCTTGTTGATGATTTTTCGCGTGCTACTGGGGTTTTTTTTTATGGTTGGTAAGCATGAGGTTTGTAAGTTGCTCCGTGATTTTTATAAAATGGTGAAAACTCAGTTTACTAAATGGATTAAGATTGTGCGAAGTGACAATGGTCGGGAATTTATTGGTTTACGTTCTTTTTTTGCTGAGAAAGGAATAGTACATCATACTTCTTGTGTTGATATGGCACAACAAAACGGGCGTGTCGAACGCAAGCATCGTCATATACTCAATGTGGCTCGGGCTTTACGTTTTTAGGCTAAATTACTCGTTATTTTTGGGGAGAATGTGTTCTTACGGCTATGTATTTAATCAACTTGACACCCACTCCTCTGTGGATAATAAAACACCGTATGAATGTCTTTTTGGTCGTCCATCATCTATACTTCACTATGGGTGTTTGGGTGTTTATGCTATGCATCTAATCGTCCTCACATTACGGATAAGTTTGATTCTCGCTCATGGCGGTGTATTTTTGTTGGTTATCCTTTTGGTAAGAAAGGTTGGCGGCTATATGATCTTGCTACACATGATTTTTCGTTAGTCGTGATGTCCAATTTTTTGAGGATACGTTTCCGTTTCTTGACTCTCTTCATGACCCTGCCCGTCTTCAATGGGAGTCGTATTTAAATCAGCCTCCGTTGTGGGATGATGATGATGATCCGTTTTTTGATTCTTCTCCGGTTACTACTTTGCAGCCTCCACCGGTTTCTGACAATGTGCTTGATTCCAGGGAGAGTGTTCATGTGTCTCATCCGGATACTCTTCCTCCCCAGCCAGAAGTATTGGGTCGCGGTTCATGCTCCAAAACTCCTTCCACAAGACTTCGTGACTATGTTACTCATACGGTCCTCCAACGGAATATATACCCCCGTGCTCCTCATGCGCATCCTACTCCTTTAGGCTCCTCAGGTAAACCTGTTGACATTGCTTGTTTTTTGCATTATAATAATTTTTCTCCCCGCCACCAGTGTTTTTTTGTAGCTCTCTCACGGGGGAAGGAACCCTCTACTTTTCACGAAGCCATCCGCACTCCGGAATGGTGTTTTGCTATGCAGGAAGAAATTGATGTAATTGAACGTAATGGTACTTGGGCTTTGACGGATTTGCCTGCCGGCAAGCGTGCTATCAGCAGTGGTTGGGTTTAAAAGATTAAGTACACCTCCACTGGTGCGGTAGGGCGTCTTAAGGCTCGTCTCGTTGTTCATGGCAATCACCAGGTGGCCGGTGTGGACTATACCGAGACCTTTGCTCCGGTTGCTAAGATGGGGATGGTTCATGTTTTTCTTTCAGTTGCAGCTGTTCTTAACTCGGAATTACATCAAATGGATGTTCATAATGCCTTCTTGCATGGTGAGTTGGTTGAGGAGGTTTATATGAAGCTTCCCCCGGGTTATCATTGTTCTTCCCCGGGAAAGTTTGTCACCTTCGTAAGTTTTTATATGGTTTGAACCAGGCTCCTCGCCAATGGTTCACGAAGCTCTCTGCTGCTTTGAAGTCCTATGGATTTACTCAGTCCTATGCTGATTATTCCTTGTTTAGCTATGTTCAGGATGGTTGTTCTTTACATGTCCTTGTTTATGTCGATGATTGATGGCTCTTCTTCTGTGGTGGTTGCTCGTTTTAAGCAATAGTTGCACTCTTGTTTTCATATGAAGGACTTGGGCCTGTTAAAGTATTTTCTGGGTGTGGAAGTTGCCCACGGCCCGGAGGGGATTTTTTCTCTCAACGCAAATATGTCTTGGATCTTTTGACGGAGGCCGGTATGCTCGGTTGTCGGCCCACTGATACGCCTATGGAACAAAATCATCGTCTTGCTAATTTAATCGGGGACATCTTCTCCCATCATGATCAGTATCGTCGTCTTGTGGGCTGATTGGTTTATCTTTCTATTACTCGTCCTGAGTTGAGAAATGCTGCTCACACGTTGGCTCAGTTTTTGAGCCCCCCTGGTCCATCATTGGGATGCCGCTTTGCGTGTTCTTCACTATCATAAGGGTCACCTGGGCCAGGGTATTCTTTTTTGTGCTGATTCTGATTTGTCGCTTTTGGCTTTCTGTGATAGTGACTGGGCAGCTTGTCCTCTAACATGTCATTCATTGACTGGTTATTTGGTTTTTCTTGGTCATTCCCCGGTATCATGGAAGACTAAGAAGCAAGCTACGGTCTCTCGCTCGTCTGCAGAGGCTGAGTATCACGCTATGACTGTTACTACGTGTGAGTTAAAGTGGCTAAAGTCTTTGCTCAAGTCTCTTGGTGTTGTGCATTCTACACCGATGCGTTTGTATTGCGACAGTCAGTCTACGATCCACATTGCCCGTAATCCGGTCTTTCATGACCGTTGATGAGAGTCAATCCTCCTACGCATTTCACACTTAATTCACTTAAATTCATAGCATTTCGGGGCATGATTTTCACCATTTAGATGCTATCTCACGCTACTTTCACCACTCACGTGTCCACATCGCACTTAACCAAAAATCACATTTTTATCGTTGATATGTGGACCTTTTTGTAGCACACACGGGGTACACGATACCCTAGGAAAATTACGTTTGTATCTCGTGTTGTGTATTCTCAGATGATAGATGATAAAAGTTGTGTTGAGATCAATTTTGGTGATTATGGCACTTTAGGAGTGGTTCTACCCAAAGCAGAAGCACTTCTGGTCAGTTTTTGAGGATCAGTGTTGGGGAGATTTTGCATCATTAAAACAAAAGAAAATTTATAAACCTATACTACCATGCAAAACTACCTCCTAACCGGCCGAATACCGGGTAGTTGCTAGTAAAGTTGGATAAGCACGGTATCGATCCTCGGGAATTGGTTTGTCGAATCTAACTTATTAATTCTTCTTTATTAACCTAAACCTAAACTAAAACGGAAAAGTGAATCGACAGAGGATTGTTAATCCAAAGCCGGAAGGATAATTGCGAACCAAAATAAATAAAACTATAACTACTTAAAAAACAAGAAACTAACTAACGAACATGATAATGATTGAAGTAAATCAACATGAAACAAATCATGATCCACCATCCCGCAACCCTTAATTTTCTCCTAGATTATCTTATAATGATTTAATTCAAGTTGTGGTTTCACCTATCAAACGTATGAATTCCTACTTTGTAGATGAATTCGCCTATCAATCTCTATCTTTCGATTTACGGAGATTAACGCATCATAAAATAAACCAAGGTGCAAGATTTTCTAGATCTAACAACCTAGACATTCAACCTATCAACTTTCGTTTGATATAGATCAAAACGTCTATTCTTTCCTATGGTGATCTAAGGTTTACACCGACTCTCGTCCTATGGTAAACATCAATCGCAAACATCTTTCGATATAAATTTGCAATAACAAATAATCATAGAAAAGATACGAACTTTGAATTTAAACTTACTAGATATCCAGAAAAAGAAAGTAAAAACACTGCAGAAAGATATCCATGGCTGCTCCATGTTTATTCAACCTCAAAACATCATCATGGTTCAAGAAACGAAGGAAAAACAAACAAAATAAAAGACCTAATCTAACCCCGATCACCCGAGCACAAGGCTCGGGTGATCGGCCTTGAAAGCTCCTTAAAGCGGCTCGCCGCATGCTGTGTAATTTTCGTATGAAAAATCTGATGTAATTAGGGTTGGAATCGCAGCTGCTTTTATAGACTTTTAAGTCGGCCGCTCACTGATAACCGTGGCGGACGCCCGCTTGAAGATTCCGGACGCTCGTCCCTGTATTTTCAGCAACAGCATCTAAACTTGTAACGCTCATATCTCGGGCCTCGTAAGTCGGAATGGAGTGATTCAAAATCCTGTAGAATCCTCTCTTCAAGCCCTACAACTCTTCTCTTGAGGTCCAGAGTCAAATCGGTTGTTATCATATCAAGAACTGCGTTGCAAGGTCGTCACTACCCGGAATCCTGATTTTCCGACATTTATCTTGATTGATTTCTTTCCTTATATCTTTCAATCTTCCATAACTTTGATTGATCCTTTCCAAGCACGAATTTGGCTCTCTAAAATCCTATCTTCCATCATCAATGAGTATCTACAACAATAGGAAAACATACCAAAGCGTAACGTATTTCCAAAATAACATAAAATCATCATTTAAGCACATAATTCGTTACGTTTTGCAATTAACCTCTTAAAAACATCATTTACTAAATATTTCGATATAAAGCCCTACTTCTATGAAAATAATACATATACGGGGGAAATTGATATAAAATATATCTATAAAAATCATACAATTTGACCCTGAACAACACCCCCACGCTTAAACTTTTGTCGTCCCGAGCAAAACAAAACAAGAACATACCATCAAGAATCCACATAACCTGACACGAGATATAGTCAAAATCATGACAAGCTAGTATTCAGCAAATTGACCTCACTCGGTGATGTGTGTGCAGAACCTACTAAACTTCCACCGATCCTCTCTTGATATAATACATCAAGCACTAACATTATCCGGTCAACTAAACGAAAACTTCATTCTATCTACAAAGACTTACCCTACAAAAACTAATTACCAAGAACACCGTAACCAACTCACATTTAAAATCCTTTACTTGGTGCCAAGAAAATACCTTTCGGTCTCTTGGGTTTAGATCAACTTGACTTAGAATTCCAAAAACGTATATTTTATATTTCCTATCGTCGCGTCTCAAAAGTATAACACACTCCCCTACATTAGAGGCGGTCACCCCGAGATCACTCAATCCCTTCTTGTCCAAGGTAAACCACACTCCCAATTGGGGCGGTATCCAAATGGACTCGAGGTGATAGTTACAAACAAAATTCCATAAAGAAATTCTATTCATTTATTATTTATAGATATATATATTTTTATATTTTTCAAACTCTTTGGAAACTCTCGGTCAAATATATTTCTAACACATTCAAGACTCTCAAAGTTCTCAAGAACACTAAGGTACTGAGATTCTAACTGTGAGTATAGCACAAGTTCTTAACTTTCATTAATGCTAAATAAGTGTTAACTGCATCGAGAATTAAATTTCCTTTAACTAACCGGAAACTATTCTATATTTGGCTCTTCATCTAATAGGTTCGTGAAATGAAGTTCAAGTGAGTATCGACTTACTAAACCTATTCTCGAACATGATATGACTCAATGATAACAACTAAAGGTGCAGATTATAAAACTAGCATGCAGGTGAAATGTTACTCAGACTAAACAAATTTTTTTGAAAATTTAGCACTTTTCATAGAAATATAACTACTTAGAGCAAATGAATGTAGATACACATAAACCATCCCCTCCCCACACTTAAATTCAAAGATATCCTCATGGTGTGCAAAAATAAAAAGAAGCAGAAAACTTAGTCGATTCGTTGTTCGAAAGGGAGCTATTCTGGAAGTGGGTCGACCTCACCCAGAAATGCTTGAAGAAATCAGTAGATTGTGGACCATCCACCAGAAAACTGATATCGTCTAAAAACTCACAATAGCTAATGCAAATACCCTGCACACTTGACAAACATGAAATACCTTGGGGATAGGGGGAAGATAACATATAAAGCACAGGAAAGGAAGTCTAGAGAATTTTTAGATTAAGCTCATATAAAGATGGACATATACATGGAATATTACAAAATAGTAGGGCTAGGTGCAACTATATGAAAATGCATTACAATGCAATCTACGTGAAAAATCCTAAAAATAAAATAAAAACGAGGTAGTATTACGGAAACCGACAGTTAACTACGCTCAGGAAAAATAAAATAAAAATAAAAAACAATGCAACTAGATGACATGCAACTAAATGATATGCATCTATATGATATGCAAAAATAAAAGAAAATAAAAGAAAGAAAACTAGCCCACTCATTTGCAACACGACATGTATAAAATAAACGTCTACCAAATAATGACAAAGTTACGATAAGCGAAAGATCTTTGTTCATTACATGCAGTGTAGACGCGCTTTAAGACTCATTGAAGGTGATAGCATTATGGAAACCCAACAGTTAGCTATTCTAAACAGATATAACTCATAAGATGCAATGGTAGCATTACGAAAACCAGCGATTTACTACCCATATGAGTTATAAAACAAAGGAAGCACGTAAGTCTTAAAAGCTAACAAGATTCATCATAACGATATGTAGCATACGGAAACCGACATTAGCCACTAATTAACAATCAGACCAGTTATAGCATACGAGAACCGACAGTAACTATAACTTGCATAGATGAATCATGCCTATGAAAATTAATCAGTTATTTAACATGGATTCGTAGATGGAAAGGTAAAAACATATAAGTTCAGGACATCTATGTAGACATCAATTAGCCACAGAAGCTCGAATGAAAAATCCACATCAAATAAAAGCATTGAAAATAAAATCAAGAAATACGAGAACTGGATGAACCGGACTTAACGTTCACTTAGCGTCGTAGCGGGACGGGCGTTCCACTGCTTGCACGCCGCCTCGCTTTGAAAACCGACCGGACGGGCGTCGAAAGTATAGGCGCCGCCTGGTCCTCTAAATCGTAAGCAGATTGAAAATATTTGAACGGACGGCGCCCAATACTTCCCAACGCTCGTTCACTGCGCAGATGAAGAATCGGACGGGCGTTTCCACCTTGCGCAGGCGCTTCGTCCATACAACAAGAATGCACAGACAAGCAGGAAAAACACAAAGAAACCCTAAATACTTATGAACACAACACAAAGAACACGTATCACAAAGACAGACAAGAGCCTTATCAAATTAAGCACAGTGGTTTAGACTAGGTAACACATAAACATATAAACTTCACGTAAAACAAGTTGAGTAAAAACTTTTGCACATTCTTAACCTAACGGTCATCGAAACACGGCAAAATAAAAACTCTCAACTTGGTATACGCTACTTTTATTAAAAACAAAAATAAAACGTAACAAAATCGAGAACTAACAAAACTAGATTCAACATGACACCTATTCCCGGCAACGGCGCCACTTTTGTTGGGGAGATTTTGCATCATTAAAACAAAAGAAAATTTATAAACCTATACTACCATGCAAAACTACCTCCTAACCGGCCGAATACCGGGTAGTTGCTAGTAAAGTTGGATAAGTACGGTATCGATCCTCGTGGAATTGGGTCATCGAATCTAACTTATTAATTCTTCTTTATTAACCTAAACCTAAACTAAAACGGAAAAGTGAATCGACAGAGGATTGTTAATCCAAAGCCGGGAAGGATAATTGCGAACCAAAATAAATAAAACTATAACTACTTAAAAAACAAGAAACTAACTAACGAACATGATAATGATTGAAGTAAATCAACATGAAACAAATCATGATCCACCATCCCGCAACCCTTAATTTTCTCCCTAGATTATCTTATAATGATTTAATTCAAGTTGTGGTTTCACCTATCAAACGTATGAATTCCTAGTTTCAGTAGATGAATTAGCCTATCAATCTCTATCTTTCGATTTACGGAGATTAACGCATCATAAAATAAACCAAGGTGCAAGATTTTCTAGATCTAACAACCTAGACATTCAACCTATCAACTTTCGTTTGATATAGATCAAAACGTCTATTCTTTCCTATGGTGATCTAAGGTTTACACCGACTCTCGTCCTATGGTAAACATCAATCGCAAACATCTTTCGATATAAATTTGCAATAACAAATAATCATAGAAAAGATACGAACTTTGAATTTAAACTTACTAGATATCCAGAAAAAGAAAGTAAAAACGCTGCAGAAAGATATCCATGGCTGCTCCATGTTTATTCAACCTCAAAACATCATCATGGTTCAAGAAACGAAGGAAAAACAAACAAAATAAAAGACCTAATCTAACCCCGATCACCCGAGCACAAGGCTCGGGTGATCGGCCTTGAAAGCTCCCAGAAAGCGGCTGCTGTCTGTGTAATTTTCATATGAAAAATCTGATGTAATTAGGGTTGGAATCGCAGCTGCTTTTATAGACTTTTAAGTCGGCTGCTACAGTAACCGTGGCCGGACGCCCGTTTGAAGATTCCGGACGCTCGTCCTGTATTTTCAGCAACAGCATCTAAACTTGTAACGCTCATATCTCGGGCCTCGTAAGTCGGAATGGAGTGATTCAAAATCCTGTAGAATCCTCTCTTCAAGCCCTACAACTCTTCTCTTGAGGTCCAGAGTCAAATAGGTTGTTATCATATCAAGAACTGCGTTGCAAGGTCGTCACTACCCGGAATCCTGATTTTCCGACATTTATCTTGATTGATTTCTTTCCTTATATCTTTCAATCTTCCATAACTTTGATTGATCCTTTCCAAGCACGAATTTGGCTCTCTAAAATCCTCTCTTCCATCATCAATGAGTATCTACAACAATAGAAAAACATACCAAAGCGTAACGTATTTCCAAAATAACATAAAATCATCATTTAAGCACATAATTCGTTACGTTTTGCAATTAACCTCTTAAAAACATCATTTACTAAATATTTCGATATAAAGCCCTACTTCTATGAAAATAATACATATACGGGGGAAATTGATATAAAATATATCTATAAAAATCATACAATTTGACCCTGAACAATCAGCAAAGGCAGGCCCACCCCTACCCCTTGTAGGCATGGTTCTGAGCTCTCAGTCACATTCAGGATGCTCAGGACCACTTCTACCTGTTGCAAGCCTACTCCTACATCACCGAATTTCTGCATTATAAAAACCTTTTTGCAGCTAGGAGAGAGATACACCATATATTTTCTAGATTAGAATTAGATTAGAAAAAACCCATGAACTTTTCTCTTCACTTTCTTCATTCCTTTAGCTTAAAAGTAGAATCTTAGGTCTTAAACCTCCAAATTGAAGTGTAATTTAGCTTGGGCTTTGATTAGAAAAAACCCATGAACTTTTCTCTTCACTTTCTTCATTCCTTTAGCTTAAAAGTAGAATCTTAGGTCTTAAACCTCCAAATTGAAGTGTAATTTAGCTTGGGCTTTCTTCTAAAATGGTGAATTCATCATTTCCTTGGTGAATCTCCATGGGCTTTGAGCTAATTTCATATTTCCTACTTAATTGAGGTATTATTCCGAATTTAGTCTTAATCTCCCATTTCATGGCTTTATTTAGTTTAATCTCATCTTTTCTTTGTGTTTTTGTTGAAATCATGAGTAGCTAAGTTCCTTGTGGCTTGGGTGATGAGAAAATGAGCTAGAAATCTTGTAATTGCTTGGATTCAAGTTGGGTAGTCTTGTATGTTCTTAATTGGTTCAAGTTATGGTAATTGATCTTTATGGGTGTGATTAATTCATCATTAATTGCATAACCTAAGTGTTAATTCGAGGCCTAATCGTAAGAATTGACATGGAACTAGTCACCATGAACATATAGTAAAATCATCTAGAGATAGAATTGTTTTCTAGTGTGTGTGTTGCCTATTCTTGAATTGGGAATTTCATAGTCCTTTAATGCATAACTATTCATCCTAATCTAGTCCTAGCCGATAGGTTTGGTGTTTGGTTATAGTTCGTTGATTCGAGAGATCGATTGACGTTAATATAGTGAATTACACCTTGAATGTGTTGAGAATTCGTTAGTGAAGCTTGATTCCGAGTAGTTACGAGAGTTCATATCTAGTTCTTTGGAACATCACCCAAGCCACCTCATTTCATATCATTTCCCCTTCGTTCGAGTCATTGTAGTTTTAGTTAATCACACTTTTAGTTCGCCTTTCATTAGTTGTTTCGTAGTTGTTTCACACTTTCTTTTTGATTAATGGATACATCTAGACTAATTGTTTGGGCCACTTTGGTATTCAACTAGATTTCTCCCTGTGGATACGACCTTGCTCACCGATCTAGACTACAGTCGACCCGGTACTCTACCGGTTAGATTGGAAACCTAGTGAGGCCGATCAAGCATTATTAACCGTACTAAGCATATTGAAGTTGATTGTCACTTTGTTCATGATGAGTTGCTTTCCAGGAATCTTGTTACGGCTCATGTCCCTACGAGCCATCAACTGGCGGATATCTTGACTAAGGCCCTTGGGAAGCAGGCGTTTCTGTTCCAATTAAGCAAGTTGGGTATTCGTGATCTTCATGCTACCACTTGAGGGGGAGTGTTAGTAAGGGTATATTTTTCTGACAATGTAAATTGTGTGACTAGGGTTTTTCCTTCTTGTAACTATAAATACTTCTGATTATTGGAATATATGACAACACTTTTTCTCAATTATTCGGAGTTTAACAGTAGGGGTGAACAAATATTTTTGAAACCAAACCAATCAGCATGACTAAATCAAACCAAACCGAAAAAAGCCTAAACCATGGTTTTTCGGTTGGTTTTCATAACTAAAAACAAAACTGTGTAATAAAATTTGTTTCAATTTGAAAAAATTGAAAACCGTTTCAAACTGGAGTAGACCGGAAAATAATATATATTTTTAGTCTGTTTAATTAATTCAATTTAACTCAGCCTATTTATGTTTCATATTTGCAATATATTCTTGGTCCATCAATCATTTAATATCCTAAACATTCTTTTTTTAATGAAAATTTTCACCCACACATCTTCAATAATTTGACCTCTTAGAAGAACAATAAAACACAAATCAATTAATAACTCAATAATCCGAAGTACCCGCTTTTCTCTTTATGGGCCATCAACACCAATATTAGATAACTCATCATTTTTTTTGATATGTGTAAAAGCTTGTTACATTTCATCTAATGTGATACGTGCCCAGGAAGGTACTAAGGGACCAATGACGAGCTAAAAACCTAGTCCTTGAAAATCCAGTCTTAGATCTAGGCCAAGAATAATACAACGTTTCGCTCGAAAAACGCTGATTCGTTCTTGAAGAGGTGGTTCTCTACGACGAAGAATTAAGCCAAATCGACTTAACCAAGTGAAACTTCTCTCAATATATTGATAATGATTTTCATAATTGATAGTTCATAATATTACATATATAATCCATTTTTATAGGCTACAAAATAAAAGACTAACAAACTTCTAAGCAATGTGGGACAAATTACTTAGTAATTTTTTTGCCACTTTATTTTCCATTGGGCCTCACTTGACTATAATAAGCCAAAATGGCTTTTATTTGCTGAAAATAAACACTTGACCCAACATACTACCATATAGGCACCTTTTTTGATGGGTCTTACTACAATATAGGCCCAAAAGACCATTTATTAACTAAACTGAATGCAAAATAAAATAAACAAGTCCAACAAACAAATTAATGGCAACAGGCATTAAATTCAGACCCACTCGCACAATTAACGGTCTTCATGGCTGCATTATTCAAGTCTTCAAGTCCCCGAGATGGATCACATCATTCCCTCCAGGTTCGAAAGGATTCGTCATCGAATCAAAAGGATGTCATACTATTCAGAAACCCACACCAATCTCGAACAATCCGCAAAAATAAGCAATGATACACCGGGATCAAATACAATGTGGATAGACGACTTCAAATCAATGGAACGTTGAAATGACGATTCATGCTTCACCAATAGAACATAATAACAATCTCTCGGCTGGATACAAATATTGTTGACGACCTGGAAAGAAGAAATATAATCACAGCAAGTCGTAGACGGTGAGGTATCGGCCTGCGCAAAAAACGGATCAAAGAACGTATGCTTCGGTTTGCCATCAATATGATCAGGATCAAGACAAAACAAAGGCAATATAGGGGTTGCATTGGAGGTATCCAACAGCCCGGTGTCCTCTTCATTAGGCTGAGCATCATGTACCTAAAAAGAAGACTCAACGAAACAGGAACAAGAATTGAGTTTCATAGCATCTTCTTTTGTCTAAACTAAAATCAACTCCTGCCATTCTTCCTCCAGAATAGATTCCTGAGTCATCTCAACTTTCTCATCAACCAACATAGGACTACTTTATTCCTCCATACTCTCTACTTTCTCACCCACAAATTCAGGCTCAGGAGCCTCCACCACACTCTCACCTTCCTCCTTGTTCAACTCCTCCTCGCGAGTACTAACAACCCTTTCGGTCTTCTCTTCAACTAATACGTTTTCCTTTTCAACTGCAACCACCCGTGTGGCCTCATAATACTTTTCCCATAATTGGTCAGTTTCTCACAACCTTTCCACCCTACGTTCATCTTCCTTCTTCCATTTATCCTGTAGCGCTTGAATGCTAACCATATTTTCTTGTTTCAACTCTTGTGTGTAAGGTCGTGATTCAAGGACATACTTCTAACCATAATCATAAAAGAGTGCGGGGATTTAATTATGACGTACTTTGTACAATTGTAACCAAGGCTTTGCTAATATTAAATGTTCACCTTTTCGTGGAACCACATCACATAATATATTGGATCGATGACCTCCAACCGACAAAGGAATCCATGCTTTCCTTGTAACCCAAAACCGATAACTTCCCTCAACAAAGTAATGAGGATAATAATTTCTTTCCGTCGGCAAGTTCAACTCTTTACCCACCACAATACAAACTACATTCTTCTCTTCACTGTGATCAATGCAGAACTCATATTCCACCTCCCGAATAAGACAATAGGAATAAAATATGTTGTACTCCATGACCAAAATATTTATATCCTCACAATTCTCTCGTGTTTCACTTACCCTTATGCTCAATCGTATAAAATTATCTCCTCAAACAAATCAGAATAATGAGCAAACCCTAAAGATGATGTTGTCGGGACTTCCAGAATTTATGCAGTGAAGTCTCGTGCTTATTGTGAACAATCTATTTCGAATCTGGAAAACCTCAAACGACAAAAGTTGTAGAACAAAGAGTTTTCTAATGGATGTAAAAATTTCAGATTTGTTGGACTTATAAAAGTCGATCAACTAAGTATTTCTCGAAAACTGGTGCAATCTGTCAGAATTCTCCAGATTGATAGCATTGACTTAAGGTGCCGATTGCTAAAATTCAGAGAATTTGGAAGAACTTAAAAGATAAAAGTTCTAGATCTGAGAATTTCCTGTAAGCTCACCAATTTGCAGGTAATTACGAGTCGTTTAACCCACTGAAAACGAATTTGAACGACGATTTATTGCTGCAGTTTTACTGGACAGATTGTTTGAATTAATCGATAGTTTTAGGCAGGATCTACATTGAATCTGGATTGGGTACAAAGACGAAAAATGTAGAACACGATGTGCTGGAGATGTGGTAAAAATTTCGGAAGTTTTGGAGGGGTTTAGGTTATAAAACGAACTGAGAGAAAAACGTGTGTCAGATTAGAAAATTAGGGTTCTTGGGATGAAGGTTTGAATATTTGAAGATTTTCAAGTTTTCCGGGTAGGATTATGAATATTTGAAGATTTATGGGTGTTCTTTGGAGGGGGTGGACGAAATTAATGAGAAAAAAAAACAAAGAAGTAGTTTTTTTATATAATAATTTCGAAAATAAAGAAAAGAAAATAAATGGGATATTTGATACCTTAGTTGTTGTGCTCTGCTACCAACTGATATGATACGTGCCTAGGAAGGTACTAATGGCACGTTTGTATCGCATGAATGGAATGTTTTTTTTATTCCATTTCATCATTTTAGTGTGTTTGGATAAGAATGAATAGAAATCATTTTCATTCCAGTGGAATGAAATTGGGTCATTTTCATTCCATAAAAAATCAGATGGAATGGAATGCATTACCACGATCGCAACTTATCACTGTCCGATCACCAGCCACCATGATCACCACCCACCACCGTCACCACCGATCACCAGCCATCCCACCATCACGATCACCACCCAACACCAATCACTCGCCGTCACGGCCACCACGATGACCACCCAACGCCGTCACCACTGATCACCCGCCGCCACCATTATCACCACCTACCACAGTCACCACCGATCACCCACCACCACGATCACCACCGATCACTACTTACCATCGTCACCACCGATCACCCACCACCACCGCAACCACGATCACCACCCACCGTCATCACCTGTCAATGTCACTACCCGCTTCCGCCACCGTACACCGTAATCACCTCTCATATCCCGCTGCCGTCACCACCTATCACTCGTCACCTGCCATCTTCCTTAGTATCAGACATTACATTTCAGCGTGCACCAAACGTAGTAATGGA
Source organism: Gentiana macrophylla (assembly GCA_026214975.1). Classification (NCBI taxonomy): domain Eukaryota; kingdom Viridiplantae; phylum Streptophyta; class Magnoliopsida; order Gentianales; family Gentianaceae; genus Gentiana; species Gentiana macrophylla. Next base: position 94,212,016 of record CM047808.1, on the reverse strand, counting down.
ATCAAGTCCATTCCATTCCATTCCAACATATTCATTCATTCCAATATAGTCATTCCATTCAATCAATCCAAACGTGTCATAAGGGATCAACGACGAGCTAAAAACCTAGTCCTCAAAAATCCAGTCTTAGATCTAGGTTGAGAATAATACAACGTTTCGCTCGAAAAACACTGATTCATTGTGGTTCTCAACGACGAAGAGAACGCTCACTCGCAAGTGATAGAATTAAGCCAAATCGACTTAACCAAGAGAAACATCTCAATATATTGATAATGATTTTCATAATTGATTGTTCATAAAATTACATATATAATGCCTTTATATAGGCTACAAAATAAAAGACTAACAAACTCCTAAGCAATGTGGGACAAATTACATATATAATGCCTTTATATAGGCTACAAAATAAAAGACTAACAAACTCCTAAGCAATATGGGACAAACTCCTAAAATATTCAACTAATCCTTTCACCGTAGAAATAAGTGGTGAATTCAGTGGCACCATTTTTTCATAGCGTCTTATATCTCGTTCAATGATGGAGTTGGTAGCTTCAAACAATTGAACAATATCAATACCACACATACATGAATCTGAATGGTTATGCTGAGGTTTATTGAGGGGTTTTCGTAGATAAGATGGTTGGCACCGATTATACCATGAATAGTTCTGAGGCACATATGAACTCCCATGGGTGAAACTCGATTGGTCACTCTATCCCAGATTGTGTGCATTTGTGTAAGAATCATAACTTCTATCCTGGTTGTAGCAACCATGATAATTTCTTTCATCATATGGATGATCCACTTGATAACCATATGGATCGTAAGGAGAAATGGAATTCCCAAAGATGTAACCTGACATGCTCACCAACAAAGAAAAAACAAAACAAAACACAACAAAACTATATACAAAATTTCAAAAAAATAAATCACTTAACACCGTTTCCCGACAACGGCGACAAAATTTGGTGAGTCGCCAAACCACCAAAAATAATTCACCTACTACCTTTATAGCTAGTATAACAGAAGTAAGGGTCGAACCCACAGTGAACGGTGAATTTATTTCTCTTAAACAAATACCACTATTTTTGGTTGTGAATCTTCCATATCATTCCCGCAGGAGATCGGGACCGCATTGTTTCTGATCCTTCGATAAAAAGATTCATTCTCTTTATAAAAAATAGGAGGTAGAACCAATAAAGATTTCTTTTTCGATCCACAGGGTTTCATTTCTCAGTGAGTGAAAGATTTGAACCCCGGTGTACGTTGAAAGCTTCTATAGTAGAACTCATTCGAGAGGGCTTGGTGGTCTTAAGAATGGTAAGTCACTATGATAAATGAATTATTATCAGCCGTTGCCCCATTTTTAAATTTCTTCTTTGTTTTGCATTAGATTTCTACGAGAGGGCCAGAGTTTAGATCTATGCCAAGGTTTCAGACAGAAAGAAAATAGGATTTTTATCTACATACCCTCTCTTAACCAATTTTTTTGAAATTGGTTTCCGATAATTGAATACCATTATATGTACATTTAATATGCAGTTCTCTATTCCATTCCTGTAGATCCTCAAACCATTCAGGAATTTGCAAAATAAAATATATTTGATTTTTTATAACAACTTCCTAAGAATTAAAACAAAACAAACAAAATAAGAATCAATAAAATCACGAAAAGCTCCAGCTAATTAATTATTTCTCCCTCAATTCCTACGATTGATTATTGATGCAAATATGGCTTGTTAAATTATTAATAAATTGGTTATAGTTGCCGACAATCGCCAAACAACCAATTTTTCCTATATTCGACAAGTAGGACAATCGCCACTACTTATTCTTTAATTGTATAGCACACCTCTCAACGATCGCCAGAGGTTTTGTGAGAGCAATTGCATTAACGATTAGAAAAACCCAATTCTAGGTATTAACGCACATCGGGATAACTCTAACCTAGATCACTTATTTTCACAATAGAGAATCCTACGGGCTACGAACCGGTAGGCAATATGTTGTTTACCACTTAAAATCAAGGAGGATTGAGCGAAAAGGAAAAAAAAAAAATACAAAATTAATAAATATGACACACTCCTTTTTTAGTTGCATAAAGGACAAAAAAAATTTCAAACGGACAAAATTGACTCTGCATAGCGTGCGTCCTCAGGTACATTACATCATGTTTGATCCTGCTTGTTTTTGCTTTCAAAGGCCCGTAACTTTTGTTTTGTAACTCCGATCATCGAAAATTTTTCACCAAAATTCATATATTTTTTTTGCTCTTTAATTTGAGCCATAATACGATACCTTTCCGACGTAAATTTTGAAAGCCGAAAAAATATTTGCATTAATCGGAGCGTTTTTCTTATAAACGACCGTAACTTTTGATTTAGAACACCGATCATCAAAATTGTTTCACCAAAGTTCATATTTTTTTTATCTTCATTTTGAGTCCTTATTTGATACCATTTCGACATAATATTTGAAAGCCGGATTTTATCGCAGCGTTTACACTATCACAGTAACACAGTAACAGTAACATGTTTTATTAACAGATAAAATATCACCATTAACATTGCGTAATACAACAATCTATCAAAAAATGTTTCATATCATAATGAAACAATCTATCAAAGCATTATGGAGATGCAACTCCCGGGGAAACAAGAGAATAAAAGCCTAATAATATTGGATATAATCAAAAAGCCTATCAGGAGAACTAAAACATTCTTCAAGTTGTTGAAGACCAAAGCAGTCTGTTTTACCATCTATAGACCTTTATCCTTCAAACCTGCACCACATCAAACTTCATGAAAGATGTATGAAGCAGAAAATGCATTAAATAGCAGCAGGTCGGCCTCATCAATAGAGAATCTAGCTAGGCTCCTCCATTTTTCTAAAGGCAAAAAAACACCAACAATGCCTCACCATTTGAATCAACAACCTTCAATAACCTTGGCCAAAACCACACCACAACTGAAGATTAAACCAAATAAAGACACCATATGCCTGCAATAACACCTTTTACGAAGAATACATAGCGATATTAATAGTAACACAGTAACACAGCCAATTCTGTTTTCCTGTTCAACTTCGCAAAACACTTTTCAGTACTAATAACCACATAAAACAAATATACATTGCATTTATTATCCATTAATGACTGAAATATCATCATTAGTATGCTCCCTAATGTAAGGGAGGGGGTTTGAAGCACACTACAACCGATTCTTTTTTCAGATAAAAAAACATTGCATCTTTCTGTATATTTGAACAAAGTAGAAGAAGGCAACAACATGAAGTCAATAAAAGTATTTGATGTTTTTCAACCCTGAAACACTTGGTTTTCTGCTCCAAAATCTGATTTTCAGTCTTATTCTTGGCGTATATATGGCTGAAAATCTCACAACACATAGTGTAACACAATAATACAGTAACACGGTAACACCCCCAAAACTAGTGTATTAGAAAGCTTAATGATATGAACCAAGTGAACAACACAATCAATCTTCTTTAAAACATCATAGATGCATTCTTAAACCAACCATTAAACTGTGGGATCACCAATATTATCAACCACAACAGCCTTACCATTATTTGTGTTCTCAATAGAACTATTAGTTTCAGCTCCATGGTTATCAAAAGAGTTGACAATGGTAGCTTCAATATCTACCATGGCAGTTTCAATACCTGCCTTGGGATTCCCTGAACCCCAGTTGCCTGAGGAACGGTCCCAGACTCAATACACGAATTTGTAGAATTTCCAGACTCAATACGCGAATTTTCAGAATTTATAAACACTTGAAATGTCCAAAACCTAAAGATTAGATTTATTATTTACCTTTGAATTAGTCAAAATTGTACCCATAGCAGACTCTGAATTACAGAAAATTGGAAAAAGTGGAAATTTGACCGGAATCCCGTTGTCATAGCCAAAAAGGTTACATCATTAACTCCGCTCTTGAGAGTGACTGGTTTCTGCATCACGAAATCCTTTCTAACATTGCTTCCATGATGAAAGCCTCTAGCCATTATCATTAACTTAGTTACACGATCAAACGTAGTGATTAAAATTTGACACGCGTGCAAGTACATTAATGTATTTACCTACATACTCGTCGTTGACAAAAGCTAGCAATGCATGGCCAAGACTTGCAACTGTTAGTACTGGCTGAATTGCAGACTTCATTGGTAGGTCATTGAGGTTCACATGTATCCTATTTATGGAAGGAATAGCTATTTAATTAGTAAGAGTAATACTACTACTTGCCTAACTTATGTGTTATGATGGACCTGCTGATTTGCTACATATATACCTTGTGATGTACCATGGATAATCAGAGGTATCCTTTGTCCAAGTACAGAGCTCCAAAGTTTTCTTGCTCTTTATTGACAAATGGTTCTTTGTGGAACATTTTCATTAAAATACTCCCACTTGATCTCCCCAACTTTACTCGATTCATGGAAGTTTCTCGCATTATGTTGTGTCACAACCTGTTTGTTTCAATATATATATTATAATGACTTTTCTAAGCTATTCATATGATATGAATATATACAAGTATAGAACGAAAGGAAACTTACGGTGTTTGTGTTATAGACCACAGTCTTGCAATCTGGAAGAATGCTTATGGACTTAAAGGGAACAAGATAATCTACACCCCTGAAATTCATGGTGTCATCTTTCTGTATCTTGGTTAATCAAAAAGGCAGCACAAGTGTTTGATCCTGCTCATATGTTACAATCTGCAGAAAAGTTTCATTTATAGGATAACTAATTAATATTTCACATTTTTTTTCTTTAAGAGATTTCCGCATCAGTGCTGATCCTTTCTGCCCAGAAAGTTTCTTTACGAATTCGCCGTCGATTTTCAATATGGATCTCAGGATTCTATTTGTTAGTGCCGGGAAATCAACGGTATGATTCACGTCGCATCTTGCTCCGGTAATCCAAATTAAGTTTCCGATAGTGTTTTCCGGCAACGGTGGCATTGATCTTCTTCTCAGATTGACAATCTGAGTTAAAAATTGAGATCAGGTGATATAACGCAGGGTCTTCCAAAAGTGGAACATGTGTTAGAAATACGTTCGATTGATTCAATATCGCTAAATCTTGAAAAGAGGATCAGAGAGGATTTTTTAGAGGAATTGAGTTGAAAAGATGCAGAATTGATGCATTTCCAGAGGAAAGAAGAGACGGCTTCTCCGCTAGTAGGTAGCCAGAAATTTGAATTTCGGGTTGCTTGCAGTTTTAAATTGGTGATTGCATCACCATTGAAAACGATTCTTTTCGTAACAGACATTCCTTTCTTGAAAGCCAAACTCAATGTCGCCATGAATAAATCTCTAAACCACAAATCATTCGCCGGGAAATCCGACGACGCCAAGAAGCTCAGGGAGGTGGGTTTTTGTTTTACGGCTGTTGTTTTTTCAGCCCATGATTTGGGAAATGCTTTCAATCCCGCCCCATCAAGATTTTTAAGCGAAATACACAACCCAACTGCAATTCCGCCGCATTCAAATAAGTTCACTTGAATATTACTGACATTCTTTCCGGCCATTGATTCATTAACAAAAGGGTCACAGGGGAGGAACCCATTGATCAATCGAAGGTCAGGCTTGTCAAGAAATTCATAGAGATAACAATCGACGTTTGCAGTAGCGAAATAAGCACCTTCATCATTGCATTCAATGGAAAGATCATCTTCGATTGTGCCAGCAAGCGGGTAAAAGTGAGTGAGAGTTTCAGATAAAGAATAGGATAAGAATAACTTGTTCCTTAAAAGAAAGGGCAAAATAGTTCAAAGAAAATGTTTTGTCCTTAAATCGAGAAAAAAATACAAATTAGATTAAAATTTATATACACGGCGGAAAGTCGACTAAAACCTAATAATCAAATCTTTATTTACAATCGCCTAGATTCAATTTTTGCTAATAGATCAAAAATAATCATTCAACTATCAGGCCTAAATAATCAAACGACATATCATAATAATGAATCGATGAAATCAGGAAATAAACAAATACTAACAATTTAATCGAGAAGTACAACCAATTCGATCTCACAATCTATAGCAATCAAAGGATTAACAATTAATTAACTAGAAAATTAAATAAAGCAAAACCTTTATTGAATGAAAGAAAGTTGCCGGCGACAGGTATGCGCAGCTTCTCTTTTCTGTGTTCAAAGCAAAACTAATATACTATGTTGCACGGACACTAAAAAACGACACGACGTACGACACGATACAATCGGCATTTATTATCGTTATATATATATATATATATATATATATATATAATGTAAAATAAATTCAATTTATCAAAAAGAATATTCGTAAACGTCTGAAAAAACTAGACAAAATACGATAGATATCATATAAACTCTATGAATATCTAGAATAGATATTCGACCTTTATACGGTGCCAAAAAAATTGTGATTGACCTTCAAAATATTACAAATTGTAAAAATGATTGCTTATCAACAAAAAACATATAAACCTGATACGGCGCATCAATTACTTAACTATTATAGAAATGAAAATCGTGTATTTTGACGTTTCCAACTTTCCATTTAAGAAAACTTAAATAAAGAAAAATAAATTGGGTTCAGGAGTATCGACAGTGTGTCGGAAACGTATCAGATATTTAAATTTTAAATAATGTTAATTTAATCAGCCGACATGTGTCGGACTCGGTGTCGGAGCGTGTCGTGTCGTGTATTGTGTCGGACACGAAACGGCGACCAAATTGAAGTGTCGGTGCATCATAGCTAATAGATGTCTAATATTCCCCACAAGACACGACCAGCGACCAAATTGAAGTGTCGGTGCATCATAGCTAATATAGGTCTAATATTCCCCTCCAGGACACTCCCAATTCACGTATAAGTGAATATAGGTTTTTAGAATTCAAATTTTGGGCCAAGCCTAATTGTTTACTTAAAAATCCTATATAATAATATTAATATTAATAAAAACTAGTCATTAACCCGTGTATAATGCACGGGACAATTAAAATTCAAAATGGTACTTGATCTATGTTTTAAAAATCATATGTTGTATGATGGTTTTTTTTTCGCAAAATAAGAAAAATACCTTAAACACAAACTAAACATGATATTATTTAATAAGACATGTAATAGTATAACTTTAAAAAAAACGACATTTAACAACAAATTAAGCATAATTTCATTTTTGACTATGGAATGATAGAAGAAACACAATGCCTAAATATTACTAATAAATCTTAAGCAACCCTATCAATCATACAATGATGAAAGACCGACACGTCTTTCAAGTTCCACTGCTCCAGCATGTTGTACCCAAGAACCAAAAGATCACTCACCACTTCTGCAAGTTTATAATTAGGTGAGCATGAGCAAGCATAAAGATATTCAGCTGTAAGCAAAATCATAACTACAGCTCCAAAATGAAAAAATAATAAAATTATTTAAATCGGCCGAAATAAATTGACATCATTAAAACTCAATAAGTGGAACCCTCGAGCACAAAAGTAGCCGGTAAGTTATCAAGCTTAATTTTTCAACATCAAAGGTAAAGAATGTAGTCACTAAATGAACCCACAATTTAGAGGTAAAAAGTAAAACTTACGAACGGCATTTTTGAAGTCAATCTAGATGGATAAAATTCCATGTGATAACCTTTGAAGGTAGCCACTTGTTCCAACAGAGGCAGGGACTCGCGAGCTAAAATCGAGACCAAAGATTTACGACTCCAACAACTTCCTTAGCTTTAAAGAGGAGAATTTACCATTTGTGCTATATATGCTTCCACATGACTTGGTTAATTGGCTTTGACTTCACACAACATAACAGAAGAAATGTCCGACTCTAATAGACTTAGCTTTTCCTCATTCACCGGACTTTCAACTATCCACAATCTGGAAACTATGAAATTAATGACATAAAACCTAACAACGGTGAAAAATAGAAAACCGACAACATGAAAAATAGAAAACTGGAAGGAATGGTTGCACGAATATGAAGAGTAGCGGAGAACACGAAGTGCGGAAAAATTACCAATATCCACACTGAAAACATCACTAATTCATAAGAAGAAAAACATTAAGTGGTTAATGACACTTGGTAAAAGTAAAAGAACCATCAAATACCATTAAATTGAGATGCTAAGCCAAATCACTCGTAGAAGAAAAAAAAAAGAGCTTTCAGCGTTGTTTATAAAAATCTGATAAAATCTTAGAGCCTTTGTTCTCGAATGGCTGAAGTTCATTCTTCGCGGATGAGCCCAAACACAAAACACACAATTTCAAGTAAAAAAACAAAAGGAATAATGTATGTGAGTGACATAATATATTCACTCTAAGCTCACCGTGAACATTGTTCATCCAATCATAGTTCATTCGTTTCCATTCCAAAGTTGACAGTGTTCAACCACGATCCCCATATTCAATGAACCTCCTCACCCCAATCTAAACATTAAATATCATTCACGCTTGGATAGTCATTCAATTTGGTGAGAATAAGGTGATGCCTACAATTAAATAGTCAAATTAGTTCCAACAAATTTCAATTTCAAAAAAGTTTACAACTCCCCCCAATTACTTAAGCACAAACCCAATAGAATCAAATTTGAAATGAATCCAGGAAACATAAAAGCTTTAAAAAAAAATGGGAACCATTTACATATATAAACCTTTGATGAATGAGCTCAACGCTTACTAATTAATATTCCCAAATGCAGTCTGGTGGCATGATTATGAATAAAATCACTCCAAGTTAAACATTAGTAGCTAACCGTACACCCAAAAAAATGATTCCGGCACATTTTAGCCATAAGGAAAACCATAAACATAAAAATAGCACATTTACTTTACTTGCACAGACAAATTTGAATTATTTTAACATGATATGTATAAGATATCACATTATATTCACCATTCAAATATTCTTGTACAACTGCATTATACACTTCCATCTACGATTCAGAATAATGTTTTCAAGCTAACAACGATTTTTCCAGTTCACTATTGTGTATAAAGAAAAAGGAAACACATAAATTAAATAAACAAACAGAAAGATGTAAAATTATGAAAGATGTAAAACAGAAAGATAGAAACATCCTTCATGCCAAACCTTTTGTTTTTCATACTGCAACAATAGAATGGTGTTTCACAGGTAGGCATCATAAACAAAACCTCACCTTTTCATTTTCAAAGAAAAATTCAAATATGTAGAAAATGTAATACCAACATAGACCAACATCCTTGATTCTGTGATAGAAATGCATAGGAAGAGTTAAAATGTAACGTCATAGTAGTGCAAGTAGAAGGAATATAGTGCAAGATTTGTAAATATAAGAAATGACTGTTATATAAAAATAAAAATAAAAATGAAGACCACAGGAAGCTTAGTAGCAATACCTGAAGAACCTGTTCTTGCCATAGGATGGTGGAGCAACTGTGTTGCCGCCGAACAATGAAGGTTCAAAATTGTGGTGGCTTTCAAGAAATATTATGTCTCCAAAAAACAATGAAGGTTCAAAATTGTCAACAAAAGAGCGAAAGTAACACAGATTCACTATTAGGATATTATATGATTTTATTTCTGTTTATTTTGTAAGTGTATTAAGGTATTTTACGGAAGGGATTAGGGTAATGAGCTTGAGCTATATATATGTATGGAATGATGTAATGGAACAAGAGGAAAAACAACACAGTCGGCTATTTACTTTTCCTGCTTTCGTCTCTTGCCATTTAACATGGTATCGGAGCGGGAGGTCATGGGATCAAACATTGGCTCCCTCAGTTTATTGTGCAAGTGTTGGGCCAAGCTCAAGCTCCATTACATCATTCCATACATATATATAGCTCAAGCTCATTACCCTAATCCCTTCCGTAAAATACCTTAATACCCTTACAAAATAAACAGAAATAAAATCATATAATATCCTAATACCCCCCCCTCAAGTTGGAGGGCGGGAAGAACGCACCCCCAACTTGCCCAACAAAAATTCCAACTGTTGCCCGCCAAGCGCTTTTGTAAGCATATCCGCAAGCTGTTCTCTCGATGGTACATACGTGGGAGAGACAATGCCCGTATTTATGGCATCACGCACAAAGTGGCAATCTACTTCAATATGTTTGGTGCGCTCGTAAAATACCTTAATACCCTTACAAAATAAACAGAAATAAAATCATATATGTATGGAATGATGTAATGGAACAAGAGGAAAAACAACACAGTAGACTATTTACTTTTCCTGCTTTCGTCTCTTGCCATTTAACATTCACCTTCAAGAAGAAATAGTCACAGATCAATCCATGTATTTGGCCAATGAATATAATTTTCCAACTTTCAATTTCAAAATCAAAACTGGCACACAAAGAGAACAGACAAATGATGAGAAAAGTTCACCATGATGCATTATCAATCAAGTTCAACTAAAAAAAGCATCCTTTTTCTGAAAGATAAAAAAGAAGCATCCTTTAAATCCAAACTTCATCATCCCATCAATGAATGAAACTTGAAAATAAGAAATAATGGACATATAACAGGGCACCTGAGAGAGGTGACACCGAAACGCAAAAAAAAAGTCACCGCCACCTCATAGATAAATTTGAAAGTTCACTTCCACCTCCATGGGAAATAAAACCTCTTGAAAAAAAAATTAAAAAAATGTTACAACACATTTACTTTACTCATTCAAAAAGTAACCAATTCAGATTACATCAATCCTTCTGTCACTTGTGACTCGGGGATTCTTCTAAAACTATGCACACTTACATCTAGATGAGTCTATCAATAATGAAAAATAAAAAAAAAAAAAAAAAAAAACCGATTTAGCCATTAAGTCAGTTGAGAACAACAAATAACTAAAAAATGAACAAACAAAAGAACACACCAGTAGACGTAGTTGATGTTGCTGTTGATTATGAGAACAGTGTGAAATTCAAAGGCTCATTTCTTCATTGTCAAGCCTAATGACACCACCGGGATCCGAATAACACATTAAATATCAATATGAGTCGGTTAAAAAGAATGATTTAGCAAGATGAAAAATAAAAATCTAAAGGAAAACAACTTGAGTTGTGTGTGTGGCTGCTGCTTCATTCTCCCCGCCGCGTATTATGGAATGAGGGTTATGCATTGGGCCCTAATTGATCACAAAATAGATCAACCTTCCTCAACACTAGTTTGTCAATTCCCGCAGCTAAAGTAGAAGACTATAGAGTCTCAACAACAGAAACACAACATGACTTATTTACGTCAGAAAATTTATCGATTCCAAGCACCTCAAAAGTTCTCGACGCCTCATATGTCTCTTCCAAACTGAATTTAAAAATCACATAAGCCCATCAAGCACAGGAGATTTCCAAAAATTCCACAGCATTTAAAGCCTGGCCGTAACCATCTTACAAAAGTAATTAACTTTATCATAATACAAGCAAGTTATTACCTCGGGGCAAAAGATCGAGCAAAATTTTCAATTTTGTTAGTAAGAAGTGAATTGAAGGTTTCAAAATGTGACATTTCGAAAGATTTGCTGGATGGTGTGAATATGTCTAATGCAGCAGATCGATGGGCATCAGAGAGTATACTTTACTACATATAAAATCGATAAAACATCACACCATCCAAAAGTCATCTTGTAACGATTATAGACCCTATGACATGAAAGCATAATCATATCCATAAGAATCGATTCATGGTAAAAATAATAACTACCGTAGCCATAGCTTCGAATTGGTCGGATTTCTTGCTCTCAATAGAGAGTTGAAATACAATGAACATTTAAGAATATAAGAAAAGAACGTAAATGAATTGAAAAAATTAAATTCACATGGAAGCATCACCTTTGATTTTTCTCTAAGCATCATTGGGGATCTGAAATGAGGTTGTAGTCAATTCACATGGAAGCATCACCTTTGATTTCCACTTATGCAACCATTTGAAGATTCCATGATTGAGCCCATATATACTGAAATAAGAAGATGGTTTAAAAAAAAAAACTCACCAGTCACAATTTCACGGAGAAATCAAATGAAACTCGACGCACCTTTGATGAATCTACGACAATGGTAATTGAAACTCCACACACAGTCAGTATCCACCAGAACCGCAACCCTCCCTACTGACCGAAAATAACATGTGAAATGATTAAATTGGAAAACACAAAAGTAAGAATCATTAATTTCTACCATCAGAGATATTCGATCATCCTGCAACAAAAAAAAAAAAAGATATTCAATCGCATAACATCAAAAAAGAGAAAATAAACACAATCGAATTGCTTGACCGAACAGAATATGTTTCAGGAATAAATCGAAAAAAGATAGAAATAAGAATCATTAATTTCTACAATGAGATATTTGATCAGAAGCATCAGACAGCCGAACGGCACAACAACAAAAAAAGGAAAAAGAAAAAAACACAATCGAACAGCCGACCGATGCCGGAAAAAATGTAGGGTTTTCGATCAAAGGGCAACTTACGTACATTGTAGAAGCACATCAATGATGGAGAAAATAAAAAATCGCAGAGTAATTGTTGTTCGATGGAACCTTTTGTTTTTTCCTGCCTTCATTTAGTATATCAATTCTTTTCAACCTGAAAACAAAATAAATTTACAGTAGCAGATGCAGAGATAAAACAAACGCAAAAAACGTACAATCGGATGAAATGTGAAATTAGTGGGAAGTTGAGAAAGATTAAGGAAGAAGAAACAACGTGGGCAAGTGTTTTCTTTTTGTGCGGAGAAGTTCAATCGTGGAGGGCTCAAGAGGGGAGGGTCTTTTTTATTTTATTTTTGCAAGATGTAAATGTTTTTTTTATCGGGTTTGGGTCGTGTAATTGAAGAGAAACGGGCTAAATCTATTTCCTTATATAATATAAACTAGTCATAAACCCATGCATTGCACGGGGACGTATGACAATGTGATTACCTTTAGATAAAGGGGTGGGTAGTCCTACGTCATACCCCATTGCACCCTACCACTCTTCCCACCCTGCCCTACCCACCGCTATCATACCCCACCCACCGCCCTATCTTACCCTACCCGATATCATCATATCTTACCCTCGACATCCTACCTACCTTACCCATTACACACTGCACTCCACTTTCACCCCAACCCTACCCTACCCTATCCTACTCATCATACCATCCTACCTTCCCAGCACCCCATCCTTCTCTATCCTACCTAACCCACCACCCCACTGTACCCTACTATCACCCAACCCTACCCTATCCACCAATCCACTATACCCCTATCTTACTCACCACACCAACATACCTTACCTTACCCACAACCCCAACCTATCCAACCCTCCCCAACCCTACCTTACCCACCTCTTCACCCTACCCTACCCACCATCATACCCTGCCCTACCCACCGCTACCATACCCTACCCACCACCATATCCTACCCACCCGATATCATATATCTTACCCTCGACATCCTACCTACTTTACTCATTACCTACTCTACTCCACTTTCATCCACCCAAACCCTACCCTACCCTACTTTACCCATCATACCACCCTACCTTCTCCCCACCCCACCCTTCTCTACCCTACCCAACCCCCCACCCCACCGTACCCTAACACTACCCAACCCCACCCTATCCACCATTCCACTCTACCCTATCTTATCCACCACACCACCATACCTTTACCCACTACCCCAACCTATCATGCCCTACTGAACCCTCCCCAACCTTACCTTACCCACCACTTCACCCTACCCTACTCTACCCTACCCACCACCCAACCTACCCTATCCACCATTCCACTATACTCTATCTTACCCATCATACCACCATACCTTACATTACCCACTACCCCAACCTATCCTACCCTACTCAACCCTCCCCAACCCTACCTTACCAACCACTGCACCTACCTACCCACTAGAATGTGTGAAGTAATCTGTACATATCGAGTTCTTAGACATGATCTTTGTACATCTCCGACTCTCTTTCACAATCTGTAGATCCCCTTTTTGTTTTCCGTGCTACTTTAATTTAATTTTCAATTTTTTTTTTTTTTACATTTCACCAAGCAACTGCATTTTATGATATAATTTTTGTAGCGAAAAATATTGGACACATTCACAAACATTCATACAGTTTCTCTCAACTAATCAAATTATATTCCTACAAATGGAAAATAAGTTTCACGTGATGATTATAGTGTTGATATGAAATGATGAAGAATTAAAATTGCCATAAACAGCTTTCAAAAATTAATATGTTACAAACTAAAACAGAATAATTATTTTCAAAATAACAAAATAGGTTTACTTTAAACAAAACAGGTTTATGTCTCACAACAACAAAACAAAAAACAAATTATATAGCATTTAATTTCTATAAATTAATATCATGATTTTTTTTTTGTTTTGATTTTTACTTCTGGATTGCCGAGTAATTTAGCATACGGTGTTTCAAAAAAGCCTTTATAATTATTCTCATTTAAAATTTAATAATGAACCATAATAATTTAGTAAAGTTAATAGTTTAATATTGTATAATTTATGATAGAGATTCTGATGCAATATACTTTAGATAGAGATTCTGTAAAACAGGAAAAATGGTATTTGAGTCTGTAAGATAGAGAATCTGTTAGGAGATTCTGATGCAAGTGCTCTAACACTAATAATAAAGATGTAATTAGGAAAATGTAACACAAAACAAAGTAGTAATTATATGAAAAGGTTAAGTAATAAAGGGACATAAAATGAAACCAAGAAGTTCAATAGAAAAAAGTACCCAATTATAATTACAAATTCAATTGAGGCACTGAAAACCCTACATTAAAAGTTGAAAGAAATGAAATATGGAAAAAAAAGTAGACGACATAAGAGTAAAGGACAACATTTATTTATAAATGTAGACGTTTTTTCCTTGTTTTATCTCGCTTATCCTGCCATGCTTTTGTGTCCAGAGCGTGGCAATGTCCGCTAACACCAATCCACATGTTGCAAGCATCGGGCATATCACAAACGAAACAATAACACTGCAATGGCAAGACAAATGTTTCAGCAACACAATATAACATACTACTACCATACCCTTAAAATAATATAAAAAGAGATAGTAAATTGATAGAAAGAATACCAGCTCACAGTAGTGTTCGTGAGGTGACCTGTCAAAAGGGTACGTTACACACACGTGTCTGAAGTGGGGGTAATCTCTACATGCCACCTACAAAAAAACAATATTTAAGATATGAACAACATTATTTAAAAAAATATGTAGTTTGGATACACATATTTAGTCAGTGATTGTAATACAAATAGGAAGATACACGCCCCGCACCGGCAACCACATAAACATCGAGAACCATCGTAAATGTCGATGAGTAAATGAAGAAAAGCGAGGTGAAAATCGATAATCAAAAGCGATCGTCGGTCTCTCCAGGAGGACATATGTGTATCATTTGGAGACCCCGGTGGGGGAGAGCATCCATCAGGTGGATTGGTATGGACCGAAACCCTTTTTTGTCGAGGTCGGACCATGGTTATTTCAGTTTTCTCAACCTCGGACATCTGTTGAATAATTGTCATAGAAATAATTGGAGGTGGACGTGGACATGAAGGATTAAAATCCAGAATGAAACAATCTTCATTCATTTCTAAAATTTTCATGTGGTCGACATTTTTGGCACACGATATTGGCGTGTCATCTACGTGAGCGACAATTTCGGAGAAGTACTATGTTTCGATGTATTGTTCGAAGAGAATGGACCATTTTTGTATTGGGGTGAAATTTAGGAATGTGATTGAGGTTATTGGGATTTAAATTTTGGAATGGGATTGAGGTTTAAATAAGGAGTGGGAGTGGGATTGGGGTAGTTTTTTGTGGGAGTAGTGGGTTTACTAAATATCCCATAACTGCCGCATTTGCCATGTTCCCAGCACGTTTGTGTGAAGTTGAGAGAGGAAAAAAAATTAAAAAGCAAAGTAGTAGAAAAAAACCCATTATTTTCTACCCACTATTTATTCCCACCTAAGTTTGTTAAAAGGCACGTTTATGTTCCCTGCACGTTTGTGTGAAGTTGAGAGAGGAAAAAAAATTAAAAAGCAAAGTAGTAGAAAAAAAACCCATTATTTTCTACCCACTATTTAGCCACTATTTCTACCCACTACCTATGATTGGCACGTTTGCTCAATGATACTCTTTAGCCACAATGTTTTTATCCGTTTGATTAGAAAAAAAAGGAATTAACCAACCCACTATTACCACAACTTCCATTCTAACTCCCCACTATTCCATGATCCGTTTTTTTAATAAGATTTATCTTTTATTTTTAGCGGGTTATCGGATATTGAAAATGGTTTTTACAGTGTATTTTCCGGGTCAATTAACGGGTAATTGGGTTAAAACCCTTCCTCTCTATATATATAGTATAGATATATTATAAATATATAGATAATAATAATAATAATAAAGGTTCTTTTAATATTAAAAACCCGATGTGAATAAAGAGCGATAATCCACGGTTGGCTTTAATAGACTTTGTTTTCTTTTCATTAGTTGGGATCTCGACATAGGCGAAAATTAAAATTCTCAAGTCCTTAAATGTCGTTTTATCCAGTCTTCCACAAAACTTCTCGAATTTGCTTCATAAGTCCCAAAATCTTCCAACTTCTCTCTCGAGCTTCCAAAACCTGAAAATCAACCAAAACATACCTGGAAAGGCGTATCTCCCGACAAAATAAATATAATTAAGCACATAAAACACCACAAAATATGGATTCATCAACATTCCTTATAAGAAGGTCATTTTGGATATTATTCCTAGTCATAGGATGCACGATTTCCGGACGAACAAACATGTATCCTACGCATGCTTCAATATCATACCCGAGCACTACCGCATGATCGCCCCATGGCTAAGGGAAAACTCAATAGAGTCAAAGAATGAAAATCCACACCGTGATGCCATGAAGACTCCGGTCACAGGATAATTACACAACTGCTACATACCGTGACACTTAATGTAAACGGGCCAGTCTAACATACGCATTCTCTAATACACGTCCGCGTACAGTCCAATTGTCTCCACACTTAGATAGACGAGATATATCCCTATCTTCAATAAGATTGAAGACATCCAATATGTGCTAGTTTAATCATACTATCAATGTCCAATTTGACAGTACATACGACTATTGACATTTAAATATCAAACTTATTAAAGTGAATAGAGATCTCATCAACCATAATCACCATCATGGTTTCTCTATCACAGTTAGACACTAAGGACGTTACTATATATTCAATAACATAATTGGTTCATGTAAGATAATCAAAATAAATAATAAGAAAAGTGCTTTTATTAATCATAATATAGTTATTACCTGAACTCAGTAGACTGTAAACGACCCGACCCTATCAGATCCGGTCCAACCCGATTGGGTTTAGGACACTATTTCAACAATCTCCCATTTGGCCTAAATCCAATCACCCATATGCCTAAGCCCATGCATGTGAACATGTCTCTCATGCTTTACCTGCGACAATGCCTTGGTTAACGGATCAGCTATGTTATCATCCGTGTGGACTTTCTCTATCTTTACATATATCTATCAACTATCTCTCTAATCAAATGATAGCACCGTAGCACATGTTTGGACTTTGGATGAGACCTTGGTTCCTTTGGTGAGCGATCGCCCAATTGTTATCAAAGTACAGTGAAATTTGGACCTTGATAGAGGAACCACACCAAGTTCAGTAACGAACTTCTTCATCCAAACCTCTTTCTTTGCCGCCTCTGAGGCTGCTATATACTTGGCTTCCGTTGTAGAGTCTGCAGTAGTCTCCTGCTTGGAACTCTTCCAGCTAACTGCTCTGGCGTTAAGCGTGAAAACAAATCCAGATTGTGACTTTAAGTCATCCTTGTCAGTTTGAAAACTGGCATCTGTGTAGCCTCGTAATACCAAATCATTGTTCCCGAAAACAAGGAAAATATCCCTAATACATTTCATGTACTTGAGAATATTCTTGATCGCAATCCGGTGACCATCACTGGATATGCAGTACCTACTAGTCATACTCGAGAGAGGTACGAGACCTCCGTCCCAGTGCACAACTTGGCATACATGATGGACCTAATAGCCGAGGCATAAGGGATCCTACTCATATGTGCTCTTTCCTCCTCTATCTTATGAGACATTTCCTTCGACAGATAGACCCCATGTGACATGGGCAACAATCCTCTCTTGGTTTTCTCCATGCTGAATCTCTTCAGCATTTTGTCTATATAGGTGGATTGTGACAGACCAAGAAACCTCTTAGATCTATATCTATAGATCTTAATTCCCAGAATATAGGCCGCTTCTCCCATGTCCTTCATAAAGAAGTTCTTGGATAACCAAACTTTAACCGACTGTAACATAGGAATATCAATCCCTATGAGCAATATGTCATCTACATAAAGTAATAAGAAAACTACGGCACTCCCACTAACCTTCTTGTGAACACATGGCTCATCTTTGTTCTTGATGAAATCAAACTGTTTGATAGTCTCATCAAAATGAATAACCAACTCTGAGAAGCTTGCTTCAACCCATAAATGGATCTTTGCAACTTCCACACCATCCTAGCATCATCGGTTGTGAAACCCTCAGGTTGTGTCATGTACACTTCCTCAGACATATTTCCGTTAAGGAAAGCTGTTTTCGCATCCATCTGTCAGATCTCATAATCATGGTATGCTGCAATAGCAAGCAGAATTCTAATGGACTTTAGCATAGCTACTGGTGAAAAGGTTTCGTCATAGTAAACTCCTTGTCTTTGTCTATAACCCTTTGCCACCAACCTTGCCTTGTAGGTAACTACATTACCATCCGTGTCGGTCTTTCTCTTAAAGACCTATTTGCACTCTATGGGAACTATTCCTATAGGCGAATCAACTAAGTTCCAAACTTGGTTGTCTTTCATGGATTCCATTTCAAAATTCATTGCTTCCAGCCATTTCTCTTTTTCATACCTCATCAACACCTCCTCATAAGTTTTAGGGTTCTCATCTTCCATGAGATATACACCAGTGTACCTTTCTGGTTCACGACGTTCCCTAGTGGATCTTCAAGGTGTCTGTGTTTTTAGAGCATGTGTTTGCACCCTATCTGTATGTGGTGCACTGGAGATGGTGCTGCTCTATCTCCATCAAGTATGATTGTTGTCCGTAAGTGTTTCTTGAATTTCTTCAAGATCAATCTTACTCCCATCGACCCTATCTAGAATAAACTTTCTCTAGAAAGTGATCAGTCCTGGATACAAACACCTTTTGTTCTCATTGATGGTAAAATTGGTATCCTCTTGTTTCTTTAGGATAACCCACGAGTAGACATTTGTCAGATCTGGCCTCTAATTTATCGGGTATCATCCGCTTCACATAAGTCGGACAACCCCAAGGTTTAAGATATGCTAGACTCGGTTTCCCCTTGTGTCATACCTCGTATGGGGTAGAGTCAACCATCTTTGATGGAACTCGGTTAAGTGTATAGGATTTTGTTTTTAGAGCGTACCCCCAGAACTATTTTGTAAGAACTGCGTAGCTCATCATGGATCGCAGCATGTCTAACAAAGTGTGATTTCTCCTCTCAGACACACCGTTCATTTGAGGCATTCCGGGTGGAGTCCATTCAGGTAGAATCCCATTCTCCTTTAAGTAGTCTTGAAACTCTCCATCTAGGTATTCTCCACCTCGATCGGATTTAAGTGTCTTGATTTAAATACCTAGTTGTTTCTCCACTTCATTTCTGAATTCCTTGAACTTTTCAAAGGCTTCAGACTTATACTTCATTAAGTATATATAACCATATCGAGAATGGTCATCAGTGAAGGTGATAAAATAAGAGTATCCTCCTTTTGCTTGAATTGACATTGGGCAGCATACATCAGTATGTACGAGCTCAAGCAATTCATTGGATCTTATCCATTTGCCACAAAATGGTGACTTTGTCATCTTGCCAAGTAAACAAGCTTCGCATGTATCAAATGATTCATAATCAAAACGATCCAACATTCCATCTTTACGGAGTTTTGAAATTCGATTCTTATTAATATGGCCAAGTTTACAATGCCACAAGTAGGATTCGTTCAAGTCACTTGTTTTAGCTGTCTTGCTGTTTATATTAAGTATATCAACATTCATATCTAATATGTAAAGACCATTGTCAAGTTTGCCAATACCATAAAATATACTATCACGTGAAAAATTGCAACATTTATTCTTAAACATAAAAGAAAATCCTTCAACGGCCAATACAGAAATAGAAATAATGCTCTTCGTAAGAGCAGGAAAAAAATAACAGATATTTAATTCTTGTACTAGCCCACTGGGCAACGAAAGAAAATAAACTCATACGGCTCGGGCAGCAACATTCCATTCCCAACGCGCAGGTCCACTTCTCCTTTCCTCAGATCTTTAGTCCTTCTTAGTCCCTGCATATCCATACAAATATGAGAACCACCTCCAGTATCTAATACCCAGTGGTTAGACTTAGAAGAGGCAATATTGATCTCAATCATAAACATACCTGAAGTCGAAGCATCATTATGCTTGTTCTTCTTGGTGCTCAAGAAAGCCTTGCAGTTTCTCCTCCAATGACCAGTCTGGCCACAATGGAAGCAAGCATCCTTGAATTTGTCTTTGACTATCTTAGGCTTCTGCTTGGTAGCCTCCTTCGCCTTCTTGGTCTTCTTTTGGGAATTTTTCTTTCCCTTAGAAGAAGTCACGAGCAACACTTGCTTACCCTTGCCAACAGTGCCCTCAGCAGTTTTGAGCATGTTCAATAACTCCGCAAGGGAGGAATGAATTTTTTTCATGTGATAGTTTATCACAAACTGCGAGTGAGAGTCCGATAGAGATTGCAGAATCAAGTCAACACTTAACTCACGCCCCATCTTATGGCCAAGCTTCTCAAGCCTCTCTATGTAACCGATCATCTTTAGCACATGTGACCCAACTGGAGTACCCGGAGTCATCTTGCAACCAAACATCGCCTTCGAGACCTCGTACCTCTCAGTGCGAGACTGGGAAGCATAGAGCTCCTTCAGGTGAACCGTAATGGTGAGAGTATCCATGGACTCATGTTGTTTCTAAAGTTCTGGTGTCATAGAAGCAAGCATGATACAAGTAGCCTCCACACTGTCAGAACAGTGCTTTGCATGCTTCTTAACCGACTCCTCATTCGTAGCTCTTCGGGTCCTGGGTTAAGGGTTTTTCCAACACATAGCCAATGCCTTCATGTCTCAAAACGATTTTGAAGTTTCTTTCCCAGTCGAGAAAGTTTGATTCGTCAAGTTTGTTTTCAATGATAAAATGAAAATTCAATTTGTTCGACATTCTACAAGAATAAATTAATGATAATATAAGTAAAAGCTCATGCATACAAAGCCAAAAATTTTCACATACAAAATTAATCTAGGTTTTGCTCCCACTAGCCAACTATTCCTAATCGGCTTTCAAGAATTTAATTAATTCTTTAGTGGATGGGACCCAATCTAGTTATCTCAATTCCCGACGAGGGCCGATCAATCGAGACAATTTTGAAAGGTAAGTACTCCTACCTGTCGCATCATATGCGGCTCCCATTGGTTGACTAGTCAACTCTTTGACAATTCACATGTCTATGTGATAGACAACCCCGTGTCTCTAAAATCAGACGGTCCCGACGAGGGTCAATCACCGTAAGATTCTAGTCGAGTCGTAACCCAAATATTCATGAGATCTCATATCTCGAAAATAACAATATACCCAAGGTAGGTCAACTCCCGACGCCGATCAGTTGGATCCGAACAAGGGCTCATCAAATAATCAATTAACGTTGCGTATTATTTTATCTAATAAAATAATCAATTAACATTTAATTAATTAAATGACTTCAATCGAAATAAAATTAACTATTAATTTTAAAAGATTTCAATTTTAATTTTAATTAATGAGAACTATTCAAAATTAAAATTATGTCTCTTTAGTTTCTTTCCTTTTGATTCCCAATCAAAAGAGATGCCTTTGGTTTCCAAAACCAAAAGGCATCTACCTTTCCAAAATCATACGCCTAAGCTTTTTCAAAATCAAATATTTTGAAAAGGGCCTAGGCCTATTCCAAATAAAGTTTGGAAGGACCAATTTTATTTTAATGTCATGTGGCATCCCAATGACCCAAACTATTTGAACCATTAGTTAGCCACACGACACCAACTAAACAAATGAGATATCAAAGCACAATAAAATATCACAAAACAAAAACGAGATCGATGTACCCCATGATAGAACTAGCCTACGCAGGTAGCCCTAGGGGCTCCGACGCCGGCGGTACCGCGGTGGAGGAATCTGCCGCTTCGGCCGAGCCCCCTTACATTGATTTTTTTTTCGTTTCATGATTTTAGATTTTGCATCTATTAATTACTATGCAATTTAATTAGTTCTTATTACTTAAGTTCGTTGTTCGCTCTGATACCACTATTAGGAAATCAACTAGTTTAACGCAGCGGAATTTTAAATTTTGATTTCCGATCCCAAGATCGACTTCATTTAATACAATAAACACGTTAAGTAGTTGATGGTGATTACCTTGCTTGATATAATAGATTGACGCTTTGACCATCAATGGAGAGTAGTAGTGCGCGTGAGCCATGTCCGGCCTCTATCGATATCCACACGAGCACCTCGCCGGAATCCACATTGGATAGCTACTAGAAAAATCCGGTTGCTAGACCAGCCTTTTCTCTCTCTAAATCTCTCTCTAAGAAGCTCTCAGTTTATTTTGTAAATTAGAACTCTTCTAATTGTGATGTACAAAAGAGCTTGACAAGCCTCCCTTAAATAGGGTGACCTGCGCCCCAGATGAATCTCAATCTGATTGGGAGAAGATTCCTAGTAGATTAATGAGAAAGAAAACCTTATACTAGTAAAATAAGGAAAATAAATATTCTAGATATATCTCATTTAATTTGATATCTTATATTAAATAAATCCATGAAATTTGTCAATATCTAATATTGAATATCTTTATCATATTACCATAAATCTATTTTCCATAAATCTATTACTATCCAATATTAATATATGATAATATCATTAATTAAATTGCACAATCCAAATGTATCATAATACACTATAGTCGGCGCCCCCTTTGGCCAATAAATTGGCTTCCGGAATATTCTTTAATTAATATATTGTATTTAATTTATTCATAATAAATAAATACCACAATAATAATTTAATCACTATAACACTTTATAGTCGAGATAAACTTTTCTTATTTGGTTATTACTATAACAACATTTTAATCCGGCTAGATGTTCTTATATGTGTGTGACCCGATAAACTTCCAAATATTTTGGCCGTAGACATAAAGTGCAAATTACGAAAATGCCCTCCATACCTAACGATCACGGAATAGCGTCTAGCAAAACACCGTGACTCCCGATCATCGGAAGAGTCAAACGCAATGACTACAACATTTCATGTGAAACAGTTACTGTGTAATAGAATCATATCGCTGTAATAATATACATACAATCGTATCTCGAGTGTCAATACATCAACGATCGTATCTTATAATCTGGATATCTACTCTCTCGGAATAATTCATTTACTCTCACTTTGTAAAGATTCACGAAAACTAGACGTTCCTTATAAAAAGGCCATTTCGGATATTTATTCCTAATCATAGGATACGCGATTTCCGGACGAACAAAAGTGTATCCTACGCATACTTCAATATCATACCTGAGCACAATATCCTACGCATGCTTCAATATCATACCTGAGCACAATATCCATGGCTAAGGGAAACCTCAATAGTGTCAAAGAATGACAATCCACACCGTGATGCCATGAAGACTCCGGTCTCAGGATAATTACACAACTGCCACATTCGATGACACTTAATATAAACGGGCCAGTCTAATGTACATATTCTATAATACACGTCCACGTCTAGTCCAAGTGTCTCCACACTTAGATATACGAGATATATCCATATCTTCAATAAGATAGAAGACATCAAGTACGTGCTAGTCTAATCATACTATCAATGTCCCATTTGACAGTACATATGACTAGAGAAATTTAAGAATCCAACTTATTAAATTGAATAGAGATCTCATCAACCATAATCACCATCATGGTTTCTCTATCACAGTTTGACACTAAGGACGTTACTATATATTTAATAACATAGTTGGTTCATATAAGATAAACATAATATATAATAACAAAAGTGGTTTTATTAATCATAATATAGTTATTACATGAACTAAGTAGACTGTAAATGACCCGACCTGGTCGGATCCGGTCCAACCCGAATGGGTTTAGGACAATATTTCAACAGGTTATAGGTCCATGGTCCCCGGGTTGGCGCCTAACACGCGAGTGAATTCTCGTATTATGGAACCTCGAGAATAATTAAATAGTTGGTCTATTTAATGAATATCCGAAATATTATTTATTCAGTAAATAATATGTAAAATAGAAAAGATATTTTGTATTATTCCGTGGCACAATAAAAGGCGCCACATGTGTAGAAAATTGGGAAAAGAAATTTTTTCCTGAATCATATCACATGTGTAATTAATTATTTATTTATTAAATAATTAATGGATAAAATAAGAGATTGATTTTATCATTTAATAAAGACTATCTCATTTATGGTGATTATTATCTCTTATTTATGGAAAATATCTTTTTCATTGGGAAAAGATAATTGTCATGTGAAATGAATAACTCTCAGTTGCTTGGTTATTTTCTTATATAAAGAGAGTTCCTCCTAGAACAATGGACATAGAAAATCCTGCGCCACTTTTTGAGAGCAAAGGGAGAAAATTAGTTTCTTATCTTAGCCATCGGGAAGAAGAAAAATTGGAGTTATTCTTGGAGCATATTTGAGGAGGCTCTACTACGAGGACCGACGTCCACCCGTCGTCGCTTGGAGATACAACTCGGAAGATCACGGCTTCTCTCCTGTTGGGTAGATCTACTAACCTTCCTGTAGTTAGATTAATTTATTATGCGAATCATATCGTGGTAAAATCATAAACGATATAATTTGTTGCTTCTGCTGTGCATGATCGAGCGACTCGGTCGGTGCTGTGAATCAGATCTGACGATCCGAAAAGAACGGAAAAATATGCCAGATTAATCGAGACCCCCTCCCGATTAATCGAGCACCGGAAATTTTCCGGGTTCAGTTTTTTCCGTGTTTCGGATCCTGATTCGGGTTCCTGTATGTCCAGCATATGGTATCGTAGTGAGGTTAAAGCGATTTTGTGATTTTGATTGCATAATTAATTAATAAGAGTGGAATTGGATAAAAGTTGCATCTTTTTATATTAGTTACTAGCAATTTACCCGTGCTATGCACGGAGATGACTCAACGTAAAATAAAACAGTGAATCATCCGTAATTTATAAAATTTTAAATAAATACTCTTCTGAAAAAATAAAATTAAGCAAACCCAATGCATGATCGTACGATAAAATGAATTAATGTAAATAACTTGCAACATTTCAATCATTAAAGGATGTCATTGCAGATAGAATCTCAATCATTAAAGGATGTCAAAGAAGATAGCATCATTTGTTTATAATTTAATTTATAATTCATTTGTTTATTTTTCAAAATATAATGTAACATAAAAATGTTTGATATTATTGTAGGTAATTATTGTTAGAATATTCTGCATTATTTGAGTTTAGATATTTTTGAAAATGTAATCATTGTAAGAATATTCTGCATTAATTCACAAAATTCAATTTATCATTTTTTAAATACTATAAGTAAATGAAAAAATATTTCGCATTAAATGTCATAATGTTATGAGTATTCGACATTATATTGGGATGGCTAATTTATAATTAAATTTGGTTATATTTCATTTATGTAATGTAATTTAAGATTGTTTGGTATTAATTTGTAGGAAATGATTTTCTTTATCATAATTGTATTAAGCAAGAAAAAATATTCTGCATTAAGTGTCATTAATTTAAGAATATATAGCATTATTTGGGGTGGCAAAATATAGGAATGTATTTAATATCTGAATAATTCGCATTAAATAATATATTTGAGTTTAGAATTTTTTTAAAATACAATTTAATGTTAGAATATTCTGAAATAATTGAAAACACTAAATTTATCATTTTTTTAAATATTATAACTTAATGTGAAAAATATATCGCATGCCATAATGCTATGAATAATTGACTTTATATTGGGATAACTAATTTATAATTGAATTTTTTATTTTTCAAAATATAATGTAATTTAAGAATGTTTGATATTATTGTAGGTAATTATTGTTAGAATATTCTGCATTATTAGACGTTAGATATTTTTGAAAATGTAATTATTGTTAGAATATTATGCATTAATTGAAAAAATTCAATTTATCATTTTTTAAATACTGTAAGTTAATGAAAAAATATTTCGCATTAAGTGGCATAATGTTATGAGTATTTGACATTATACTGGGATGGGTAATTTATAATTAAATTTTTGTTATATTTCAAAATGTAATGTAATTGAAGAATGTGTGGTATTAATTTGCAGAAAATGACATTCTTTGTCACAATTCTATTAAGCAAGAAAAAATATTCTGCAATAATGGTCATTAATTAAGAATATATGGCATTATTTGGGGTGACAAAATTATAGGGATGCATTTAATGTCTGAATATTTCACATTAAATGACATATTTGAGTTTAGATATTTTTTAAAATACAATTTAATGTTAGAATATTCTAAATAATTGCAAAAATTAAATTTATTATTTTTTAAATATTATAACTTAATGTGAAAAATATTTCGCATTAAGTGTCATAATGCTATGAATATTTGACATTATATTGGGATGACTAATTTATAATTGATATGTTTATTTTTCAAAATATAATGTAACTTAAGAATGTTTGATATTATTGTAGGTAATTATTGTTAGAATATTCTGCATTATTTGAGTTTAGATATTTTTGAAAATGTAGTCATTGTTAGAATATTCTGCATTAATTCACAAAATTCAACTTATAATTTTCTTAAATACTATAAGTTAATGAAAAAATATTTCGCATTAAGTGTCATAATGTTATGAGTATTTAACATTATATTAGGATGACTAATTTATAATTAAATTTTTTATATTTCATTAATGAAATGTAATTTAAGAATGTTTGGTATTAATTTGCAGGAAATGCTTTCCTTTGTCATAATTTTATTATGCAAAGAAAAAATATTCTACATTAATTGTCATTAATTTAAGAATATCTGGCATTATTTGGGGTGGCAAAATTATAGGGATGCATTTAACGTCTGAATATTTCGCATTAAATGATATATTTGAGTTTAGATATTTTTTAAAATACAATTAATGTTAGAATATTCTGCATTATTTGCAAACACTAAATTTATCATTTTTTAAATATTATAACTTAATGTGAAAAATATTTTGCATGCCATAATGCTATGAATATTTGACATTATATTGGGATGACATTATATTCGGATGACTAATTTATTTTTCAAATATAATTTAATTTAAGAATGTTTGATATTATTGTAGGTAATTATTGTTAGAATATTATGCATTATTTGACATTATATTTGACATGCAAGCTCAAGAGATATTTCAAAATGTAATGTAATCTAAGAATGCTTGGTATTAATTGGGATGACTAATTTGCAGGAAATGATTTTTTTTATCATAATTGTATTAAGCAAGAAAGCACAGTGAAAATAATAGAGTAGATAGAACAAAGAAACTTAAATAAAAATAATTTAAAAAAACACCAACAAATTTCATATGCAAGCTCAAGAAATATGTCCATGTCAATAAGCATAACCTAGAGTTCAATAACATTTTGTTCAAAAAAAATCAATAACATGGTAAGTTCATAGAGCTTTCAAAATAATGAAAAGTGAAAATACAAACCTGGATAGTCTTATTCTCAGCATTAGGTTGCTTCAAAAACTTGGCCTTTCAAAAAAAATATTAAAAAGCAAGAAAACAATCCAAATTGAATCACTGTGAATCTTACAATCCTGGTAGCAGTTTTTTCCAAGTTGAATCACTGTGAATGGGGTCTTCCAAGCTCTGTCCATGGCCGTTTTCAAGACAATGGAAAAGAAATAAGATGGTTCAAATCAATCCAGCCCCCGTTTTACACTTTAAAAAAAAAAAACAAACAAATCAACAAATGAACTATAGATATTATCGAAGATCCATGGCCCTTGATCGATCAATTTACCTGGGTGTTCCTCCGTGTCGAAAACAAATTGGTAGAGATGAAAACCCATTCACCGATTCATCCTCAATCCTGTTGAAATCCATTGTTTTCTTTCTTTTTGATGGATTAAATACGGTTGAACACCTTACTTTTTTCAATTGCCAAAAAGGTTTGAACCAAAGCCAAAAATAGGAAATGATAGGAGAGAAAATAGAAGGGAAATGATGAAATTTTGAAGAAGGGAAATGATATATGTAAATAGAAGAGATTTGGGTAATAATGATACTAAATTAATGCAAGGGATATTTGGCATTAATGATGGAATATGCGGGTTTTTTATTGGGTTTGGTGCGGGTTATGTGGGTAAACGAGTCAATTGATTTTATTTCCTCTCCTAAATATATATATATATATATATAGATTTTATATATACGTGGTTGACGAGATTGATTGGGGTTGGTAATGTTTACCCGTTAGATCTGTTGTAAACCCGTTTTCCGGGTATAGGAAATTATGTATGTTGTTATTTTAATTTCCTAGAACTATTAGAAGTAGATCTGTTTCATCGCTACTGTTATGTTAACTTTTCCGTTCGGCATTGAAGATATATAAGTCATCAGTGCATTGGTAGTGCGTGAAGAATCAGTTTGTTTCATCAAGGGTTCTATTAACCCTTCATGTGTTTTTGTTCTGTTTCATCGCTACTGTTATGTTAACTTTTCCGTTCGGCATTGAAGATATATAAGTCATCAGTGCATTGGTAGTGCGTGAAGAATCAGTTTGTTTCATCAAGGGTTCTATTAACCCTTCATGTGTTTTTGTTCAAAATTTTCCGGAAATTTGGAAGCTTTTGGATATAAAAATACTGCACCAGGGACTCGAACCAAAGCACTGCGTGCTAGGAAACTAGGCATCAGACCAGTTCGGCTACAAGGCATTTTGGTGAAGAAGCTGATGGGGTAATAAGTATAGTTGCAGATTCTGTTTTCTATTATAGAAAATTAGTAAATCAATTAGATTGGGTTTAGGATCTTTCTTTATGATAGATTAGATACGGAATCTAAATTCGTCTATCTCACCTGGTTTACTTTTTTCATATATATTTTCTTATGTGATTATTTATGTGATATAACAAATCCATGCCAATAAAATTTACTTGGGTAAATTTGATTTTGGATCTTAAATTCTTTATAATCTTAATTATGTAGTGTTTACATAAAATGATTTTAATAATCAAAAAATTGGAAAATCATGAAGAGTTGGACACTAACTACATGGTATTTGGAACCGATAAATTGGTGATTGCTTTTATGATTTATTGTTTTCAGATTATTGGAAAAAATACCGAGATCCTAAATTTTAAAATGACAAAATTAGGACTATAAAATTCATTGGTGAATTTTTGTTGTGTAGTGTCTACACAAGAGATTTCTATCGAAAAATTGGAAAATCATGAAAAGTGTAACTAGTTAGACGGTATTTGGAACCGATAAACTAGTGGGAGCTTGAAATTTTATGATTTATTGTTTTTCGAGTTATTGGGAAATACATAAGTCCTAATGTATTAGGATTATAAAATTCTTGATGAATTTTAATTATGTAGTGTCTATACAATGATTTTTTTTTATAAATTCGAGAAACCGGAAAATCATGAATATAGTGACACTATTTAGACGGTATTGGAACCGATAAACTAGTGGATCTTTAAATTTTGGGATTTATTGTTTTTTGAATTATTATAAATTCATAAGTCCTAACGTATTAGGATTATAAAATTCTTGATGAATTTTAATTGTGTAGTGTCTACACAAGGAATTTCTATCCATAAAATTGGAAAATCATGAATGTAGTGACACTAGTTAGACGGTATTTGGAACCGATGAAGTACTGGGAGGATTAAATTAAATATTCCGGATTTATTGTTTTTCGGATTGTGAAGAAGTTCTGAAAATCCTAATGAGACTACCTATTTTTCAAAATAACGAGTGGAAGCAGGGAAGGTGACAACCGACCCCACGGCTTCTGTTGTTGACACAAGCACCGTGAGAGAATGGTGACGCCTCGTACCGCTTTGATTTCGGCCCCCTGCGGATGGCCTTCACCGCTATCAAAATTCAAGGCTTGGGGTCCGAAGGATAGGATTTTGGGTTCTCGTCGGGTCACTGACCTACCCTACGGAGGCATACTCGAGGTCTACCTTTAAGATCTGAAACAATAGGTCACACTCACAAGGATATTTTTGGAAATACCTTGGCTGAAAAAAGAAGGTAATCAATAATTAAATAGGAGATGTGCGATTCTCAATGGTTTAATTGTTGAGAGAGATTGTATCAATTTAATCGTCACCTCTTTGACCTACCCTATGACGGCACTGAGGTGTGAGATTAAATCCTTGGAATGGTAGGATAAACTGCATGCATGACATCACGTTTATAATTCCTAAAATCATTATTTGTTGTGGTGTATGATTTGATTTATATTTCTGTCATAATTTATTTTTGCAACTACATGTCATCTCAAGGTATCTAAACTTCTAAACATTATATTCACTGATAGCGACTTCGTAATAGTGGAAAAGTAACGAGAACGTTGAACTCTTTAATCGAATGCAATTAATTTTTGGCAGAGGATTCTCCTCTTGAGCCTTCAAACTTAAGTGACATTGATGTGTATGTCATTGATGTCGCTCGTGATGAACGAGAGACAACCGAAATTAGTTCAAAGATGACGAGAATGATATGGTATCAATCTCACTAGACATCCCACAGTTCACGAGTAGTGTCTACTCAAATGAACTGCTAGTTCACGGCCATTTCCTTTAAAGAAATCCGAGAATGGGAAGGTAAATGTCTACAAGTGTAAGTCTTTTAAACTAAATAAGTTAAAGGCTAAACCAAAATATTAATAAAAGAAAGTATAGGATAAGGAAAGTGATTTCAGATCACTAACCCATGAATCCTTAGAGACTTTCTTGACCAGATATATTACCCGGAAGCTAAGTTCTTTTGTAAGAATGAGGTAGCTAGGCATTCATGATTAAATAGTAGACAATGAACAGTTATTTCAACTAAGATAGTGGGAGTGATATAAGGAAATGAATTTCTAATACGATATCGGATTTTAATCCTTGAATATCAAAGATATATAATTTCTTTTTCATATTCGTTGGAACGAATAGATTCACTTTCAAATCGATAAAATAGTTGCCTCAAAGAAAGTGAATATGACATTTGTAGTATGAATCTGAGACTCGGACTTTTGTCTGAGAAAGTCAGAACCACTAAATAATGCTGAAAAGGTATATGTAACTAATCATAAACTATTAAGGCAAATGGTTTCTGATGACGTAGATCAAGTGAAATTAAAATACTTGACCACCAAAACCAATACTAGCAAGAGGACTAGGTCCATCGTAGTATAGCTATAGTGAATCAAGGTCGATCCCACAGGGAACCAAATTGTGGGTCATTCTATAAACAATTAATTAAACATGCCGAACACATAGAAATGGTCTACGACCAACAAAGAACAGAAAAAGGTAAAGTGACACAACTCGACACAACTCAAATAAGTACAACATAATTAATCTCCCCAATCATTATATTATCGTCTGGATCTAGAGATTATATATAACTAACTAGACTTACTCACTATTAATCCGATCCGTATTTCTTTTATATTGGCTACGGGAGTCATCCCCTGAACTAGATCTAGCTCCGGGTAGGCCATCCAGATCACTATGCTACATCACGTGACTTCGCTTTTTCGGCCTCCATCTCATATGACTCGGACGCTTACAAAACTAGGGATGCCGATATTAACCGTATTCCTCACCTAGGCAACATTCCTTTGTTCAGCGCACTTCTAAGCGATCGCATCGTCTCCGCCCCATTAACACTAACTTTTTAGGTATCATGTTAATCTACGATTCACACGATAATCAGTGCGCGCAATTCCCTAATATAACATGGATCTAGATCTCATTTGAAAGTCCCGGAAGATCAATTCATGAGCCGACCTAGGAGTATTATACTGGTATTTCCTCACTACACGTTTTAATTAAAACAGACGAGCAACGTAGCCGTAGCCATACCTACTAAGACAAGAATTTCTAATGGACAATCACACCATAAAGACGTGGCTAGATTGACTCGGCGAAAACCTAAATCTTAGCGTTTCTCTATACTTATCGGATAAAATAGAAGCTCATAAAGTAATTATATATACCAACTAGAAACACGATTACTAAAGCAAAATAAAATCATACATAGAACATAAAACATAGACGTGGGCATGTGGATCCTCATAGACAAGGTATCCCCACCACCTCACGTCGTAATCCTAGATCTACATCATTTAACTAAGAATTAATAATCTCAAACGATAAATAATAATTGGGGGAAAATTAATTATAACCTAACTAAGAGAATACAAGAACTCACATGATTGAAGAACTTGTAAAAACTGCTCCAAGCAAAACTGAACTTTTATTATGAATTGTATGAAATGTGGTGTGTGCTATATTGCGTGTGTGTGTACATTTATATAGGGGAAAATTTACATAGGATAAACCTAAACCAATCTGAAATAGTTTTCCTAAATTAAAAAGGAGTTGAAAATAAATTAGGATAATTCCCAGCTGATCTTAGGAAAAAGAGCACAAAAAATTGCGCCCCCATGCATGCATGCGTCCATATGTCGGCGCCAATCCTTATTGGATTGGCTTGCCGGCTTTTGTCTTGCTTCACTCCTCTTTTCCGTGCTTATCCGATCTTTATCTTCAATGCATCCGTATCTTCTTGAATTTATCTTGTAGTTTTATTCCTCCATTTATAATTATCTTCCATAAAATATCCCAATCTACAAAATAAACACTTATCTCGAAATAAATCACATTTAATTAATAAAAAATGGATAAATACCAAATTATATTTTATAAATCACATAACCTCAAATAATAAATATAACCATATGATTTAATATAAAATATATATTATTCGGCCCAATTTAAGGATAAAGTTGATGACTTTTACGGGTATATTTTGACCGTCATCAGTTTCTATATTGAGATAAGCGATTCTTCAGCATCTATTAATTAGTGCATACATCCTAAAGATAAGATCTGAAGACTGGCTAAGGTTAATTCCTATCAGTCTAAGAACTCTATCTGAAAATAAAAATTACTAAGTAACCTTTTCAACTAGGAAAGGATAATAGAGATGAAGAAGCATCATGGCTTGTTCATATTGACCTTCACGGTCTTATGAAGTATACAAGTTAGTGGGAGTTTCTGAGTCGTAGACATTTCGTCTGATGACTACTCGAAATGCCGATTAGTTTATCTGAATATTTGGAGGAATCTCTGATATTACCAGAGACAGGAGTATTCCATGCTCAAATATAGGCTATAGCATAGTTTTGGCACTAATGTTCGGTCTACCTCCAAGTGAAACGTTTTCACTGAAAGGATGAACCATAGATTGCCTTATATAGTTATTGATATGCTACACTACACTGATTAACTCAATTAAGATATTGGTTACAAAATAACAGTATATGTTATTACGTAACACCGAGAAGTCTGCCTAGAAGATGCCTATGAATTTGTGGATAAGGAGTGAAGTGCGTTTACTCCACTTGCACAAATAGAGGCATTTAGCACTTGTGCTTGAAGGTAGGACTGGAGATTTTGCATACACGTTCAGATAATGACTATTCATGAAATATTTTAATGCAATGAGTTAAGGTTGGTTATAAGATTCTTAAGATCGGATAACGAAGGTCGAACTGTCACAGCCTTTCTGAAAGAATGTATAAATAACAACCTTGGACCTTGAAGTAAAGGTGTTACTTTCTGATTTAATCAGACCACATCCAACATTGGTTGTTGGTGGCTACACTGACAAATACTACTACACGGATCGTAATATCGATTTACCCAAATGTAGTGAGTATGGTTTAACCATTGACCCACTGTGATTATGCGATCTCTACATACTGCATGGGGTGATTGATCACCTGTGGTCCTTTTGGAAGGGCTTTATAGGATTCTGACAATAGGAGGTTGGTTTAAAGCCATATACATGTACATAGAGTTTTGATACTCCACTTTCGTTCACACTTTTGTAGAACCACTTGAGTGTCTCGGGCCCAGTGGAAGAAATTGGATCTACGTGAAAAGAGTTGAATGAATGAGAAAGTTTAACTTTCAAAGCAAAGCCTAGTGGTTTAGGGGTAATTCCCTGAGAAGTAGAGAGTTAACCAGGGGTGATGCCCTGAAACTCTCTCACCATTTAGCCTTGCTTGACTCCATGGAAAGCAGAAAGATTACTAGGGTGATGCCCTTAAACTTTCTTGCCATACAACGGAGCGTGAATTCATTTAGAATAGAATAAGGGTTTTATCTTACAGCCACTGGCAAATTGACTGCCTATGCTTATATCTATTGGTGGATTAAAGCAAACCTCTAGGTCATTAAAAGTCACATGTTTTAAATATATGTCCATGACCAGTATATTGATAAGTCTTTCATACACAGAGTATCAATGTTGGTAAAGTAGTGAATATTGGTTTTCATAAAGATAACATTGCAACAGTTGTGAACAACATGGGTGTGTTATCTGAAGTCAGGAACTGACGAGCCAAACTTCTCTGAATTAGAGAAGTGGAATATATTCTTAGTATTTGATTCGGTCGAGTTCATAAGAACAAGTTGTGGCAGTATCCCATCCATTTTATTGTTTAAGATGATAATGCATTTTCGCATGCGATATTCAACGAAAGGTTTCTTAGCCAACCCCTCACGGAATACTTCTCTCAATCTTCAGATATAGAGAAAATGGGATAGATTCTCTTTTGGATAGAGAAAGTCAGGTTATTAAACGTCAATTAAAGTCGAATCTTGGATTCGAGGATCAGAAAGCAATAAAGTGCATCCTCAAGTATCTTCAGAGAACGAGGAGTAATATGCTTCTATACTCAGGTGCGAACCTGTGTATTGATGACTACACTAATTTTGACTTTCAGTCTGTTTAAGGATGATCGTTAGTCGATCTCGGGCTCAATGTTTACACTTTGTGATGGAGCTATTGTCCGGAGCAATCCAACATTGTTGATTCGACTTTATAAGTCAAAGATGTAGCAGGTTCTGGAGCGGCTAAAGAGTAAATATGGCTTAAAAAGGTTCCTTGCTGATCTGTGAGTAATTCCAGGTCTAGATAAGCCGATATCACTTCACTGTGAAAATAGTGGAGAGGTAGCTTATACAAAAGGATCTTCGCAATCACAAGAGGTCAAAAGCATATTGAGAGATTACCACCTGATTAGACAGACCGTGTAGAGAGGCGACGTTTCGGTCCTAAAGATCTCCTCGAGCCGACAACCTAGATGATCAGTTTACCAAGACGCGTGGCATCTAATGTCACAGATAAGCGCTTGACGGGTATAAAATTGGGAGATATGTCTCATTTGCTTTAGAGCAAGTGGGACAATGTTGTGAATGTAATAAGGGTGTGGTGTGCTCTAAAAACAATTATTGCTTGTCTTTACGGGCAAGTGGGATTGCTAGATATAGTGCCGGAAAGACAATTGTTGCTAATCTTACGGGCAAGGGGGAGATTGTTGGAAGTAGCGCCCGAAAGACAATTTACGTAATTGTTTTTATAATTAATAAATGACAGATTTATTCTCATCTTATTATCTGCTTCGTGCTCGTAAGTAATACACTACTGAAACCCCAAGTTGTATCATATTGTTGGAAATAATAAATTTTTTTTTGATGATGATTCATCATGTAATTAATAAGATCACTTATAACCCATGATGATGAAGTCATAACTAGCTGTTATAGTGCATAATGAAAGAAGAAGCAAGAAACAATCTAGAGAAAAATGTATAAGTTCTATCTAGAGTCTGAACCTTGTATAGGTTATTTCAGACAAGCATTGTAATAGTAAGGAACTAGGCAAACATCTGAGTCGCAACAAGAAAACTGAGTTTATATTTGAAGAATCGAGAAGCGAGACTCAGTCATGCAAGAATCGAAAAGATAAGCTCATTGAGGAGGACAGACTCGGTTGGCCTATCTAAGAAGATCAAGAAGGCGAGGACACAGACTCGGTTGTTGAAGACTAAAGAATCGAGGTGGCAAACTCGGTTAGAAATCGATTAAGCCGTGACTATAAATCGAGATTCGTGCAAATCTGTGGTGACTGGCCCGAACTATAGATCATGTAAAACTGAATAATCTTAAAGACAAAGATTATCAGTTATCAGGAGAAGAAGGAAGCTGAATGGTGTACTCCGACTTAATCAATAAAAGTCGGATGTCAATAATACAAGGTACTCAGTTTTGAAGAAGAGTAGAAAACTAAGTTAAGGCCTTGTTGAATTTGAACTGACCAAACGACAAAAGGTCATACATATGAACGTTGGCTAAACGACAAATGTAACGGCTACAAGAGCTAGTTGACTGTTACATCACCCCTATAAATACACAGAGAAAAAGGATTGAAGAGAATGGATCGGAGAAGTTTTGAAAAGCACATATCTAAAGATCCAGATCCAGAAAATCAGATTTCATATCTAGAAAAGGGGAAGCCAACAGAATTGCCTTGGAGATTTAAAAGAAAGATCCAGTAACCCATTAAGGGGAAAGAAGGCATCTTGGAGCTACAACGCTATATCTAGAAGAATCAGATAGCTCACTGAATTAATCTTTTGATTAATTCTAAACCTAACCTTTGTGAAAAAGGGTTGGCTGTGCATAGTTTGAGGAGAGCAACTCCACCTTTCCTCATATGTTTGCAACTTGGTTGCCACAATTTGTTAGTGCGATCTGTGGACTATGTGTATGTCGGTGGTGGTGGTGAAGAGTCATTCCACCTCCGAAGGATCGGTGTGTGAGAATGAAGGAGCAATTCTACCTTTCTGCATTATGTGTAAAAGTGAAACTAGGGTGTCGTGAAGAATTTGTCATTAGGCTAGGATTTTGTAACGGTTATCTCAAGATTCTAGTGATACCTCCTACACCACGAGGAGAAGGGAGACGACGGGATTACACCACCCGGAACTTCCATAAACAAATCTTGTGTTGATTTACTCTATGCTTTTACATTTGTCTTTGTGATTGTGTTAATTATTGCATAATCACTTCATCACTTCACTCAGCAGACATTAGGCACTGAGTCAGCACCGAACTGATACATAGGAGGTTCAGATCTTTATTGACACATCTATTGTACTTAAGGCTAGTTCAATCCGCTGACAGTTAACTAAACTAAGAATAAGTCAGTATTGTCTTATACTCAGTTGAGTTAGCTGAACTCCGCACAAGTTAAGGGACAGGAACAAAGCTGAACTGAGAGTCAGTTTGAGTTTCGGAGAAACTCAGTTCCTGGGGTACTTTCAGTTTTGGGAAAGTTTTTGGTGACAAGTTTATTCACCCCCCCCTCTAAACTTGTGTTAGCCTTTCCAA
Source organism: Gentiana macrophylla (assembly GCA_026214975.1). NCBI lineage: Eukaryota > Viridiplantae > Streptophyta > Magnoliopsida > Gentianales > Gentianaceae > Gentiana > Gentiana macrophylla. The sequence goes on along the minus strand of CM047808.1, from coordinate 94,174,329 downwards.
GGGACCAACAATTGGTATCGGAGCAGTTATTCCATTTGGAAGTGATTCAAGGATATCTTACAAACCAGTTGTTGAAGACCCCTCACTGTATCAGTTGTAAAAGCACTTATTTTGATTTCAATGGTAACATCCAGAATTAGAAGTTGGCTTATTCACCCCCTGACTTATTGTTTGCAAAATGTATATGATTTTCAGGATCAAGTATCTGAGAGGTTCAGTGAGACAAATTTGAAGACAAATCCAGAACTTCAACTCAGTGATTATGTGGATACGAACTTCAATGTTTATATAGACAAATCCAGAGGAGTTCCATCACTAAGAGATCTTTCAGAAGAAGAAGAAAAGAAGTTGTTGCAAGTTACTTTTGATATAGAAGATTCATTAGAGCAACAAAAGAATATTGTTTAGGGTCAAATTATAGTGATTTTCACATATGTTTTATATATCAATTTCCCTCATATTTGGATTATTTTCATAGGAATCGAGCTTATAATTGATTAATTGAGTAAATGAGGTTTTTAATGGTTAAATATGAAAATGTAACAAATTATGTGCTTAAAATATGATTTTATGTTGTTTTGGAATTGTGTTATGTTTTGGTATGTTTTCCTATTGTTGTAGATACTCAATTATGTTGGAAAAGGTGATCCTAAAGAGCTAATTTCGAGATAATAGAGGATCAATCAAGTTTATGGAAGATAGGAAGAGATAAGGAAAGAAATCAATCAAGATAAAGATGGAAAAATCAATAAATTCGATGTCAAGGCTAAGTGGACGAGCGTCCATTATAAGCAGACGAGCGTCCGGATTCAAACGCACGTTTGAGAAGCGGAACCAGCGTTCAGAGGTGTATTTTACATTCAGAGAGTTTGGACGTGAAGTGAACGAACGCGTGGCACAAGTTCAAGGTCTGAAGGAACGAACGTCGAGATAATTGGACGGCGTCGGAGGAAGAAAATCAGGATTCCGGGTAGCGCTGAACTTCCAACGCAGTTCTTTATATGATAACAACCGATTTGACTCTGGACCTCAAGAGAAGAGTTGTAGGGCTTGAAGAGAGGATTCTACAGGATTTTGAATCACTCCATTCCGACTTACGAGGCCCGAGATATGAGCGTTACAAGTTTGGATGCTGTTGCTGAAAATAGTGGACGGGCGTCCGACCCTTTTGAACGCCCGTCCGGCACCGTTATCAGTAGCAACCGACTTGATTTTTCTATAAAAGCAGCGCGATTTTTACCCTAATTCATACATTATTCCACAGCCGCAAAAACACAAAGAAAGAAAGCAATTCTACTTGAGGTTTCAAGGCGGTCACCCGAGCCTTGTGCTCGGGTGATCCGGGTTAGATTAGATGTAGTTTTTTCCGTTTATTTCGTTGTTGATCCGTGGAGTTCATCCAATGTACCAAAACTATGTGAGTTTAATCTTTTAATTTATTCAATCCTTTTTATTTTTATGATCTTTAATTTATTTTGTATTTTTCTATGATTCATGATGCTATTATGTGAACTTATATCGAGAGATTAGTTTGCTATTGATGTTTACAACATACGGAAGTTGCGTAGGCTAGATCACCATAGAAAGATAGGATTTTTAATCATTAATGATGACAAGTTAATCGATTAATCATCTAGGTTGTTAGATTCTAAAATACGAGAGTTAACTTGAATCTACACCTTCGTTTTGTATGGAATATTGGTCTCAACATTCGGAAGATGAGAGATCGATAAATTGGATTTACTAAGGAATTAGGAATCCATAGCTTGAGAATAAATTCACTAAGGAATTAGGGGTTTATGTCTCGTGATAAGGTGAAACCACAAACTGAATTAAAATCATAAATTGAACTAGGATTGAGATCACATAGGTTTGTACATTATTTGATCCCATGTCTTTAGATTAGATTGTTTATTTTATTCCTTAGGTTAGATTATTTGAATTATTTTTTCTGCTTTTACGTTTTGTCTTCCGTTTCTTGAGTAGCAATTGAGAGAATTAGTGAGATTAGATCCTTCATCCCTTTTCCCTGTGGATCGACCCTGTACTTACCCTACTATGCTATCAACTACCCGATATTTGGTCGGTTAGGAGTTAGTTTGCATGTTAAGTATAGGTTTATAAATTTTCTTTTGTTTTTATGACTTAAAATCCTCCCAACAAATATACATTCAAATCTTAAATCAGTATCAAACCAACAAGAAAATGTACATTCTTCAACTCGGTTATCATTCATTGAACTCGATCAGAGAACTCGAACTTGTCAAGTTAATGAAAAACTCACATTGGAGTTGAGACTAAAAGACAAAGAACTTGGCAAAGCAAAAGATTGGAATGAGTTCAGAGACCCGGCGAGTACCCAAAATCCTATCCTTTCGGAGACCAAGCCTTGAATTTTGATAGCGGTGAAGGCCTTCCTTAGGGAGGCCGGTCCCAGCCGCACGAGGCGTCACCATTCTCTCACGTTGCTTGTGTCAGCAGTAGAGGCCGTGGGGTCGGTTTGTCGCCTCTCCCGCTCCCACTCAATATTTTGAAAAAGTGGTGGGTTTATCGATCACGTTTTGGACTTGATGTTACATTAAGGAACAATAAATCATAGGCCCGAATGTTGTCGGTTATGTGAGCTAGCCCACCCGACCTATTCGTTAGAACATATGTGGCCGTCGGACGGGTCAAGGCTAGGAGAGGTCCGTTGAGCCGTAGTGGCTCTTCGGATGGCTCAGTATTGCCAGACCCCCGTGCAAACGCCACACGTGGAGGGTGAAGTCGATTGAGCCGTAGCTACTGTTGACCACCCAACCGTGGTTAAACCACTTTCGAACCTGTTTGCCCGTGATTATCCAATCCTTAAACATCAAACTTTCACGTAGACACTACGGAACAAAAACGTAATCTCGTCTTAGGTAAGGTGGAATTCACCGAGAATCTAACACCTTAACCACGAGGTTTCGGGATTTTACTCCTTATGCTTTCGCAGAGTGGGATTCACCGAGAATCCATCACCCAACCTCGACGATTGAAAAAACCCGTGTTCCTCGGTTTTTACCCTAATTAGTTTCTAATTAATATCAAACAATTAATTAAAACTAATCGTGTGTTTTATACATGCCTAACTAATTCCTCGAATTAATTTCTACATGTATGCATATGGAGTGGAATTCATGATATGATGCATGTCATGGCAATTTTCCGATTCTACTCATACAATCTACACATGTATACTAGTGCGGAAAATAAACACCGAGATGGACCGTTTGGCACTCGTAACTAATCTATTCGAAAATAAATTAAAACCCTAATCTGCAGCTGTTACGAAACTTCGACGATCGGCATATCAAACGAACTTGGATCGGGACGAAAATTTCCAGATCTGATCTTCATTCTTCGGACTTCAAGATGGACGGTCGGATCGGAGCTTTGACTTGTCAATCTTCCTCAGTGAGCCGCCCAACTTGCTGCTGAAACAGACTCTCACAGCAGCGCATCATATGCTTCCCGAGATCGATCGGGGATGAAGATGTATCCCGATCGTCCTGAAAATTTTATATCACGTCCAAAACTCCATGATTATCGATCTGACCGGTCGGATTTTAATTTTAACGGTCCAATTGTTCCCAGAAAATCGAAGAAGTCACAGTTAGGGTTTCTGTGAATCCTGCGTTTTTCTGTTACAGCAGCCACTTCGCAGCAATGAACGGAAACCCAAACGGACTCTGATCGACACCAAAATTTGTGGGATTGTTCATCAACTTCCAATCTTGATTCTGACCGGAGGGATCTTCGTTTTAACAGCTCAAACAACGGAAAAAACGAAAAGACTAAACAGCTAATGTACAGATCTATTTTCTGGAAATTAAAATTGCAATAATACATAAATTACATAATTTCCTATACTCATATGAACGAATTTTCATCGTTTATATGAGTTTACAATAGATCTAACGGGAAAGCGGTGCCAACCCCAATCCATCTCTTCAACCATAGCAATTTAAAAATTATTAATGCATAATAATAAGTAAAATAACACCTACATGCAATTCCACTCCTTTAAATCGTTTAATTACGATTATGAATATATAAATCGTGGAACCTGGCTCCGATACCACATGAAGGATGCAGGTTCTTAGATCTAAACGAATTAGATCTATGCGCAGCGGATGGATCACGATTTATATATCAAAACACATAATCAAAGGACTTAAACTACTACAAGAGGGGGTTAAGATCATGTTACCAATATAGGGAAGAGAAGCCTTGATCTTCCGATGTGTTCTCCAAGCGGTGGTTGGTGGACACCCTTCTTGATACTCAAGCCTCCTTGATATGCAACACTCAAGAAAAACTTAGAGTTTTTCTTCTACAAAACCCTAGATGAGAAAACTAATTATTTCTCTCTTTTAGTGGTGGTAGTCGAAATTCACACTTGTGAATTACCCTTGGAATAACTCTCCTTTTATAGGAGAGTAAATCCTTGGCCTCCAAGTTTTAATTAATTAAATAAATAATTAATTAAACAAAATAAAAGATATTTTCCTTAATGACTAATTGTGACATGTATTGACCAATAGGAAATCAAATAACAAGTCATCCAACCAATCATATAACAAGAATATCTTTTATTTTCCACATCACAAAAATAATTCTTGTGATAATTAATAAAGGAGGAGGCGCCACTTTTAGGTTAATTAAGCCCACATAAAATGTCTTTTATGTGTATTATATTATTTAGCCCAACTAAATAATATCCATGCATATCAATTAATTAATTAGCCCACCAATTAATTATCAATGAGGCCCAAGTAACAAGATTATTAGTCGAATTACGAAGCCACATCGGGGACCATGGACCTATAATCGGTAGCTCCAATAATTAATTATTCATCGAATGCAGAATAAGCACATTAATTATTAATTCGGGATTACGCCACCATAAACCCAAGCCGAACTCTACCGATTATAGATATATACTTATACTCAACCCATAGAGTGAATAAGCGTCCATTGATATAATCACTACATACGGATTAACCCTCCATAGATTTGTCCATTCTCGAGTGGGAAGTCTCCGTGAACCCGACTCGAGAATATCTTATCCTTATTTACCATTAACCCCCTGATGATCAATTAGCACACATATCTGACTAGTAGCTAATTAGTCAAATGTGAACTCCCGGGATCGATCACTTTCTTAGGGCTAACAAACAAGGGGACTGTCTCTCTACTTCCCGCAGGAAGGAATGGATTCCATGTGCGTGAAAAGCAGAACTACTCACTCATCCGGAGATAGTGCCAATGAGAAGTGGCTTGGAACACATATTAAAGTGAACCGTAACTAACACATCAAACACTACCCGGGACAAGCAAAGACCCTGTGATCACTCTCGGGATTAAGGTTGATCCATATATGATCATCTAATGATTTAATAAGATTCCTCGATTACGGAATTATACCGAGAAATTTGATTAAATCGGTCCGATTCTATATGAATGCCATCATATATAAATGCCCCACGTAGGTACCCTCTACCGACAGTCCGGATAAGACTATCACACCCTAAGGTGTTCAGGCGCATTATTGGTGTTTTAATCAAGAGACCCTAAACTCGATTAAGTTCACCACGGACTAACAGATTTAAGTATATCACCACTAACTCAATCCTCACGTGCATGCCATACACCGAGTTAAGCGGTTACATCTTCGATATACTTAGGGTTTGCAAAGAAAGTGTATTATTTACCAAAGACAAAGCAAGTAATAAGGTGAGATAAAATCTGTCATCCATTACTAAAAACAATTACACAAATTGTCTTTCGGCACTACACCTAACAATCTCCCACTTGCACGAAATGACAAGTAATGATTGTTTTTAGAGCACACCCTTTCTCATCTTATTCACAACACTCTCCCACTTGCTCTAAAAGCGGATGAGATATATTCCTCAATGCCGTACCCTCCAAGCACTAGACTTGGTACACCGATCATTTGGTTGTCGGCCCGAGGCGATCTTTAGGATCGAAACGTTTGCGGTCCATCTAATCAGCGGTACTCTCTCTCAATATGCTTTTGACCTCAAAGGATCGAGAAAATCCTTCTAAGCTATCTCTTCACTTTGTTTTCACAATGAAGTGATATCGGCTTATCGGACTGGAATTACTCCAGGACCAAAAAGGAAATTCTAAGCACTATGAGTAAACAACGAGCCGAGATCAACTTAATGATCATCCTTAATCGACTACAAGTCGAATCGGTGTAATCAACCATATTCAAGTTTGCACTGAATATACAAGCATATGATTCCTCGTTCTCTTAAGATACTTGAGGACGTACTAAAACGCTATTCAATGCTCGAATCCGAGATTCGACTACTATTGACTTGTTACAACCTCGACTTGCCGTTATCCAAGAGAGACTCTATCCCATTTTCTCTTTATCCGAAGATTTAGAGAATCATTCCTGAGAGGTAGGGTAGGACAACTCTCGATGAATGCTGCAACCATGTATGCATAATCATCTTATTCAATAAGATCGGTGGGATAGCCAATGACTCATTCTCGTGAATTTGACCGAATCAGATTCATAGAACATAGTCCAATTCTCTCATCCAGAGAATCTTGGCGTGTCAATTTCCGACTTCAGATAGCACACCCATGTTGTTTCCAAATTGTTTTAGTGTTATCATTTATGAACACTAATACTACTACTATATTACCAATATTGATATCGATCTACGAAAAACTTATCAATATTTTGGTCAAGTCCACATATTTTAAAACATGTGACTTTTAAATGACCGAGAGGTTCTCTTAAATCCACAAAGGATATAAGCCATGGCAGAGCTTCCTACCAATGGTTCTTTTCTGAATAAATTAAGATATCGTTAGTCTCAAAAAGGTATTAGGGAATCACCCCTATCTTACGCTTTGTAACGAATCCGTTATTCATTTCTCACTAAAACCATACATTACGAATGAATTGATTCCGTTGTTCGGCAAGAAAGTCTCGTGGAATCACCCCTATTTTCTCGCTTAACGAAATCTAGCAAGACCGAGTGGTGAGAGAGTTCAAGGTCCAGTTAACTCTCTACTTGTCGGGGAATCACCCCTATACCACTCAACTTTTGTTTGAAAGTTTAAACTTTCCTATTCATTCGAATCTTTTCCGTGTAGATCCAATTGCTCCCACTGGCCTGAGACACTCAGGTGGTTCTACAAGAGGTCGAATTTGAAACAGGCTGGAGTACCAAAACTCCATTCACAGGGTTAAGGTTTTCAAACCAACCTCTATAATCGAGAATCTATACACCCCACAAAGAGCCACAAGGTTATCAATCACCAAAGAGACTATAAAGTCCACAAAACCACAATGGGTCAACGGTTAAACCATACTCCCACCTGCGTTTTGGGTGGATTGACATTACGATCTAGTAGTATTTATCGGTGTAATCACCAACAACCGATGTTGGACGTGGTCTGATTAAATCAGATAGTAACTACCTTTGGGTAACCATACTCCAAGGTTTAAGGTCATTACTTATAGATTCTATCGGAAGGCTTGTGATGATTCAACCGTCACTTTACGATCTCAGGAATCTTATAACCAACCTTCACTTGACGATTAAGATATTTCACGAACAAATCACAATCGAACGTATGAGCAAAATCTCGATCCTACCTTCAAGCATTAAATGCTAAATGCCTACATTTACGGAAGTGGTGTGAACCGAATTCACTCCTTATCCATAAATTTACTAGCATCTTCTAGGTAGACTTCTCGGTTTACATAATAATGTTAACCGTTATTTTGCAACCAATTATCTTAATCGAGTCTAGCGATGTATTGTAGCACATCAATAACTATATAGGGCAAGTCTATGGTTTCTTTCTCGGTGAGAAACATTCCCCTTGAGGAAGCGGTGAGAGCATCGGTCCCAAGACTATGCTATAGCCTATTTATGAGCATGGAATACTCTATTCTCTGCTAAAATCGAGACTCCTCCTCGTATTCTTTTGATAAACTAAATCGCGTTTGAGTAGTTATCGGACAAAATGTCACCACTCAAAAACTCCCACTAGCTTGTGTCTCTCACTTAGACCCGAAGGTCATGATGAACAAGCTATGTTACCCCTTCAAATCTATTACCCTCTCACGATTGAAAGGAAACTTAGTCATTGTTCCTTTGAGATAGTGTTCTAGACCGAGAGATAGGAATCACCCTTAGCGATCTGCTGAGGTCTTATCTCAGGATATATGCACTAATTAATAGATATTGAAGGTCGTTTATCTTAATACGGAAACCTTTTACCTTTAATAGTTTTAGATGTGTTATACTTATTCACTTTTCTTAGTGGTTCGACTTTATCAAACAAAAGTCCGAGTCTTGGATTCGTACTACAAATGTCATATTCACTTTCTATGAGGCAATAATATATCGAGTTGAAAGTGAATCCATTTGCTTCAACGAATCTGTAAGCGTGAAAAATAAATTTTTCGTGATATTCAAGGATAGAATCCAAATTCATTTCCTTATATCACTCCCACTATTGTAGTGAAATTACGCCCGTTGTTACTCTATTAATCGTTAATGCACGACTTCCTTGTTCTCCCAAAGAACTAAACTACCGAGTCAAGTTACTCGGTTAAGAAAGTCGCTAAGGATTCATTGGTTAGTGATCCAAATCACTTTCCTTATCCTATACTTTCTTTAATTAATGTTTCGGTTTAGCCTCAAAACTTTAGTTAAGATGATTAACACTTATAGACATTCTTTCCCATTCTCAACTTTCCTTAAAAGGAAATAGTCTTGAACTAGCAGTTCAATTGAGTAGACACTACTCGTGAAGCGTGGGATGTCTAATAAAAGTGTTACCAATGGGACTAATTTTCTAATAAATTAGAAAAACATAAGATAAAAGCTCCCACTAGTTTATCGGTTCCAAATACCGTCTAACTAGCGACACTTAAATTTATGATTCTCCAATTTTCTATTAGAAAATTTCTCGTGTAGACACTACACAATTAAAATTCACTAGAAGAATTTTGTTGTCCCAATCATCTTTCAAACTAACTACGGTTGTCTCTCGTTCTGCACGAGTGACAGCAGTGACATACTTATTTACGTCACTTAAGTCTTGAAGGCTTCAAAAGAAATATCTCTTCCGAAAAATTAATCGCATGTGAGATTAATAAATACAACGTTCTAGTTACTTACCACTTTTAACGAAGTCATTACTAGTCAATTTTACACTAGCGATCTAGCACCTTGAGAGATATATATACAGATTGTAAATAAAATTGATGAAAAATAAATCCAAATCATACACTACTAAAATTTTAGGAACATAAACTAAGTACTTATAGTCTATCCTACCGTTCCAAGGATTTAATCTAATGCCTCAAAGCCTTAGGGTAGGTCAAAGAGGTTTCGATTAATATTGAAGATCAGATTGAGAATCGAACATCTCATTTGTGATCGTCAATCACCTTTCCTTTTTCAGCCAAGGTACTACCAAAAATACCCTTTATGAGTGTGACCTACTGTCTCAGATTTTTAGGTAGACCCGAGTGTGCCGCCGCCAGTGGTCGGTCGGTGACCCGGCGAGTACCCAAAATCCTATCCTTTCGGAGACCAAGCCTTGAATTTTGATAGCGGTGAAGGCCTTCCTTAGGAGGCCGGTCCCGAGCCCGGCACGAGGCGTCACCATTCTCTCACGTTGCTTGTGTCAACAGTGAGAGGCCGTGGGGTCGGCCGTCGCTCTCCCCGCTCCACTCAATATTTTGAAAAAGTGGTGGGTTTATCGATCACGTTTTGGACTTGATGTTACATTAAGGAACAATAAATCATAGGCCCGAATGTTGTCGGTTATGTGAGCTAGCCCACCCGACCTATTCGTTAGAACATATGTGGCCGCCGGACGGGTCAAGGCTAGGAGAGGTCCGTTGAGCCGTAGTGGCTCTTCGGATGGCTCGATGATTGCCGCACCCGTGCAAACGCCACACGTGGAGGGTGAAGTCGATTGAGCCGTAGCTATCGTTGACCACCCAACCGTGGTTAAACCACTTTCGAACCTGTTTGCCCGTGATTATCCAATCCTTAAACATCAAACTTTCACGTAGACACTACGGAACAAAAACGTAATCTCGTCTTGGTAAGGTGGAATTCACCGAGAATCTAACACCTTAACCACGAGGTTTCGGGATTTTACTCCTTATGCTTTCGCAGAGTGGGATTCACCGAGAATCCATCACCCAACCTCGACGATTGAAAAACCCGTGTTCCTCGTTTTTACCCTAATTAGTTTCTAATTAATATCAAACAATTAATTAAAACTAATCGTGTGTTTTATACATGCCTAACTAATTCCTCGAATTAATTTCTACATGTATGCATATGGAGTGGAATTCATGATATGATGCATGTCATGGCAATTTTCCGATTCTACTCATACAATCTACACATGTATACTAGTGCGGAAAATAAACACCGAGATGGACCGTTGGCACTTCGTAACTAATCTATTCGAAAATAAATTAAAACCCTAATCTGCAGCTGTTACGAAACTTCGACGATCGGCATATCAAACGAACTTGGATCGGGACGAAAATTTCCAGATCTGATCTTCATTCTTCGGACTTCAAGATGGACGGTCGGATCGGAGCTTTGACTTGTCAATCTTCCTCAGTGAGCCGCCCAACTTGCTGCTGAAACAGACTCTCACAGCAGCGCATCATATGCTTCCGAGATCGATCGGGGATGAAGATGTATCCCGATCGTCCTGAAAATTTTATATCACGTCCAAAACTCCATGATTATCGATCTGACCGGTCGGATTTTAATTTTAACGGTCCAATTGTTCCCAGAAAATCGAAGAAGTCACAGTTAGGGTTTCTGTGAATCCTGCGTTTTTCTGTTACAGCAGCCACTTCGCAGCAATGAACGGAAACCCAAACGGACTCTGATCGACACCAAAATTTGTGGGATTGTTCATCAACTTCCAATCTTGATTCTGACCGGAGGGATCTTCGTTTTAACAGCTCAAACAACGGAAAAAACGAAAAGACTAAACAGCTAATGTACAGATCTATTTTCTGGAAATTAAAATTGCAATAATACATAAATTACATAATTTCCTATACTCATATGAACGAATTTTCATCGTTTATATGAGTTTACAATAGATCTAACGGGAAAACGGTGCCAACCCCAATCCATCTCTTCAACCATAGCAATTTAAAAATTATTAATGCATAATAATAAGTAAAATAACACCTACATGCAATTCCACTCCTTTAAATCGTTTAATTACGATTATGAATATATAAATCGTGGAACCTGGCTCCGATACCACATGAAGGATGCAGGTTCTTAGATCTAAACGAATTAGATCTATGCGCAGCGGATGGATCACGATTTATATATCAAAACACATAATTAAAGGACTTAAACTACTACAAGGGGGTTAAGATCATGTTACCAATATAGGGAAGAGAAGCCTTGATCTTCCGATGTGTTCTCCAAACGGTGGTTGGTGGACACCCTTCTTGATACTCAAGCCTCCTTGATATGCAACACTCAAGAAAAACTTAGAGTTTTTCTTCTACAAAACCCTAGATGAGAAAACTAATTATTTCTCTCCTTTTAGTGGTGGTAGTCGAAATTCACACTTGTGAATTACCCTTGGAATAACTCTCCTTTTATAGGAGAGTAAATCCTTGGCCTCCAAGTTTTAATTAATTAAATAAATAATTAATTAAACAAAATAAAAAGATATTTTCCTTAATGACTAATTGTGACATGTATTGACCAATAGGAAATCAAATAACAAGTCATCCAACCAATCATATAACAAGAATATCTTTTATTTTCCACATCACAAAAAATAATTCTTGTGATAATTAATAAAGGAGGAGGCGCCACTTTTAGGTTAATTAAGCCCACATAAAATGTCTTTTATGTGTATTATATTATTTAGCCCAACTAAATAATATCCATGCATATCAATTAATTAGCCCAGCCAATTAATTATCACTGAGGCCCAAGTAACAAGATTATTAGTCCGAATTACAGAAGCCACATCGGGGACCATGGACCTATAATCAGTAGCTCCAATAATTAATTATTCATCGAACAGAATAAGCACATTAATTATTAATTCCGGGATTACGCCACCATAAACCCGAAACTGAACTCTACCGATTATAGATATATACTTATACTCAACCCATAGAGTGAATAAGCGTCCATTGATATAATCACTACATACGGATTAACCCTCCATAGACTGTCCATTCTGAGTGGGAAGTCTCCGTGAACCCGACTCAGAATATCTTATCCTTATTTACCATTAACCCCCTGATGATCAATTAGCACACATATCTGACTAGTAGCTAATTAGTCAAATGTGAACTCCCGGGATCGATCACTTTCTTAGGGCTAACAAACAAGGGGATGCTCTCTACTTCCCGCAGGAAGGAATGGATTCCATGTCCGTGAAAAGCAGAACTACTCACTCATCGGAGATAGTGCCAATGAGAAGTGGCTTGGAACACATATTAAAGTGAACCGTAACTAACACATCAAACACTACCCGGGACAAGCGGCACCACTCGTGATCACCTCAGATTAAGGTTGATCCATATATGATCATCTAATGATTTAATAAGATTCCTCGATTACGGAATTATACCGAGAAATTCAGATTAAATCGGTCCGAGTCTATATGAATGCCATCATATATAAATGCCCCACGTAGGTACCTCTACCGACAAAGTCCGGATAAGACTATCACACCCTAAGGTGTTAGGCGCATTATTGGTGTTTTAATCAAGAGACCCTAAACTCGATTAAGTTCACCACGGACTAACAGATTTAAGTATATCACCACTAACTCAATCCTCACGTGCATGCCATACACCGAGTTAAGCGGTTACATACCGATATACTTAGGGTTTTGGCGATGTATTATTTACCAAAGACAAAGCAAGTAATAAGGTGAGATAAAATCATCATCCATTACTAAAAACAATTACACAAATTGTCTTTCGGGCACTACACCTAACACTTGTGATGATATTGTGTATACAAAGCATGCTTGAGTATTTAGGGTTCTGTGTTTTTCTGATTTTACGTGTTTTTTTCGATGTTTGGACGGCGTTCGGGTAAGTGAACGCCCGTCCGATTCTTAACTTGCGAGGAACGAGCATTTGGCATTATGAGCGAGCGTTCGGGTGAAAACCAGGTGAACGCGCCGCCTCGGTATCGGGGGACGCGTCAGAGTTCCGTAATTTTTCTTTTTCTTTATTTTTAATGCTCTATTTAATATGGATTTCTTTCATATGAGCTTCTGTGGCTATTTCTTTTACATAGATGTCTTGAACTTATAAGTTTATACCTTTCCATCTATGAATCCATGTTAAATAACTGATTAATTTTTATATGCATGATTCATCTATGCAAGTTATAGTGACTGTCGGTTCTCGTAAGCTATAACTGTTCTTATAGTTAATTAGTAGCTAATGTCGGTTCCCATATGCTACATACCGCTCCGATGAATCTTTTAAGCTTTTAAGACTTACGTGCTTCCTTTGTTTTTATAGTTCATATGGGTAGCTACTGTCGGTTTTCCGTATGCTACGTCCAATTCATTATGAGTTATATTGTTTAGTATAGCTAACTGTTGGTTTTCCATAATGCTATCACCTTTGATGAGTCTTAAGGCGCGTCTACATTGCATGTAATGAACAGCACTGTCGTTTATCGTAACCTGTCATTATTTGGTAGACGTTTATTTTATATATGTCGTGTTGCAAATTAGTAGGCTAGTTTTCGTCTTTTATTTTATTTTATTTTTGCATATCATTTAGATGCATATCATTTAGTTGCATATAGTTGCATTGTTTTTCTATTTTTCTTTTATTTTTCTTGAGAGTAGTTAACTGTCGGTTTCCGTAATACTACCTCGTTTTTATTTTTATTTATTTTATTTTTAGGATTCTTCATGTAGTTTGCATTGTATTGCATTTTCATGTAGTTGCACCTAGCCCACGAGTTTGTGATATTTTCATGTATATGTGAGCATAATTTGAATATCTCTATAAATTCTTTTCCTTATGTGCTTTATTTGTATAAGTCTAATCTTTTTCCCCGTAGACTCTTTTTGCACTGATCAAGTCTGCAGGATACTTTCTATAGTGATTGTGCACTTTAACGATGTATTCGGGGTTTACTCGTGATGCTCCACGATCTCATCGAGCTATGCAAGCAATCCACGGTTCTTGTTGGTTCCTCCGCACTGCCGACATCCAATCAGCTAAGTTCTCTATTTGTTTTATTTCTGTACAACTTGAGGACAAGTTGCAATCTAAGTGTGGGGGAAGGGATAGATGATTTATGTGTCTACTTTCGTTTGCTCATATTGTTAGTATTTCTATGAAAAGTGCTTAATTTTCAAATTTTTTGTTAAGTCCCGAGTAGACAAAGGCATATCTTTGCTTGAGTTTATATCATTTATGCTATATTCTGTATATTCTAGTAATTTTAGTTGTTTCACCCGACACTCTTTTTCACATGCCATAGTAAAGGATGAGCTAAATGTTGAAAGCCTACCCCATTTTAGTTGGAGATTTTTGATTATTATAGCATGTTTCTTTGCTTATGTATAATTCTTGAAAAGTTTAGTAGTTTGTATTCTAGGATTAAAGTATGACATACGTGAATATCTGTAAGTTTGAATGTGATAAGTGAAACGTGATTAAGTCTTTGCAATAGTAATAAATTGTTTACTTGAGGTGTTATGCTCATTAGTGCTGTGCTACTAGAAAATAATCTTTTCCACCGCCACGACCCGAGTAAATCTCTAAGTAAACATAATTGTAATTGTGTGTGTCGGGAAGTGGTTTATGATTTGGGTGAGGTAGGGTGTACCACGTATGTCCTATTCCACTATGATGACCAAAGCTCACGGCAGTCGGTTTATAGTTGCCTTATGATTGGAGTAAGGTAGGGATTATCTTGAAATGTCCTATTTCGCTATGAGGCAAAAGCTTATTCGATGTGTGTTAGAAAATGTGAAAAAAAAAGTGAAAATATTGAAATATATTATTATGAATAAGTAAGGACTTGGTTATCGTTAATCTTATCCCCAGTATAAATCAAGGATATGTTGTAGGGATTATCCTCTGAGTCCATCGAGGAAATGTTTTAGATATTCTCTACTATTTCTTTTTGGGATATGTATGTTTTGTAAAGTGCCTGTTATAATTTTTGAATATTTCTAACTTAGATGGGAAACCGGGCTAGTTTTGGTTTGAATAACTCTCAAATTGTGGAACTTAGTGGAAGTTTATTATGGCTATGCACACACTCACTTGGGTGAACTTCTAAGTTAATAAATATGCTTCATATTTGTATAGATGTTTATTTGTCTCGAGCTTGGCTTTGTTACTGCTTTTGCTCGAGGACGAGCAAAAAAGATAAGTGTGGGGGTGTTGTTTAGGGTCAAATTATAGTGATTTTCACATATGTTTTATATATCAATTTCCTCATATTTGGATTATTTTCATAGAATCGAGCTTATAATTGATTAATTGAGTAAATGAGGTTTTTAATGGTTAAATATGAAAATGTAACAAATTATGTGCTTAAAATATGATTTTATGTTGTTTTGGAATTGTGTTATGTTTTGGTATGTTTTCCTATTGTTGTAGATACTCAATTATGTTGGAAAAGGTGATCCTAAAGAGCTAATTTCGAGATAATAGAGGATCAATCAAGTTTATGGAAGATAGGAAGAGATAAGGAAAGAAATCAATCAAGATAAAGATGGAAAAATCAATAAATTCGATGTCAAGGCTAAGTGGACGAGCGTCCATTATAAGCAGACGAGCGTCCGGATTCAAACGCACGTTTGAGAAGCGGAACCAGCGTTCAGAGGTGTATTTTACATTCAGAGAGTTTGGACGTGAAGTGAACGAACGTCTGGCACAAGTTCAAGGCTGAAGGAACGAACGTCTGAGATACTGGACGAGCGTCCAGAGGAAGAAAATCAGGATTCCGGGTAGCGCTGAACTTCCAACGCAGTTCTTTATATGATAACAACCGATTTGACTCTGGACCTCAAGAGAAGAGTTGTAGGGCTTGAAGAGAGGATTCTACAGGATTTTGAATCACTCCATTCCGACTTACGAGGCCCGAGATATGAGCGTTACAAGTTTGGATGCTGTTGCTGAAAATAGTGGACGGGCGTCCGACCCTTTTGAACGCCCGTCCGGCACCGTTACTGTAGCAACCGACTTGATTTTTCTATAAAAGCAGCGCGATTTTTACCCTAATTCATACATTATTCCACAGCCGCAAAACACAGCAGCAGCAGCCCTACTTGAGGTTTCAAGGCCGGTCACCCGAGCCTTGTGCTCGGGTGATCCGGGGTTAGATTAGATGTAGTTTTTTCCGTTTATTTCGTTGTTGATCCGTGGAGTTCATCCAATGTACCAAAACTATGTGAGTTTAATCTTTTAATTTATTCAATCCTTTTTATTTTTATGATCTTTAATTTATTTTGTATTTTTCTATGATTCATGATGCTATTATGTGAACTTATATCGAGAGATTAGTTTGCTATTGATGTTTACAACATACGGAAGTTGCGTAGGCTAGATCACCATAGAAAGATAGGATTTTTAATCATTAATGATGACAAGTTAATCGATTAATCATCTAGGTTGTTAGATTCTAAAATACGAGTTAACTTGAATCTACACCTTCGCTTTTGTATGGAATATTGGTCTCAACATTCGGAAGATGAGAGATCGATAAATTGGATTTACTAAGGAATTAGGAATCCATAGCTTGAGAATAAATTCACTAAGGAATTAGGGGTTTATGTCTCGTGATAAGGTGAAACCACAAACTGAATTAAAATCATAAATTGAACTAGGATTGAGATCACATAGGTTTGTACATTATTTGATCCCATGTCTTTAGATTAGATTGTTTATTTTATTCCTTAGGTTAGATTATTTGAATTATTTTCTGTTTTTACGTTTTGTCTTCCGTTTCTTGAGTAGCAATTGAGAGAATTAGTGAGATTAGATCCTTCATCCCTTTTCCCTGTGGATCGACCCTGTACTTACCCTACTATGCTATCAACTACCCGATATTTGGTCGGTTAGGAGTTAGTTTGCATGTTAAGTATAGGTTTATAAATTTTCTTTTGTTTTTATGACGCAAAATCCTCCCAACAAATATACATTCAAATCTTAAAACTGTATCAAACCAACAAGAAAATGTACATTCTTCAACTCAGTTATCATTCGCTGAACTCAGTCAGAGAAACTCTGAACTTGTCAAGTTAACTGAAAAACTCACATTGGAGTTGAGACTAAAAGACAAAGAACTTGGCAAAGCAAAAGATTGGAATGAGTTTCTTGAAACTGAGATGTCAAATCTTGCTGAAAGATCAATGTCTAGTAAATTTGACAAAAGCAATAATGATTCCCCACCCCTACCCAGTCTCAAGATGTCAAAGAGTATAAACTCTAGACACCAAGATACTGGAAGACCTAGTAGACAAAGAAATTAAAGATGAAAAATCTAAAAGAATCCTTGTGAAATCAGCTAAGGTTGAGTGTAATGGTTTATCTAGAAAATAGTTAAGAAGACATAATTCTCTCAACCAAGAAACTGAAAGTTATTCTTCAGTAACTAATCCAGCCGGACCCAAGAAGATATGGGTACCGAAGAAAACTTAAAACTGTTTTGCAGGAAAAGTCAGTTTTTTATTGCAAAATCCTCAGAAAAACTGACTTCTACACAAAGCCGAAAATGCATAAGCTGATGAAGGACAAATTGGTCAAAAGCAGAAAACTTTCCAGCTACCATCTGACGCTTGAGCTGACATGACAAATCACTTAAAGCCACGTGCCAATCAAGGAGAAAAAGTAGATTTATATCCCTACAAATCTCATTGATAGCGACACGACTCTTATTTGAAAACGATTGGAAGACTTAGAAATGCAATCTTGACGAAATCCTGCTCAATCAATTTCAAAGCATTCAAGACTCTACCAAGAATTCTCAATTCAAAAAATCATGGAGCGATACAACATTGATGAAGGAATCACCACAAGTCTAGACGATTTCTGTCAAAAATTTTCAAACTCCACTCTGTCAACTCAGATTGTAAGCAAAATCAAAAAGATTCGAGGACTCGAGAATCTAATTGATACAAAGGTTGATGCTCTATGCCCAGAAACCATCAAAGATTTCTATAGAAATGCCGTAATCACCGATGATGGAAAGAGTTTCAGGACAACGGTTCAAGACAAGAGCATTACTGTTAATGAACATCTTCTTTCCCTAGTTTTTGGTTTAGACATAATCGGAGGATCTTCATCTCTCACATTTGGAAATGAAGAAAAAGGCAAACTTTGGAAAGTCACTGCACTCCACAAATGAGAAGAATTTCATTGGTTCCATTTATCAACAGAAACAAGAATTTGCATTCTTGACAATTCTTCTGACCAGAAACGTTATTGGACATACTTGGAATCTCTACACACTTTCGACCGAAAAGATGAAGCTGATATATGCCATTTGGTTTGAAGAAAGATTGGATTGGAACAAGTTTTTTCTCAATCAATTGATCAAACAAATTTCAGACGAAAAAGAGAAAGCCAAAGAAAGGAAGGCTACTGGAGAAAAGTTTTTATTGGGAAAGGGATACACTTATCTAGTTCAAAGGATACTAGATCATTTCTCAATTTCAAAATCCACACAAACAGAAGTGAAACACAAATCAGTGTCCACTGGAGTGAAGAAGAGGAAAATCGTTGAAGAAGAAAGAAGTGAAATTTCATATTCTAGTTCAAGTGAGACTGTAAGTTTGGATGACAAAACCTTGAGGATAGAAAGAAGGATGTGGAACAAATTTCAGGCTAAGAAAACTGAAACTAATGATGTAATTCAGATTGATAATGAAACTGAAGGAAGTGAATGTGAAGAAACTGAAGAAAGTGAACTTCTAATTGAGACGCAAAGAGAGTACACTGAAGAGCAAAGAGAAGCCTTAGAAGATGCTGAATTTTGCGAGGCTGATTATGAAAAGGAACTGTCAAGTCATGATGTTCATTTTCATTATCAAGAACCAAGCTCCTCATCTCAAGTTCATGAGGCATCTACAAGCAAATCTGCAACTGAAGAATCTCAGCGTCAAGAAACTGAAACTGAAACTGAAGAGAAATTGGAAGGATCGAAAGAGATCATTGAAAGCCTGATACAAACTCTACAGCAGAAACTCTACAATCTACATGACTTTATTAGGAAAGCACATTACTCAGGTTTAAACAAATACTCCAACATCATCACCTTATGCAAGTTATTTGAAGAAAGCTTTTGCATATCTTCAAACAAGGGGGAAGAGAAAACTGAAGGTGATGAAGAGAAAACTGAAGAAGATGCTGATAACACGGAAGAGAAAACTGAAGTCGGTAAAACCGAAGAAATCTATGCCAAACAGTTGGTGGAAGAACAAGACAAACAAGTAGATGCTGATCTACTGACTATTCAAGAAAATGGAGAAGAAATTGATAATCTGATCCAGGAGTTAACTGTAGAAGAGACCTTCACAGAAACAAGAACTGAGAAAGATGAAGAAGCCTCAGTCAAAGCTGTGCTGAATATCAGGAAGAAACTTGCAATTTGTGTCAGATTGAAAGAAAGTCTAAAGGCAGCAAAAGATAAAGAGACAAGAACTGAGGGGGAAAAGACTAAAGGAAAGGAATTTAGTCTTATTTCTGAAGAAGAAGAGAAGTTAATGAATGAGGAGATCAAGGAGATTTTGATAAAATTTAAGAACCAATAAAATGAAGAGGCAAATCAGTTGATCAATGAATACTTGGAGATCAAGCCAAGAGTTGGTGAATCAAAAGAAGAAGGAAAGGCAAAAAGACTCCTGGAGACAAAAAGGAGCATCTTTATTGGTGAAAAACTGATGAATTTGGAAAAAGGAAATTTGTAATAATTTTAGTAATTCAGTTTGTTGTGGCGTAATCTTGTAATGAACTCAGCTGTTTAGTTTGTTATCATAATTTCTTTTGTTATGATTTCTTGCATTATTCTTTCATTATTGCTTTTAGGGAGGGTTATGATACATCATCAAAAAGGGGGAAATTGTTGGAAATAATATTTGTGTTTTGATGATGATTAGTCACGTAATTAATAAGATCACTTATAACCTATGATGATGAAGTCATAACTAGTTGTTATAGTGCATAATGAAAGAAGAAGCAAGAAAGCAATCTGAGAAAATGTATAAGTTCTATCTAGAGTCGAACCTTGTATAGGTTATTCTGACAAGCATTGTAATAGTTAGGAACTAGGCAAACAAATGTGAGTTGCAACAAGAAAAGCGAGTTTATATATAAAGAATCGAGAAGCGGACTCGGTCATGCAAGAACCGAAAAGATAAGCTCATTTGAGGACACGGACTCAGTTGGCCTATCTAAGAAGATCAAGAAAGCGAGGTCTGAGACTCAGTTGTTGAAGACTGAAGAACTGAGGTGGCAAACTCAGTTAGAAGCTGATTAATCCGTGACTATAAATCAGGATTCAAGAAAATCTGTGGTGACCTGAAACTGAGATCATGTAAAACTGAATACTCTTAAGGACAAAGATTATCAGTTATCAGGGGAAGAAGGAAGCTGAATGGTGTACTCCGACTTAATCAATAAAAGTCGGATGTCAAGAATATAAGGTACTCAGTTTTGAAGAAGAGTAGAAAACTGAGTTAAGGCCTTGTTGAATTTGAACTGACCAAACGACAAAAGGTCGTACATATGAACGTTGGCTAAACGAAAAATGTAACGGCTACAAGAGCTAGTTGACCGTTACATCACCCCTATAAATACACAGAGAAAAATGATTGAAGAGAAGGGATCGGAGAAGTTTTGAAAAGCACATATCTAAAGATCCAGATCCAGAAAATCAGATTTCATATCTAGAAAAGGGGAACCCAACAGAATTGCCTTGGAGATTTAAAAGAAAGATCCAGTGACCCATTAAGGGGGAACAAGGCATCTTGGAGCTACAACGCTATATCTAGAAGAATCAGACGGCTCACTGAATTAATCTTTTGATTAATTCTAAACCTAACCTTTGTGAAAAAGGGTTGGATGTGCATAAATTGAGGAGAGCAACTCCACCTTTCCTCATACGGTTGCAACTTGGTTGCCACAATCATTAGTGCGATCTGTTTGTGAGTATGTCAGTGGTGAGCTGGTGAAGGAGTCATTCCACTTCCGAAGGATCGATTGTGCAGCGAGAATGAAGGAGCAATTCTACCTTTCTTCATTATGTGTGAGCAGTGAAACTAGGGTGTCGTGAAGGATTTGTCATTAGGCTAGGATTTTGTAACGGTTATCTCAAGATTCTAGTGATACCTCCTACACCACGGAGAAGGGAGGCGACGGGATTACACCACCCGAACTTCTATAAACAAATCTTGTGTTGATTTACTCTATGCTTTTACATTTGTGTTGTGATTGTGTTAATTATTGCATAATCACTTCATCACTTCACTCAGCAAACATTAGACACCGAGTCAGCACCAAACTGATACATAGGAGGTTCAGATCTTTATTGACACATCTCTTGTACTTAAGGCTAGTTCTATCCGCTGCCAGTTAACTAAACTAAGAATAAGTTAGTATTGTCTTATACTCAGTTGAGTTAGCTGAACTCCGCACAAGTTAAGGGACAGGAACAAAGCTGAATTGAGAGTCGGTTTGAGTTTTGGAGAAACTCAGTTTCTGGGGTACTTTCAGTTTTGGGAAAGTTTTTGGTGACAAGTTTATTCACCCCCCCCCCTCTAAACTTGTGTTAGCCTTTCCAAGGGACCAACACATATGTAGCCATATAACTTAGTGTGCTGTCACACGTGAGGATTAAGTTTATGGTGATACACTTGAACTGTTAGTCCGTGGTGAACCTAATCAAAGTATGTGGCCTACTGATTAAACCACCATTATTGTGCCCAGAACACTATATGGTGTGATTGTCTTATCCGGACCGTCGATATTGGTTATCTAAGTGGGGCATTTATATATGATGTAGTCATATAGGACTGGACCGATTTAATTTTCTTTTCTCATATAATTCCGTGATTGAGAAATATTATTAAATCACAAGATGATCATATGTGAATTAACCTTAATCCTGAAATGACTGCAAACTCCTACTTGTTTCAAGATAGGGTTTGATGTGTTTGTTAAGAATTGTTAAGAGGCGCGGTCCGAATCACTTTCACGTTGGCACTATCGGGAATGAGTAGCTGTGAATGTGTCTCACAGATACGGAATCTATTCATTCCTGCAGGAAGTAGAAAGACAGTCCCTTTATTTGTTAATCCTAGAAACTGATCGATCCGCGGAGTTCATATTGGTTATGAACTAATTGATCACTAGTGGGTTAATGGTAAATAAGGATATGATGTAATAAAGAAGGTTTAAGGAAACATTCCCGCTTCATTACATATATTCTATTGAGGTTTAGTCTATATGTAATGATTATATCAATGGACACTTATTGGCTCGACACATTGAGAATAAGTTATATCTATAATCGATAGAGTTTACTTTCGGATTTATGGTGTTGTAATTTCGGAATTAATAAGTTGAGTAGAAATGTTCCGTTTGATGAATGTTTTATTCATTTTATTGTAGGTACTGGTTATAGGTCCATGGTCCCCGGGTTGGCTCCTAACACACGAGTGAATTCTCGTATTATGGAACCTCAAGAATAATTAAATAGTTGGTCTATTTAATAAATATGTGAAATATTATTTATTCGGTAAATAATATGAAATTAAGAAAATACATTTTCTATTAATATTCCGTGGCACAATAAATGGCACCACATGTGTAGAAAATTGGGAAAAGAAATTTTCATGATTTATATCACATGTGTAATTAATTATTTATTTGTTAAATAATTAGTGGATAAAATAAGAGATAGATTTTATCATTTAATGAAGATTATCTCATTTATAGTGATTATCTCTTATTTATGGAAAATATCTTTTTCTTTGGAAAAAAGATAATTTTCATGTGAAAGGGATAACTCTCAGTTCCTTGGTTATTTTCCTATATAAACAGAGTTCCTCCTAGCATAATAGGGATAGAAAATCCCTCGCCACTTTTTGAGAGCAAAGGGAGAAAAATTAGTTTCTTGCCTTAGCCATCGGAAAGAAGAAAAATTGGAGTTTTTTCTTGGAGCATATTCGAGGCTCTACTACGAGGATCGACGTCCATCTATCGTCGCTTGAAGATACAACTCGGAAGATCACGGCTTCTAGATCTCCGGTTGGGTAAATCTACTAACCTTCTTGTAGTTAGATTAATTTATTATGGGAATCATATCGTGGTAAAATCGTAAACGATTTAATTCGTTGCTTCCGCTGTGCATGATCGAGCGTCTCGATCGGTGCTATGAATCAGATCTGACGATCCGAAAAGAGAACGGAAAATGTTTGGATTAATCGAGACCCCTCGATTAATCGAGCACCAAAATTTTCCGGTTCGGTTTTTCCGTGTTTGGATCCCGATTCGGGTTTCTGTATATCCGCAACATGTATAAGGGTTTTCCGCTGCACAAACTTTTTTATTAAAATTTTTAAACTCTTGATCAAGTGCATTCCCCCCCGACCCCTTGATCTAGCCTTCTCGGGATCAACACGTACATCATGAATCCGTAGTGCTGCAGATTTCTCGTAAGATCCGGTCTTCTAGATCTACACACATTGATGTAACTTTTCAGAGTACCCTTTAGAGTTTATCCGTAGTTCTATCTGATTATGTTGTGAAACATTATAGAATGTAATATTGTATGACCCACTGACCATGACTCATGTACATAGTGAAATATATTTAGTTATTTTCATTTCAGCACATCACAAAAATAGAAATTACCTCTTAGTCTTTATACATAAAATACTCACACTCTAATGATACATCATAGCACAATAACCGAAAAACCGTAGTAGATCACTTTTACGTCGGACTAATTTTTATTAACCGTCTATGACAAATAATACATACTAGTGGGGCGTACCGTGCGATGCATGGTGTGCCCTCACTTTTTTTTATGCACCGGTTATTGTTTTTATGTCTGCAATAAATTCACTTTAGCAAAAAAAAAAATATGAACCTACTTCAATGCTTAGAAAAGCATTTAAACCATCATCTAGAGGTGACAATATGGTTATCCTAGAATTGAATGCTCCAAATCAAAACCCTAGTGATAAACACGTTGCTGTGATAACACCGTACACAAATCATACGACGTCGTTTTTTAACTTAAAAATATATATATATATATATATATATATATATATATATATATATATATATATATATATATATCCTTCCTTATAAGAAAAGAAGGAAAATTGCGTTCAAGATGTACACGTCGGCCATTTTTTTGCCATTTTTCGCGTTTGGGCTTTTTTTTCTATATGGCCCATTTACACCAAAGGATAGAAGCTTTTTAATCGGCCCTTTTACATCCATATACCTAAATCGAATATCACAAAACCTATCTTCAGCCATTTCAGAAAAAAAAAATCCCTTCAGCCGACCCCCCGTCGTCTCCCCAAAGATACCGTTCCTCCACCTCCTAGAAACCCAACTGGAAATTACTCCTTTTGCTAATCGATTCTCCCAAATCAAGCTGTTGATATTGATTTGTGCTAAAACGTTTCCTCTCCTAAATCGGCTTGATTCCTGTTTTTGATTCGATCTAATTTGTTAGCTTTATGTTTGATGAAATTGTCTTAGCATCCCATCTTTCGAGTTCTCAGATCGTCTGATGGCATGCGAAAATTGAGGGATTTGCAGTCATTGTATCTTGGCATGGCACACCTCTTTCGCGTGTTTAAAATTGAGGGTTGACCCCTTGATTCAGGAGCGGAGAATCCAAAGCTAAGGTCAATGATGCTGAATTGAAGCCAATGATGGTCGAAATCATTTCAAAATAAAAAATGATCGAGGCTTGACCATTAATGATGAAGGTTTGAATGTTTTCCCCCAAATTCGGCCCTAAATTAGAGATTCCGGCGAATCGACCATTATATCCGGTGGTCATCTTTCAGGAAAGTTCTCTTATTTTTTTTTTTTCTATTTGTATTTACAACACTAATTCCTGCTTATTAATATATACCTATGTATGTATCTGACAGTAATATTTGTTAGGTTGCTCTGTTCATATGAATATTGTTTTTATGACATTTTTGGAACACCGTACTCTACATTTCTGAATCTGTTTCTTAGCATCTTTTGATTTTGCACAGGTATTTTTGGCTGAAATTTCGTGGTGGTGCTTATTTCATATGCAAGTCTTTTCCGTTCTTCCTTGTGTATCTCTTCAAATCAGGCGAAGACCTCAACAACTATATTTCGGTAATGAATTTTTCTCTTTCTGTTGCTCGGTGATGAATTTCGCTCTTTCATGCTATATATTTTCCTACAAATTTTACTTCTTTCTATGATTGTAATGGTTTAATTTCTATATTCTACATGTCTAGCAAAAAAAGATCTGTTAATTCTACTTGCATTTAGGGTAGGCAGTATCGTTCTTAGGGTTTACATTCATTGCAGACCGAGGAGTTGCCTTTTCTCCTTTACAAAGCCCTTCCAGAAGCCTTCTCTCCATCGACTTCAATTCATTCACTCAACGCCGCCGCACCACCCTCTTAAGATTGTATTGATCGATTTTATTGTGATTTACTTTATCTACGGTTCCTGCTATCTCATTTTTTTTTAAAATTGGTTTGTTAACTGGTGGGATGTGAAATATTTTCACGCAGGAGAAGCTGTCAACCCAAAGACATACCCTTTCTAGATATGTAATGTTATTTGAGTTGGACCTGTACCATTTTATGTGGGTCCGTAATGTTTTTGAATGTATCTGTAACATCTTTTCTTTCGGATGCAGGTTTTAGCAATGCTAATTTGCTCTGAAGTTTACTAAATATGGAGATGATCTATGTAGTGGCTATATATTGTTTGTTTATCAACCCCTTTTTCAAGGTATGTTGGTTTTGCTTACTTCATTTGCTATAGTTTAAACTTTTTCTTTTTCACCTTCAAGTTCAACTCTGTGTAGGAGATTATATTTTGTGTCATCTAGGTCGTGTGTTGTTTGCTTTAGAACTTTGTATAAAAACCAAGCATAAGCACTTTTTTTGATGGGTTCATAAGCATTTTGTTTATGTTGCTGTTTTTTAAACGTTTACAGATTCTTTGCCTTTTATATGCACAATATTATCTATCTTAATGTGATCACGTATATTTTTCTTGTGTAAATGTTCAAAATTCTCTGACTGTCCCTCATGTTATTTGTTTTTTTTTTAAATGGTGGAAAAATGACTTGCATATCATCTTCACAATTGGAATTCCATAAGGTTGTCATGCAATTAGGCACCATAAACTCTGGATTGCTTATTTATTGGACTACTGCTTTATGAGGCAAACCTCAGTTCGATTATGATGACTTTCTGATGTTCTGTATGCGTGAAATATGGAGAAGAAACCAATAAGAGCCAATGACGAAAGTAAAGGTTTGCCTTTTCCTTATTCCTTATGAATTAGACATGATTTAGTCAGTACTATGGTTGTGATACTTGTCTATTCTTTTGTTCTTTGTTGAAGGATTGTCATGCATTTCCCTTCTTTGCGCTTGATTAATATTTTTCTGTTGGATGACTTACCAGAAAACTTTGTTAAAAAAAGATAAACTGAACAATTATTTAATTAAAAATATAAACTTTCTTTAAAAACCTTAATAATTATTTAAGTGAATAGATAAATTTAATAATCGCACAACTTTTTCACATGTGCCTTATAATAAAATAGAGTATATAATATTTTCAGCATGTGTTGATCAAGTTGGGATTAAATGAATTTATTTGCATTCTTTGGTGCTTCAGGTAGTATTTATAGCTTTGCATATCGTATGCTTGACGAAGACGAACCTATTCCGGAGAAAGCTATTGGGTAATTAGTTAGAATCATTGATGGCTTGTTTTGTAACATTTACTTTCCGCTCTCTTCTTACTTCAGAGTATCATCTATTTATGATAGGACAGAGATAGAGTGACATTCGGGAAAATGCTTGATGCAGAAGATTCTTAAAAAGAAGCCTAAGAAAGGTTCTAAGAATGCCAAGCCAATTACTAAAACCGAGCAGTGTGAAAGTTTCTTCAGCTTTTTCGATCCACCCCAAGTCCCAAAGCAATAAAATAGAGTAGAGTATATGATATTTTCAGCATGAGCATTTTGTAGCTTTACATTAGAGCTTACTTTCTAGCATTTCTTTTATTGAGTATGCAATACATTATCCCTATATTGTATTCCTTGAATGTAGCATTTGGTTGTTCTGTACCAAGACACTATTCTACATCTCAAGCTTTTTTCTATGTAATGTAATGAAGCTTATGCATTTCTGATATATGTTGTAGGCCATTAAAACTTTTGTAGGTGTTGTCTCAATTGTGTACCCAATTTCTTTGCTATGATGTATTTCAGCACCCCAAAAACAAGAGTATCAATCCCAGGGCCGTTCATCGCCGTGTCTTGCACGGCCAGAACTCACTAGTGTATATATATATATACAAGACGACAAAATTGTCGTCCATTCATCCGGAAATAATAGTAATAGGTACTACCTATATACGACTACCTATATACGATAAGTATCCATAAAAAAGTCCATACAATATTCAAATAATGCATACTGTACTCACCATATAGAATTTTGATTTTTAAGATCATTGATGGTCTTGGTGTTTTGGGCTTAAAGTACGAGCTTTGTTGTCCCTTTAAATGTATGCACTTTTTTTTTTTTTTGAGAACTTAAATGTATGCACTTTTAATGGGCATAAAATCATAATAGGTTCAATGGTAGAGTAATAAACAAGTGCATACATTGTTCACACAAATCATATCTAAAAAGAAACATGGAAATCGTATGTTTAGACAAAAATCCATACAATATTCAAATAAACACATGATCGTAGAATATTGGTTTTTATGATCATTGATGGTCTTGGTATTGTGGGCTTAAAAAACAAAGTACCAGATTTAATTTGTTGTCCCTTTAAATATTTGCACTTTTAATGGGCTTAAAAAAATGAGATGCATAAGTGTCAACGGCATCAATCTGTTCTTTGTAAAGATGCATGTAAACAACCCAGTCTCCATTCCCACTTGCACTTGGCATTGGCATGACATAGCCACACTGTATACCTTGTTGTCCACAAGGGAAGTAGTAAGATCCAAATGCCGGAGCTCCCCACCCAAAGTCAATCTTTGTCACCGGAAACCGCTGACCGGAAGACACCTGGAATGCGGGTTCATCAATTGTTGCTCTATCTGCAGCGATTCGAAACACAGTTGGTTCAGGACGAATGGACTCCACGTAATCAATCAAGCCTTGGAAATATTCTTTCGTCTTTGTCTGTTCAATTAATTTGTGCACCTCATTTGCTACCCAGCTCAGAGTCGCCATATCCACAAGCTGATTAGTCTTTGTCTTCAAAAAAGGAACTGAAACCACATTCCCAAAATATGTACTCATCAACGATGATGGTTCGTACATTCTTTTCCGGCCATCGATTGCGACGGCTAGCCTGGAATAGTTGTTGTTGTTGCTGCTTAAATTTGTACCTTTGGCTTTTACCACTGTTTTCCAAAGAAAAGCACAGAATGCCTCGTACTTGGTGTTCTCTGACGAGTTTGTTGACAGTTGGAGTTGGCTGATATGGTGTGAGGACACAGAATATATACGGCTAATATAAGGCTGATTTTTTCTTTGGTCATCATATTCATGTGCTGGTGCATAGAATTCGTTGATGGAAGAAGGATTAGGGGAAGGTGGAGATCGAGGGTTGATAAATGATGGGTGAAATGATGGTTCATAAGACAAACAACCCAATCGAGCCATTTCAGACCATGACACAAAAAACAAGTTAGCGGAGTAGGCATCAGCAAATCGATGATCAAATGTGCACCCCACCACAGCTCCGCCGCATTTTAGTTCGGTGGCCTGTAAGTTACAAAGGAAGAAACCAATTAAAAAGGCTCTTGGTACTGCCACGGTTATAATCTTTAATGCCAGGCCTGGGCAACAATATACTTTTAAGGGATTTCTGACACTTTTGAACTTTCATGTTTTAGTTTTGTTTCAAAAATAATCATTATGTTTTTGAATGACACTTTTGGTCCCTTAAATTTGTATTTTGTTTCAATTATAGAACAATTTTTCTAATTAATCATCTAAGTTAACGTCATTAAACGTTTGATCAACCAATCATCCACGTATACTTTCATATCATATCCTAACAATTAAACATCGACATTAATAAGAATTATATACCTTGTAGATATTTTTTTGTTGGGCAGCTGTGTGCAATTTGAAGAAAAAAAATTAAGGATATGAAAGCGGAACTAGGGGAATGTCGATGTTTAATCATTTAGATGGAATATGAAAGCATATGTGGCTGTCGGGTTGCATAATCAAACGTTTAAGTCGGCGTTAACATTGATTGGCTAATTAGGGTTTTGTCCTAAAATTAAAACAAAATACAAACATAAAGGACCAAAACTGTCATTACAGAAACATAAGGTGTCCTAAAATTGAAATAAAATACAAACTTAAGAGACCAAAAATATCATTCAGAAATATGAGGGTTATTTTTAAAACAAAGCTAAAACATGAGAGACAAAAAAATGTCAAAATCCCTAATTTTTTTAATTTTAGAAGGACATAAATACACTAGTCTAATTTATCTAGTTAAGTCCATTCCTGTCCCTTTCCCGCTTCTTGCAGCTTCCCTCTACCGAATTCCTGTTTTGTTTCGCCGGAATTATTAACCGCTAGCCTCCTTTTGCAAGTTAAAAAATTGAAATGCTACATGACGGTAATTTTATCATTTTCAAAAAGGTTAAAGGTTGTGAAAGATATTTTTAATCTAAAATGGTTGAGAATGACAGTTATTATATGTGTTACTACATTTTGTCATTCTCAACCATTTTGTATCTTATTTTGTCCTTCTGGCCCCCTTTTTAAAACATGTTTCCATTAGATTGATCAAAATTAGGAACCACGGTTCGTTCACGTCAACTAGCTTACTGTTATGAGCATCTCTGCCATTTGTGTTACCAACCATATCAACATCTCTTCCTTCTCGGTTTGAGCGGAAACAACCCCAACTATTTGTTGAACACCCTTAGACTTAGGCCTATAAAACTTATTTACCGTTCGAGGTTCCTTTCCGTCACGTTTTCGAGTATTTTTTAGAGCATGCACCTTCTCTCTGGCCAAACCATCAACAAAATTCACAATAGTCAGGTCACGTCTCCACAGTCGTACTTTGCCAAAACCATCATGAATATCCTCCCTATTCTCATACATGTTGACACTGGGGTTCAAGAGATCAACTTCAACTAGAAGACGAGCAACCAAAGGACTACAAAAAAGTCGCATTATCCATTTGTATGGGATGACCAATCAAAGAAGCTAACTTCCAGATACAATATAGTTAGAATATTTAACTTTAGATAAACTTGATAATCATTGTTCATAAATCATAATGAGATTGTCTTAGATCTTATACAATAGATTGGCACTAGAGTCCAAGACATGTAACTAACTTGTACTACCAAATCTAGCAAAGAGAATAATAGGATAAAATCTAATCTACTAAACATTGACACGTGTCACCACATGTGAATGACACTTGTCATTTGTCATTTAGCCTTTAACATCCCCCCTCAAACTGAAGGTAGCATCTATTACATTCAGTTTGTGTTTATTGACCTGAAACTGAGAGTTGGGCAGAGCTTTGGTGAAACAGTCAGCAACTTTGTCACATGATGGAACATAGCAGACTTGCAGTTGATTCTTCAACACTAAGTCTCTCAGAAAGTGCACATCGATTTCAATGTGTTTCGTTCTGGATGAAACACTGGATTATAAGCCAGAGCTGCTACACTGAGATTATCACACCAGGTGACAGGTTTGGTAGAAATTAGGATGTGTGGTTCTGAGAGAAGAGACTTGAGCCAACTGATTTCAGTAGCTACATTGGCTAGGGCTCGATATTCAGATTCAGTACTTGATCTTGCTACTACTTGCTGCTTCTTAGAGTTCCAAGACACAAAACATCCCCCCATATAGATACAATAGCCTGCTATAGACTTTATATCCAAAACATTACATGCCCAATCAGCATCACTGAATTATGTGATAGTTAATGGTTGACCAGGTTGAAAATGCAAACCATGACTGACTGTGCCTTTAATATATCTAATCAGCCTTTTAAGTGCAAACCAGTGGACTTCTCTAGGTGCATGCATACACTGGCTCAGCTTGATTTCTTGCAAAGGCGATGTCGGCTGGTATAGGTCAGTACTGTAGAGCGCCCAGATTCTTCTATACTGTGTTGCACTTGGCAGGAGATGAGAGGTAGTGGAAGTAAGATCAGCATTGGTAGTCATTGGGGTAGGAACAAGTTTTAGATATGCAAGATTCAATTTGATTAATAGCTGAGAGGCATAATGCTATTTGAGATAAAGCCCAGTATCATCCCTGTGTGCTTGCATCCCCAAAAAGTGAGGTAGGGAACCAGGATCTTTCAAGGCAAATCTTGTGTTCAACATATGGATAAATTTCTGCATCAGTGTTGGATTATTACCTGTAATCAAAATATCATCTACATAGACAAGCACATACATTAGGGCACCTTTAGTATGAAATGTAAAGAGGGAGGTATCAGATCAACATTGATGGAATCCCCATTTCAGAAGCTGGACTCTAAACTTATCAAACCAAGCTCTTGGATCTTGTTTGAGACCATACAGGGCCTTCCTTAAATGACAGACATGATGGTGTTTAGTGGGATCAACAAACCCTTCAGGTTGTGGCATGAAGACATTTTCATACAGTGTGCCAATCAAAAAGGCATTGTTAATGTCAATTTGCTGAATGTTCCAATTAAGAGAGACAGTTATAGCTTGGGACAACCCTGATGGTTGAGGCTTTAACAACAGGGCTAAAGGTTTCACTATAGTCTAGGCCAGGTGTTTGGTGAAACCCCTTTGCTACAAATCTGGGCTTGTATTTCAAGATAGAGCCATCATGCTTCAATTTGAGTTTGAATACCCATTTATTGTCAACCAGGTGCTGATTGGAGTTTGGGGGAACCAAGTCCCAAGTATGGTTGGTGAGGAGAGCCTTAAATTCTTCTTTCATAGCAGCATGCCACTGAGGAGATGCAATAGCTTCAGATGCTCTTGTTGGTTCTATTTGGCAATGGACAAAGTCTTTAGAGGCAAGATAAGAGAAATTTATGGGTTTGAAGATGCCACTTTTGGCTCTTGTTTGCATAGTATGGTGATTGAGAGGAGGTGGGGTGGTGGTGATAGTGATGGCAGTAGTGGTGAGTGAATATTTGATGACTAAGAAGGATGGGACACAGAGGAAGTGGAAGAAGGAGAGTTAGTGTGTTTGTGAGTGTGGGGTAGGAGATGGTGTGTGTAAGGAGGCAGCAGTAGGAGTAGTAGGTGAAGGGAATAGAGAGTCTGCTGAGTGGGCTGCTGAATGGAAGTCTGTTGTACCAGATGATGTTTCCCACTGTCAGTAGATTGAAGAGCAGAAAATGAGTTAGAAAGAGGAAGGGAGAAGGTGGTGTGAGAAGAGGCTTGACCAGAGGAATAAGGGGTATGGAAGAGAGATTTGTATGGGAACTCATTTTCGTTGAAGATGACATCCTTAGACACATACACTCTCCCTGAAAGATCAAGACACAGATACCCTTTATAGGATGGACTGACCCTTAAAAAGACGCATTTGGTGGTGTGAAATTGGAATTTTTGTTTCTGGAAGGGTCTAAGGTAGGGATAGTAGGTGCGACCAAAGGTTTTAGTGAGATTATAGTCTGGTGCTTTATTTAGAAGTTGCTCAAATGGAGATTTGAGTTGCAGGACAGGTGTAGGTAATCTATTTATAAGGTAGGCACTGTACTGAAAGGCTTCACACCAGAATTTGAGGGGTATTTGAGCTTGAGCAAGAAGAGTTAAACCAACTTCAACAACATGTCTGTGCTTCCTTTCAATTCTACCATTTTGTCCATTTGCATAAGGGCAGGGGTACCTAAAGGAGATTCCAGATTCGGATAAAAAGGATTCAAAAGACCTAAACTCTCCACCCCAATCAGTTTGCTGACATTTAATACTTTTCTCAAATTGTTTTTCAACTAGGGTTTTTAATTGTATGAACACTTTTAGGGCATCAGACTTATAAACCAGGGGGTACACCCAGACATACCTACTATAGTCATCAATGAAGCTTACGTAGTATTGAAAACCTTTTGCAGAAATAATGGGGGCAGGCCCCCAGAGGTCAGAGTGAATTAAGTCAAGACATGAATTACTTTTAGAATAAGACAAAGGATAAGGTAAAGCATGATGTTTTCCTAATTGACAGGCATCACAGAACTCAACTTTTTCATTGCAAATAGTATTACAGGATTTCAAAACAAGATTCCGAATTTTAGAAGATGGATGTCCCAATCTTCTATGCCACAGATTGGCTATACTAACAGACTCTGACCTAGGATTATCATTCTTATTATAGACATTAGACAAAAGACACTTGGAACTTTGACTAGCTTTGGATTGAAGAGAGTTCTAGGGTGCTTCATGGGGAAACTTCATCTGATACAGACCATCTTTAGTTACTCCTTCCAGCAAAACCTTCACTGTGATCTTGTCCTTCACAAAACAACAATTTGAGTGAAATTCCATGACAATATGATGATCAGAGGTAAGTTTTGAGACACTCAACAGATTTTTGGTTATACGAGGGACATGTAGGACATTATTAAAGGCAAGATGAGAATTATCAGTTTGAACAGAGAAATAACAGGTGTTTTGAATGGGAAGACTCTTACCATTGCCAATAGTTGGACCATCTGAACCATTATATCCTCGACTCGATTGCTGCATATTGTTGAGATCGCAGATGATATGATTTGTGGTTCCACTAGCAACATACCAACTGCCATCAGTAACTGAATTTGGGCCAGCAAAGTAAGTAGCAGGTTGCTGTCAATGATTGTTGTACTGTCCACCATTTGGCATAATATTCATGCTAGGATTGCCATTGTTACCATTGTAGTTTGAGTTGTATCTGTAGTAGCATTCTACAGCTGTATGGCCAACCTTGTTTCATACTTGACAAGTGGCCTAGCATTTCCTGAATTGCCTTGATTGCTGTAACCTCTGCCTCCTCTACCTCTACCACCCCTGCCTCTGTAGCCACCTCTACCTCTTCCATTGTTCTGAAAGTTCCTATTATTCTGAGGTCTAGCCTGTCCTATTCCTTGTCCAGGTCGATTTATGGCCAGATTTGCAGATAGTGTTCCAATGTCAAGGGTGGTAGATGGTATAAACCTTGCTAACAAACGTTCATGGGTTACTAACTGTGATTGAACTTCCTGCCAGGTGAGGGAACCGATTCTGGAGGTGATTTTTACGGCTACTGATTCATAATCTCTATTTAGGCTACCTAAAGTGGCAAGAATCAGCTCAGACACTAAGATAGGATACCCTGCTGCCTGTAAACCATCCGAATAGCCTTTCATTAGAGCCAAATAGTCAACCATACTCTTGGATCCTTTCTCAGATCTAGTTAGAGCCATTTTATACTCAAGCATGCGTGATTCAGAACGATTATTGAACAAGATTTCCAAAGTATTCCATACCTCGTTGGATGTGGTACATCCGATGACTTCTAGAAGTGCACTCTCAGTCATTGATCTCATTAACCAGCTCATAACAAGTTGATCTGTGGCGATCCAGGAATCATACAGTGGATTTGCTTCAATGGTTACAGATTCTGCAGATTGGATGAACTTCGGTGGTGGTGCCTTTGTGACAAAAAGGAAACCATCTAATCTGTGGCCTCGAACAAACGGGATTACCACTAATTTCCAGAGAAGGTAGATGTTTCTGTCAAGTTTCACTGTGCAACTTTGATTAAGACTGCTACCGACTGTAGGTAAATGAAGAGTGGCTGTGGTGGTGATAATGGAAGAAACTGGTGGCAGATTTGAGCTCAGATGAGGGTTTACTGGTGGAAGACTGGTGATACCTGTGTAGTGAGGTATGGAAAACGATGGGAAGCTGCCGAGAGAGAAACCAGGAGTGCTACCACCTCTTGTGATCGGTACTCCGGTCACCGGAGTTGTTGCAAACGTGGTGGTTCCGGCCATTGAAGGCTCCGGTACCAAGTTAGAATATTTAACTTCAGATAAACTTCATAATCATTGTTCATATATCATAATGAGATTGTCTTAGATCTTATACAATAGATTGACACTAGAATCCAAGGTATGTAACTAACTTGTACTACCAAATCTAGCAAAGAGAATAATAGGATAAAATCTAATATACTAAACATTGACACATGTCACCACATGTGAATGACACTTGTCATTTGTCATTTAACCTTTAACAAATGTTTATTAAATGAAGGTAGGGGAGACCTGGCAATTCAAACCAAGCATGAACCAACGACGCTTCTTCATTCGGACAAGCAGGATAAAGTCCATTTTGATACATGCATCGAAAATTTCCTAAAAATCATTCACGTCTCAGCAAACGCCGCGATTCTGATCTTCCAAACATACATGTAGTATTATGACATTACGGTTATCAAGGAGACCCATTTTACAATCAACTTTTAACTTCTGAAAAAACTTACGATTATCATCGATACATTGTTTATAACGTAGAAAGTGACCAATCAAAGTATTTTATAATTAGTGGTAAGCCACTAGGGCTTGCCCTGGCCTCCAGTGGGAGGTCTAGGGTTCGATTCCCTCTCCCTTCCTTTCATTTCAGGTTAAAAATATAATAAACAAATAAAAAAAAGTATTTTATAATTAGACAATTTATAATACTTTTAAATAACCATTACGCGATAAATACAACTCACATCAAGCACACAGCATGAATGCATGTGAATTGTTAAAACAAAAATCCAACACATTATAAAAATAGAATATTTTGATATAACACAAAATTCATGATTATCCGGTCACAAATATGACTTGATGGTTCTGAATCAATCAGATGTCGATAGTTTTGTTGGTCCCACATGTTTAGACCAAAACCAGCTACTCAAAAAATTGTGATTGGTGGAGAAGTTATAACATGAAGTCCTTTAGTTGATCATGGACTACCGTAAAATCACGATTGATGGCGAGATCCGTGAATTTATTCTAGTAGGTCGCCATAGGCGGATCTAGTAGTTAGACAAAGGGGTAAGCCCACCCGGGAAAAGAAATATTACACTATAAAATTTATGTAGTCTAGTTAGATCCATGAAACATTCTTAATCCAGCCCACCCGACGAACTCGATTTAGTCCATTAGCCTACCCAAGATCAAAACCCTGGCTCCGCCCTAAGGTCACCGAGCCCTAAAAGTACATGTTTTATCAATAAAAATTTTCCAATAAGATTAAAAGAGCCTAAAACAACATTTTTTGAACTAAAAAACGATATTTTTTTTACTAGCAAAACTACATCGTTTTAATTTAAAAAAGAAAATTTCTGAATTTTGATAGGAT
Organism: Gentiana macrophylla; assembly: GCA_026214975.1. Taxonomy (NCBI): domain Eukaryota; kingdom Viridiplantae; phylum Streptophyta; class Magnoliopsida; order Gentianales; family Gentianaceae; genus Gentiana; species Gentiana macrophylla. The sequence goes on along the minus strand of CM047808.1, from coordinate 94,137,647 downwards.
CACGTGACCCATCCCAATACATGTACTTCCACCTTCGGTTGATATAAAGATATCTTATGTTAACATGACTACTTAAGCCACCTCCATCTACCCTCAGTAAAAAAAAAAATACCACCTCCATCCATTAGTTATGAGATACTTTCGGTTCATCATATTTATATCAACTATGAACTTAATCATTAAAAATTCAATCAATAATCTCAAAATTAATATTAAACTTTTAAAATACATAAATATTTATAATTTACATGTACTCTTTGTCTGCTCGTAATTCCGATCAATTAGCGATGCCTGGATAATCTATTTGTTCTTTCTCGTTCCTTCGCTTTATGTTTTTTAACAACTGGTTTAATTTGATTGCTTTTGTTCCCCCTTTCAGGGGCGGATCTAGCTTTAAGAGAGGCGGGGCGGCCGAGCCCCTATAATATTTTAAATAATAGGCAAAAGAAGCAAGAATTTTCCAATAAACGCCTATCTTTAAAATTGATCAACTACTTTTATGTATTGACCCATTATTTTAATTAATTGTATAAAAGTAATATACAATTAGCCAAGAAAAGTAATATACAAATCTATGGGTAGAAGACCAGTAATATTAGGATATTATTATTATATTATTGTATTTATGTGTCTATAATTGTAATTATATCCGTAGCTAGTGCATCATGTATGTGTATTTATACGTGTGTATATTACTCTCAATTCAATCAATGAAAAAATACTTTTCACAAAGTGCATTTGTCATAGCTCTATATTCAGCCTCTGAAGAACTTCTTGCTATAGTAGTTTGTTTCTTTGTCTTCCAAGAGATAAGAGCATCTCCTAGAAACATTATGTAGCATGATATTGATTTTCTTGAATTATGACAACCAGCCCAGTCACTGTCTGTAAATCTTTTTAGGGCAAGATTATTTTGTGCTGGGAATAAGATTCCTTGTCCAGGATTGTCCTTCAAATACCTCAGTGTAAGGAAATCAATCGAGTAGCGTAGTGGAATTTCAAAAATTGATTTCCCAATCCAGGATTGACTTCGTTTAAACAATAAACATATAAGAGAGTGGACGGCAATACTACCTTGGTTGATCTAAAAGATCGACGCTTTGACCGTCCAGTAGGAGTAGATGTGCGCGAGCCGTCCACGTGTCGGCCTCTACTAGTAATCCACACGAGCACCTCGCCGGAATCCTGCTACTAGAAAAACTCGACTACTAGGTCGACCTTTTCTCTCTGTATAATCTCTCTCTAAGAATATCTCTTATTTTCACAAGAACAATTAGCTCTTGGAATTATGGTGTACAAAGGAGCTAGCAAACTCTTTCTTATATAAGTTGTTGGGCACCCTATTGTGATCCCAATCTGATTGGGAGAAGCTTCCACTTAGATTGAGTAGAGAGAAAACATTTTCCTAATACTAATAAGAAAAATACCTTTGATTGATTTATCTCTTTTATTTTAATATCTCATATTAAATAAATCTAGATATTGCCAATATCTTATATTCAACATCTTTATTTTATTACCATAATTTTATTTTCCAAAAATCAATTAATATCCAATATTAATCTTATGGTAATCTTATTAATTAAATTGCATAATCCAAGTGTTTCCAATACAGTTTGAGTATGGCACCCCTTCCCCACTAATTAGGGAATTGAGATTTTTTTTAATTAATATAATACTATGATTAATTAATTTGCATAATACATGTGTATCAATATACACATATATATTTCGAAACATATGTATCTATATACATATTTAATTAATCAACATAATTAATATCTTGTATTATATTTATTCATAATAAATAACTATCATCATATTAATTTACCACTATAACATTTATAGTATGAGATAAATTATTTTCTTATTTGGTCATCAACTATAACCACATTTGAATCCGACTCGATGTTCATATATGTGTCACCCAATAGGCTTCCGAGTATGTTGGCCGTAGACATAAGGCGCAATTACGAATATGCCGTTCACATCTAACGATCACGGATAGCATCTTGGAACACATCTATGACCCCGAATCATCGGAAGAGTCAATACGCAATGACTACTACCTTCATGTGCTCAGTTAGCGTGTAAATAGAATCATATCGCTGTAGTAATATCCATACGATCGTATCTTCGTATCCCATAATCTGAATATCAGGCTCTCTCGGAATACCTCAATTACTCCCACCTTGCAAAGATTCATGAGAACTAGACATTCCTTATGGGAAGGCCTTTCGGATATTCCTTCCTACTAATAGGGTACACGATTCCTGGATGACCAAACATGTATTCTCTGCATGCTTCAGTATCACACCCAATCACTACCGTGATGCCATGTAGACTCCGGTCCTAAGGATAATTACACAACCGTCACATAGTGTGACACTTAACAGTGTAAGTAGGTCAGTCTAACGTACGCATTCTCTAATACACGTCCACGTACAGTCCATGTGTCTCTACACTTCGATAGACGAGATCTATCCCTACCCATAAGACTGAAGACATCTAATACGTGCTAGTCTGTTTATACTATGAATGCTCTATTTAATAGTACATAAGTCCAGAGACATTTAAATATCAAACTTATTAAAATGATTATAAATCTCATCAACCATAATCGCCTATCATGGTTTCTCTATCACAGTTTAATACTAAGGACGTTATCATATAACAATTCATAATTGGTTCTTTAAAAGAACAAATATATGACAACAAACTAGACATTTATTATATATGTATAATCATAAAGAAATAGTAGAAATGATCCGACCCGGTCGGATCCGGTCCAACCCGATTGGGTTTAGGACACTATTTCATTACTTAGCAGTCTGTGTGCTGCCTTCATATGATTTTCAGTAGGAGTGTCCAGAAATTGACTCATCTCTTTGAATCGCAAAATCAATGTCCGGTCTGGTAAAAGTGAGATAGATAAGTTTGCCTACTAATGATCTATAGGCAGTATTATCTTTCAAAAGTGGTGAATAACCATGCTGTAAAGTTTTCTTAGACTCCATAGGTGTTTTAGCAGGTTTTACACCCAAAAATTCATATTCTTCTTGGAGATTAATAGTGTATTTTCTTTGAGAGATTGATATGTCTGCAGGAGTCATTGCAGCTTCAATGCCTTGGAAATATATCAATTTCCCAAGATCCTTAGTGAATTGCTGATGTAGGGCATCATTGACCTGCTGAATCAACTGCTCATTAGGGCTTGCCGTTATGATGTCATCTATATAAACCAGCAAAACAATAAAAGACTGTTGAGTATTTTGTGATTCTAAGTTATGTGTTGATTAATTTTCAAAAGTAAGATTCCCCGTGTTAAAGCTTTTATAATCACTTTACCATATAAGTCTTTTTGTTTTACAAACTTAATTAAATAATTTATTTAATTAATCTTTCATGTTTTATTAATTATTCAAATTATTTAATTATTTTGGTTATATAAATCTATTGGATCAATTTATAATACAAGCCTAACGATTTTTGTTTTTGGTCCAGTCCATTCTTTAATCTATCAGATCCGGCCCAGCAAACCCTTTTCCTATTTAATCAAATATCCAATTCATTCATTTCCATTATCCCTAAATTTCTGAAAAACCTAATCCCTCAGCCGTTCTCTCATTCTTCATTCATAATCAATGCTGACCCTTGAAATCTCCAGAAAATCTGATCGTGAAAGTTGTTGTCCTTCCTTTCTGGATGATTCGAGCAATGAATGGCTTATTTGGAGTTGTTTTTCAGCACATTTATTTCAGAGAAACGTTAAAAGATCATGCCTTTTCTATCATCCTCTAATTCGAAACAAAAATGGTGAAGTTGTTCTACTTATTGCTCGATTCTTTCCTTATTTGCTATCATGAATCGTATTTTGCGTTAATCATTTCATATCTTACAGATACGAATGTTAAGAGCAATGATTTCTGCATTGGTCGAGTCAATCAGAGCTGTAAAAGGAAATGAATCGGGGATTTCATCATCCCGATTCTACGTTGACACGATTAAAGATGAAAGACTCTAGCTTTCCGGCTCCGTGCATTCAACATGTGATAATTACGAGTCATCCAAGCCAGATTTTTCTGAAATTGCAGTCAACCCTAAATCAGGTCGTATCTCTTTTGAGTTAATATCGAATATTCTTAGTTATTATTCTGATTTGATATGAGTTTTCCTGATCTTTTCCTTTACTGGTTGTTTACAGGTTAACCCATGACCGTTCTGGAACATTGATGGCATAAAGCTCAGCCTTTTGATCACATGTGCAATTTGGAGGATTTGCAGCTATATTTAGAAGTCCAACAAGGCAAATATAATCCTTATTAGCGCGTGGAAGATGATCAGGTGAATTACTACCCAAATTGCTCTGGTAAATGTGCTGAACCTTGTACCCGTAGTCCGGTCAAACCAATTCAATTGAGAGTTCTCACTCAATGAAGTTGAATTGCAGTCTGCTGGGAGAAACGAAACCGAATGATGGTCAAACCAACCTATTAATCCGGTTTATTTCCGGTATGTGCCTAATCCCGATTTGGTTTGGTTTGACAAGTCAAATTTAGACCCGAGCTTGTGTTTGTGGTCATGTCTGAATTCAAGTCTTTTTAAACCATTGAATCAACCCTATGTGCTGCATGTAACTGTTTTGGTTGATCATCTTGGTTTGTCCGGGTCCCTTACACCGGTCTATTAGAACATGTTTTAGTGAAATCAATTACTATAACAATGATTGTATGGCTTACCTATCAATACCTTGGCTCATTGACCAGACATACTTGGCTCATTGACCATAAAACCAAAAATTTGGTAGCTATGACTGGATAGTCACTTAGGTTAAAGATGATTGCTTGGTTAACTGATTTACTGTGAGGCTCACTGACCAGACATACTTGGTTCATTGACCTAAATACAAACCACTGGTTAACCAAGGCCGGAAAATCATCCCATTCAATGTGCCCTGAATTATTTTAATTTCATTGATTCTGTTCACACAAAAGTCTTGAGGTATAGACATACCTCAATGGCTATAAATAGCCAGTAATATCTATATGGATTGCAACAACTCAGAATTCCTATCCTTGAGCAATCCTGCATTCTTTTTCACTTTAAAGTTTTTTCTGTTCCGTGTTCGCGACTAGTAACACAGATGTAAAGTTTGGTACTTTGATCTTCCTCCTGTGAAAATTCAAGCTTGATTTACGGTCTTTGGCTAATGAAAGAAGTGGTACTAATCAATAGCCTTTGACAAAATCGGAGGATTGAGGTCTTTAGTGTTCATCTTGTGTAGGTAACACATTGACTCTATCACTTGCATTGTCTGTGTTTTGTGAATGCGTCTTGATTGCCTTGAATTCACCATTGTAGCAGTCTGTGTTTTGAAACTAATTTTGCTGTTGTGTTTCTCTGAGTTTGTTCATTGTGTGAAACCTTGATTTTGGTAGTTGATTCTTGCTGATTAAGGCATTAGACAACAGTTTGACTGATTTGAAATATCAGGTCAAGGCTGTCCAGTGGGTTTTATTGTCTGTACCTTAAGTCTGAATAGAATCAATATCTTAAGTATAAGTTTTGCTCTTGAATAGAAGTCTTGTTTAAGATTCTGGTTCTTGTTCTTGTGTGAGTCATACACTGTTGTTAAGTCTTTTGAATCAAGGTCTTTACTTGCAGTAAGAGACTTGATTGAATTGATTATCAGTCGGTGTTTGATTCTTTTGTTTGATCCTGATAAGGGAAAAATTCACAGTTATTTTCATAACATTTTACTCTATTTCTAATATCATTTTGAGCGTTATTATATCATTTCGAGTCATAAATTCCGTAGATTTATCTAAGTATGTTAGTAGTAGTTATCATGTAAAATATCGTGTTTTTGCTAGATTTTGTACCGATTTTAGTAAATCGGAATGTCGTGTCAGATTTACGTGGGTATTTGTGGTATTTTATTGCAGATGTATAAGCCAAGACCCCGAGAATCGACATTTTTAGGGATATAAGAGTGTGCCACTAACTTAAATGGTCAAGTGGCTCAGTGGTTAGTGGTACCACTAACGAATTATATCTTCGACGAACAAATGGCTCATTAAAACGGCATTTTCTGAAGAAGTGTCCTTAATGAAAGTTGTAGATCTTTGAAAGAGCTTTCCAACGCATTTTGAATCACGTCAATCGGACTTCTACAACTCAAGTATCATTAAGTCAAGTGGTCAAGTGGCTAATCAATTCGATTTAGTGGAAATCGAGAGATATCTTCGACGAATAAATGGCCCATCAAAATGGTATTTTCTGAAGAAGTGTCCTTCATGAAAGTTGTAGATTCTTCAACGAGCTTTCCAATGCCTCTTGAATCATGTCATTTGGAGGTCTAGAACTCATGATATGAATTTTAGAAGTTTTATTCAAATATATAAATTTATATCCGTAAATTAGATGATCAAGGGGGCTGAATGCAATGATTAGGCCGGCCTGGTCCGGCCCTTGGAACTTTGCCTATATAAGGAAGCATTCAGAGAGCAAGAAAGGGCACCATTATATATATACATAGCGTATATATATATATATATATATCCTTCTTATTTTCTTTAGTTTTTAGGTTGTAAATAAGGCCTTATGCCGAAATAAATTTAGTAATATTAATATCGTTGTAATGCTCGGGAAATTATTGGAAGTTCGGTGTTGCTGAATCGTTGTAATATCAAGTTTTTTTTATATGTAATCGAAGATATCTCTGTTATAATAGTAAGTTTGCTTTTGTTTTCTCTCATTATTGTTATATCTATATCTAGCTATTTCTTTCTTGTTTCTTTCATTCTCGTTATATATATATATATATATATATATATATATATATATATATATATATATATATATATATATATATATATATATATATAATATATCTGTAGTAGTATCCATATATAGGAGAATCTGACAAATGATTGGATTTTGGTTTTAATTTGTTTTTAATAGAACTCTGCCATATTGACAGAAGGCTATTATGTAAAACTTCCCGCCATTTTAATCCATGACATGTTGACAGAATCCGTTTATATGGGTAGCTAAACTTTTCATAGCCGAAATATGTGAAAACGAGTGAAACGCCATAAAGGAGATCAAAACGGGAGTTGTGTAGCGCGTAATTTTATGTTTTAATGATTAATCCACGTCCTAAAACTTATTTTAAACGTCTTTGAATTAGATTGATCACCTAGTTCACTATCACGCACATCGAACCTATAGATGTATTTTGCGGTGAGATGTGGGATAAGGGGTTTTGGGATCGTTGCATAGATTCGGCCTAGTTGTTAGAACCGTTTCCAATACAGAGGTTTGTCATCGTTGTTCGAGCGACTCTAAGAGCGTAATCATGTTAGGTTAATCGGTTTTCTAAAGGGAAAATTAATTAATTTCACATAGGGTGTTGAGCGAGAGTTGTTGAGACCTTAACACCGAATTAGGAGTTGGCACCCGTGGATGTCGTTAAATTACTTTGAAAAGGTAGGTTGGTTAAAACACGCCCCTGTCAAGTCTTCTCTTGGGGTAAAAGTAACTCGTTGGATCATAATTCGGCTATACCTTTTAATAACTAAACTACAACCGTTAGTTAATCTTTACTTTTGCACTAGTGTAATATCTCCTACCATAATCTTGACCGAACTAAGCTCTACGTCGACTTTGGTACTTAAACGTTATTCCTCGTGGATTCGACCTTGTTACCATTATCCTACTGCGTTGACCCGATACTACATCGGTTAAAGTTAGCAGTTAGTTATTTTGCTATCAAGCTTTTTGGCGCCGTTGCCGGGGAGGTAACGTTTGATATCTTGTAAGTTGACCGAAAGCTTGGGCTTAGGTCGTTTTTTTTTTTTCTCGTTGTTTCTTGTTTGTCAGTGCATGACCCGAAGCTCCAAAGAACCACTCATCGAGCCAATTGAAGAAATTGAAGCTTACGCACGTCATAGAAACAGTCAGCGCCGAGGAGAACCTCTGATTGCCAGTCCGAACCCTTTGTTCGAGGAAGAAGGGGTAGTAGAGAGTTCATTGTCAGAATCCTCAAAGGGAATGGAGGATTCACCAACTCATAGAGATGGCAAAGAGCCCTTAAGCGAGCACAATGTACAAGGGCAAACCTCAGACACTACTGGTGGTAACGCAACACTACCATTTCATACTCCACCGAGGACCCCTCGTCATGAGCCGTCAAGAGATGACAACACAGTATTGCGTCAACTGAGAACCCCACAACTTAATCAGAGGACATGGATTGGACAGTACAGAGGAGGACAAAATATTCAGAATACGCAGAACTTAGGACCCAAATTAGACCAAGAGACGGTAAATCGAGTATTGCAGATGCTAGAGAATCAAGGAAATCAACAGGGGTTCCAAAACCCATATAATCAGCAACCACCTATGCAGCAGGATTATCAACAGCAACAACAACAGGATTATCAGCCACAGATGGCTCAGCAGGTATAGCGACCGAGGGTTTTCCGAGATTACGTCACTACTCCTCAGGAAGTTATAGGGCACAATCCCATTAGAGTGCCCCAATTAATGCAAACAACATGGACATCAAATGAACATTACGAACATGTCGGGGAACATGCTCTATTCCACGGGAAATCAACTGAGAACCCGAACAGTTTCCTTGACCACTTTCTCCATATTTGTGGAACGATGAAATATAATGGGGTGAGTGACGAGGCGGTGAAGCTAATCGTTTTTCCGTTTGCATTGATAGGAGCCGCAAAGGATTGGTTCGATTCATTACCCAATGATTCATTGCATACCTGGGCAGATGTAGCGAGAGAATTTCTGAAAAAGTACTTTCCTCCGGCGAAGATGTTAGATCTGAAAGTAGAAATCTCTTCGTTTGACGGTCTTGAGGGAGAGACATTAAAAGAGACTTATGAGAGATTTAGGGGTTTACTGAAGAGATGCCCTCCACACGGTTTTTCTACGGTGGAGCAAGTCATTATGTTATTCAGGGCCTTAGAGCCGATGGACTGAACAAAGTGAATGCCATGATGGTGGAGACATTATGAATCTGCCGCCGAGAACAAGCTATGCGAGACAGATTGAGAATGCGGCAGAAGGAGAAGGACAATGGGGTCCAGAGAAAGAAGAAGAAAGCCCCAATGGAAAGTGTGAAGTCGTTGAAAGAAGAAATTGATAGAGAATCGGCCATACACGATAAGATGCAAGAAATGGTACTAAAGATGGACCGAATGGAGTTAGAAAGAAAGAAAACACAGCAATGCCAGCTTTGTGGAGGTGGACATTCGGCCATGGAATGTACATCATCGAGAAAACCCACTTATCCACAACAGTTGCAACCTACTCCAGTGCAACAACAGTTGGGAAATCAGAATGACCAACAGTGAATGGATATCTATGCAATGGGTCAAATGAATATGAATCAGCAAGAGTTTGGCCAGCAATAGTGGAATCAGAACATTGATAATCAGCAAGGGCCTCAAATGGATTATGGTATGGGTAATGATTCACAACAATATGATGTGAATTATGTTGGACAAGGAAACCAGGGCAATGGAATCGAATCAATCGCAGAATCAAGGTTGGAACCGGCGTAATCGAGTGGAATCGAAACAATAATCAGAACCAAGGTTTTAGGCAAAACCAAAGCTCATACAACCGACCTTGGAATCAGAATCCCCATAATCAGAGTTCATACCAGAATCAAAACCAAGGCTACTATCAGAATAGTCAGAATCCGCAGTCTCAGTCACAAGGACAACAGCAGAATCAGAATTGGAACCAAATTCAAGGCTGGAATCAGAATCAGGGTCAGCAAAACAATCAGAATCAACAAGTGAGCCAGCCATTGAGAAGTAATAATTCTGGCACCTATCAGCATCCAAACGCTCATCTGCACCAGAACAATCAAAGCAATCAGCAATCAAACAATTCTGGTGTTCAGAAGATGGCCACTGAGATACTCCTGGAGAGATTAGACAGGACTGTTTCTGAGTTAAATAAGAATGTTGTAGAACAAAAAGTGGCCACACATTCTGCCATTCGGAATTTGGAGACCCAAGTGGGTCAAATAACCGACACTCTGAAGACAAATCTAAGTGGTGGACTCCCGAGTAACACTGAGAGGAACCCAAAGGGTGTGAATGATGTGTTCACACGAAGTGGTAAAGAGGTCGGACTGAGTGACAAAAAGAAAGAATTATGGGCTGAGGAAGCAGAGACTAAAAAGGCTGAGAAAGAGAAAGCAGTTGACCGTGAAGGAGCGATGTATGGTGAAGTCGAGATCGAAGATTTGGAGATTGGAAATGTCGAGCAAAGAATGGAGGCAATGAGGAAAGAATTGGAAGCCACGAAAAAAGCTTTGGCTGAGGCAAATAAAAAAGCATTGGAGGAGGCAGCACCAAAGAAAGACTATGTGGTCCTGGACATCAAAGAAGAAGAAGCCTCGCCGCCTAAAGAAAGAGGTAAGAAAAACAGAATTCCTCCTCCTCCCCATGATTTTGATGTTAATACTTTGCCCTATCCTCCAGGGACCCAGAAAAGACATACTGACCCAGGGTCAGGCAAAATTTCTGAATCTCTTAAGAAAGGTAGAGATGAATATTCCCCTATTAGAGGCAATTTCGAGCATTCCCCCCTATTTTAAATTTTTGAAAGGAATGTTGTCGAGTAAGGAGAAGATGCAACAGATGGTACATTTGAGTGAGGAATGTTCTGCAATCTTTGATAATAGAATACCCCCCAAGTTGCAGGATAGAGGTAGCTTTACCATCCCAATTACCATTGGAGAAACTGTGTTTAAAAACGTGCTATGTGATCTAGGGGCTTCTGTGAGCCTGATGCCTAGAGGAATTTATGAGAAATTGGGATTGGGAGCGTTAGAGCCAACAGGAATGACCTTACAGATGGCAGATAGGTCTGTTAGGAAACCTCTAGGGGTAGCTGAAGATGTGTTGGTACAGGTAGACAAGTTTGTTTTCCCCGTTGACTTTGTAGTCTTAGATATGGATATGGATACTAAAACCCCACTTTTGTTAGGTCGGCCTTTCTTGAACACAGAGAGAGACCTTGATAGGCGTTAAGAGGAGAGATTATACTACGAGTCGGGAAAGAAAGTGTAGCCATAAATGTGTATAATGCAATGAAGCATCGATGATGAAAAGAGTGATTGTTTTTACGTTGATGCTATATATCCTTGTATTTTTGAGCACACTAACTGTAGAGATACCAAGAACCAATGGAAGAATGTTTGATGAAGTCAAGCACCGCAGAGGATGACGATCCACAAATGAGTTCGGGTATATCATTTGGAGGCAACTCCTTTTTGTCGACATAATTTGGAATAAGAAGCTAGAGCTCGGTTTGGTGGCAAGTCGCCAAAGCCATCAATCGAGGAACCACCTATCGATCCGAGTGAAGCCACTTCCTAAGTATTTAAAGTATGTGTTTTAGAACTGATGAATTACTTCCTCTTATTGTTTCATATGCATTAACCGTTTTGCGCAGAAGCTAAGTTGATCCACGTTTTGAAGAAACACAAAAGGCCTTCGGATGGAAGATGGTTGACATAAAGGGATCGATCTTGATATCCGCAAGCACAAGATCATCCTGGAAGAAGGTGCCAAGCGGTTAGGCGATTCCGAGACGGCAGTGAACCCACATATGCAAGAAGTGGTAAGAAAAGAGCGTAGTAAAGATGCTTGAGTTAAGGATAATCTACGCAATCTCCGACGGTGAATGGGTGAGCCCCACGCAAGTCGTGCCTAAGAAAGGAGGCATCACGGTTGAGCTTAATGAAAAAGGTGTGCCCATTCCTACTCGTTTAGTTATTGGTCACGAGTTTGTATTGATTTTTCGCATCTTTGAATTATAAGACTAGGAAAGATCATTTTCCCTACCCCTTTATTGATCAAATGCTGAAAGCGCGTCGAGTGGTCATGCATTTCTTTGCTTTTGACGGTTTTAGTGGCTATTATCAAATTCACATCGATATACATGACCAGGATAAGACTACATTCACATGTCCGTATGGCACCTTTGCATTCAAAAGAATGCCGTTTGGGTTGTGTAATGCACCATGACGTTCAAATGATGCATGATGGCCATCTTTTCTTTGATATGATAGAGCATTTCATGGAAGTTTTATGGATGACTTTAGCATTTTTGGTGATACTTTTGATGAGTGTTTGTCGAATATTGATAAGGTGCTTGGACGTTGTGAAAAGACAAACTTGGTTTTAAATTGGGAAAAGTGTCATTTCATTGTAACTGAAGGAATTGTTTTAGGACATAAGGTATCGGGTAAAGGAATAGAGGTCGATAGAGCAAAAATAGAGGCAATTTCTAAGCTTCCTATGCCTACAAATCTGAAAACTCTACGTTCATTCTTGGGTCATCTTTGGTTTTTATCGTAGATTCATTCCGGTTTTTCCCACATTGCTAGACCTCTTACTCTTCAATTGATGAAGGTGCCCTTGTGTTTTTGATGCGGCATGCCTAGATGCTTTTCGAACTCTTAAGAAACTTCTTACTTCGGCTCCTATCTTGGTAGCTTTGATTGGTCCAAGGGGTTTGAAGTGATGTGCGATGCTAGTGATTATGCCGTAGAGAGTGTCCCTAGGTCGGAAGGTCGACAAGTTGTTTCGCCCTCATCTACTATGCGAGTCATACCATGAACTCGGCTCAACAAAAGTACGCCACAACCGAAAAGGAACTTTTAGTCGTTGTTTTTGCTTTCGACAAGTTCGGTCATACTTGGTTGGATCAAAAGTCATAGTTCACCTTGACCATCATGCCGCATTGAAATACCTATTTGCCAAGAAGGATGCAAAACCACGCTTGTTAAGGTGGATCTTGCTTCTTCAAGAGTTCGACGTAGAAATTAAGAATAGAAAGGGTGTGAGAACGTAGTAGCCCGACCACCTCGGTAGGATGGACCATGGAGACAAGAAACACTCTATTAAAGTTGAGATTGATGATCGCTTTTAGGATGAGCAGTTGTTAAGTAGTGGATACGATGCTCCCGGTTAAGCGAGGAAATTTCTGCAGAGAGAGGGAAGAAAGGGAACCCTTGGTATGCACCATTCGTTAATTATCACGAGTGTGGATTAAGTAGATCCCGAGTTTGATGAGAATCAGAAAAGGAAGTTTTATAGTGAGGTGAACCGATATGTGTGGGAAGATCCCTTAATTTTTAGGCTATGTGCAGATGGAATCCTGAGGAGATGTGTTGATGACAGTGAGATAGTGAGTATTCTCTCGTTTTTCCATGATAAAGAGGCTGGTGGCCACTTCTCGGGCAAGAGAACATCATTGAAGGTGTTACAAAGTGGGTTCTATTGGCCCACTATTTTCAAGGATGCACATTCGTATGTTAAGACATGTGATGCCTGTCAACGCTCAGGGAGGATTTCCAAGGGAAATGAGATGCCCCAGAAACCGATAATAGTTTGTGAAGTGTTTGATATATGGGGATTAGACTTCATGGGACCATATCCGTCTTCTTTCGGGAATCAGTACATTCTTGTCGCCTGTGATTACGTTTCAAAGTGGGTTGAGGCAATTGCTTCGCCTACTAACGATAAACATGTAGTCATACGGTTTCTTAAGAAACATATTCTATCCCGGTTTGGAATACCTCGAGCGATAATCAGTGACAATGGAAGTCACTTTGCAAATAGAGACTTCAATAAGCTTTTAATGAAGTATGGGGTCACTCATAAGTTAGGCACTGCCTACCACCCTCAGACTAGTGGCCAAGTAGAAGTTTCCAATCGGGGAATTAAAAGAATCTTGGAGAAGACAGTCAATTCTAATCTTAAAGATTGGTCAAAGAAGTTAGATGATGCGCTTTGGGCACACCGAACTGCGTTCAAGACACCAATAGGTATGTCACCCTACATGCTTGTTTTTGGCAAGGCTTGCCATCTCCCCGTAGAGGTAGAGCATAAGGCCTATTGGGCAATTAAGAATCTAAATATGGATGACGTATTAATCGGTGAAAGAAGGATGGCCCAATTGAACGAGTTAGATAAGTTTCGCCTTCAAGCTTACGATTGTTCGGCGAAATATAAGGAAAAGACCAAAATGCTTCATGATAAGTTGATCAAACCGCGTATTTTCAACGTAGGTGATGAGGTCCTTTTCTATAACACTCGCCTCCATTTGTTTCAAGGCAAACTTAAGTCAAGGTGGTCGGGACCATATACGGTATTATGAAGTTTTCGACTCGGGAGCCATCGAGGTAACACATCCGAAGCACGGAACGTTCATCACGAACGGTCTTCGTCTAAAAAAATATAGGAAGTTATCATTTGATGAGGCTCTCAAAATTGTGCATTTGACTGATCCCGAGCCTTGATTAATTGTTTCCGAGTCTCTGTCGAGCGAACGACGTTAAACAAAAGCGCTACCGGGAGGCAGCCCGTTATTAATAAGAATAATAATTTGGATAAGACTAGTCTTAATGAAATGTAGAATGTGTGGAAAGTATGATCATAATGGAAGTTGAACACAAAGCACAACCAAGTCTCTGGATGAGTGTTTGAATGTCATTAAAAGAGAACGATTAGGTGGTTATCCGAAAATCTCTAGGTAGAATACAGAAAAAATTCAAATGCATCATTTCTTGGACTTAGGTTGTTGGACTGTTTTGATAGAACCCTTGAGAATCTGGGTATAAAAGACTCACTACATTTTATGATTTAGTCTGTTTCCAATTTGAATTGATGCCTTGACTATGATATGTATATGCTCTATTGCCTATCGAATTTTCTGACGTGACAGGGCCATTTCTTTATTATTCCCATATCCCTATTCGATGTCTTGGCACGAAGACCATGTCCCGTGTTTTCTTTGTTTTAGTTTTGTATAGGGATTCGGGTCGTGCTTTCTCATGGCTGTTACGGGATTCGGTAGCACCTTTCTGCCAGGTTTATAAGCTAAGTCTTCCTCTCTATCTCATTCACACGCTTGGGACATTGCAAGTTCATAAGTGGGGGGTAGAGTCGAGGTTGGTCTAGTAATGGCATTAAGTATTTATTTTGTATCAGAAAATACCTTAGTTTTTGATTTTTTTTCGAGCATCATTTAGTTGATTAAAATAAATTGTATAAGGTATATATTTCATGGATTTGATGATGTAATGATCGATTTGGATGTATATAACCAAAGTGAACCGTAAGTGCATTTTAACCCCAAATTTATTTGTGTAACATGAATTCATTGTTCACGTAAGCCTTTGATATTGAAGCGAAAATTTTAAATCAGTATCCATTCAAGATCCTAGTGGTTATTCTAGAAAATTGCATTAACTTAGTACCTAATTTTTAATGTGTCTTGTGAATATCTGAAGGTTTGAATGTGATAGAAAGGATATAAGTTAAGTGGAATGAAAAGAAAAATACCAAATTAAGATGAACTACATATATGTCGGTTGTAGCTACCAATGATATGAGTGCAGTAGGGCGTTATCACTAAACGCCCTATATCACTATGAGGTTTAAAAGCTCCCATCGCTCGATGATAGTAGTCCAGCTAGGGTGTTATCACGAAACATCCTATTGCTGGGAATGAAGGCATATGCTACACATGTGAAATTAAGTCTAGCTAGGGTGTTATCACGAAACATCCTATTGCTGGGAATGAATTAAGCATGGTTGAAAACTTAGTTATCTTCTGACTATCCCCAGTATAAACTGAATGATATGCTTTAGGGATTATCCTAATAAGTGCATGGGAGGACTTTGTGTGGAATCATATCGCTTTATACCTAGGAAAGTCATTAGATCGGCTGAATAGATACTTGTGCGAGGATAGTGGAATTTGAAAAGGCTTGTCACACACGCACTCTGTTATACATTTATATTGAGGTTAACGTGTGGTTATGATTCGAATGGTTTCATAATCTGGTTGTCCCTTACATCTTATCTCTTCATGATTTTTTTCTCATTCATTTTATTTTATCGCTTGTTTTGCTTTCGAGGGGCACCAAAAGCTAAGTGGGGGGTTGGGATAAGGGAAAAATTCACAGTTATTTTCATAACATTTTACTCTATTTCTAATATCATTTTGAGCGTTATTATATCATTTCGAGTCATAAATTCCGTAGATTTATCTAAGTATGTTAGTAGTAGTTATCATGTAAAATATCGTGTTTTTGCTAGATTTTGTACCGATTTTAGTAAATCGGAATGTCGTGTCAGATTTACGTGGGTATTTGTGGTATTTTATTGCAGATGTATAAGCCAAGACCCCGAGAATCGACATTTTTAGGGATATAAGAGCGTGCCACTAACTTAAGTGGTCAAGTGGCTCAGTGGTTAGTGGTACCACTAACAAATTATATCTTCGACGAACAAATGGCTCATTAAAACGGCATTTTATGAAGAAGTGTCCTTAATGAAAGTTGTAGATCTTTGAATGATCTTTCCAACGCATTTTGAATCACGTCAATCGGACTTCTACAACTCAAGTATCATTAAGTCAAGTGGTCAAGTGGCTAATCAATTCGATTTAGTGGAAATCGAGAGATATCTTCGACGAATAAATGGCCCATCAAAACAGAATTTTCTGAAGAAGTGTCCTTCATGAAAGTTGTAGATTCTTCAATGAGATTTCCAATGCCTCTTGAATCATGTCATTTGGAGGTCTAGAACTCAAGATATGAATTTTAGAAGTTTTATTCAAATATATAAATTTATATCCGTAAATTAGATGATCAAGGGGGCTGAATGCAATGATTAGGCCGGCCTGGTCCGGCCCCTACCCGGCCTGGTCCGGCCCTTGGAACTTTTCCTATATAAGGAAGCATTCAGAGAGCAAGAAAGGGCACCATTATATATATACATAGCGTATATATATATATATATATATATATATATATATATATATATATATATATATATATATATATATATATATATATATCCTTCTTATTTTCTTTAGTTTTTAGGTTGTAAATAAGGCTTTATGCCTAAAATAAATTTAGTAATATTAATATCGTTGTAATGCTCGGGAAATTATTGGAAGTTGGTGTTCTTTGAATCGTTGTAATATCAAGTTTTTTTATATGTAATCGAAGATATCTCTGTTATAATAGTAAGTTTGCTTTTGTTTTCTCTCATTATTGTTATATCTATATCTAGCTATTTCTTTCTTGTTTCTTTCATTCTCGTTATATATATATATATATATATATAACTGTATCTGTAGTAGTATCCATATATAGGAGAATCGACAAATGATTGGATTTTCGGTTTTAATTTGGTTTTAATAGAATTCTCGCCATATTGATGAAGGCTATTATGTAAAACTTCCCGCCATTTTAATCCATGACATGTTGATGTAATCCGTTTATATGGGTAGCTAAACTTTTCATAGCCGAAATATGTGAAAACGAGTGAAACGCATACAAAGGAGATCAAAACGGGAGTTGTGTAGCACGTAATTTTATGTTTTAATGATTAATCCACGCCCTAAAACTTATTTTAAACGTCTTTGAATTAGATTGATCACCTTGTTCACTATCACGCACATCGAACCTATAGATGTATTTTGCGGTGAGATGTGGGATAAGGGTTTTGGGATCGTTGCGTAGATTCGCCTAGTTGTTAGAACCGTTTCCAATACGAGAGGTTTGTCATCGTTGTTCGAGCGACTCTAAGAGCGTAATCATGTTAGGTTAATTGGTTTTCTAAAGGGAAAATTAATTAATTTCACATAGGGTGTTGAGCGAGAGTTGTTGTTCGCACCTTAACACCGAATTAGGAGTTGGCACCCGTGGATGTCGTTAAATTACTTTGAAAAGGTAGGTTGGTTAAAACACGCTCCTGTCAAGTCTTCTCTTGGGGTAAAAGTAACTCGTTGGATCATAATTCGGCTATACCTTTTAATAACTAAACTACAACCGTTAGTTAATCTTTACTTTTGCACTAGTGTAATATCTCCCTACCATAATCTTGACCTGAACTAAGCTCTACGTCGACTTTGGTACTTAAACGTTATTCTCTGTGGATTCGACCTTGTTACCATTATACTACTGTTGACCCGATACTCTGTCGGTTAAAGTTAGCAGTTAGTTATTTTGCTATCAGATCCCTTGACAAACTTATTGGTTCTCGATTTCGATCTCAAGCATATACTCGATTATTAACATAATCGATTTAGAAACGACCCTTGTGTGTTACCTTTGTATTTGCCAGTTCCAGTTTTGTGTCTTGAGTATTGCATCCATAATTTGCATTAATCTTGCTGATGTTGCTTCATCTGCTACATTTGTGATCTGAATACTGTGTAATAGAGTTAGGCACCTGCCTGATTGTTGTCCTTACTGCCTTGTGTTAATTGTTTCATAACTTGCAAAAATCTGCAATTGTTCTCTACATTTTACTTTACAATATTAATTTGATCAGTAAGGTTATATAAGACAAGCGAATAACCGACTAAGTTAGCTTCCGCCTTAGTTGTTTAGTACTTGTGTTGAATTATCAAAAAAAGAGTTTATAAATTAGTTAACAATCTATTCACCCCATTCTAGAGTGTTTAGTTGCGTATTATCGATCCAACAAAGACTGTCCGGACCCTTTTGTGAATAAATTGTGGTCATTCTTGGATTGAATAATTCCTTGAGCTTCCAATCAATTAACTTGAAATTCATTGTCTGCTGGCTTGCTTGAGGCCATACAATGACTTGGTGAGTCTGCAAACTTGGTTTGGTTTTGTTGTTGCACAACTTGGGGGTAACTGCATATACACTTCTTCATGAAAATCTCCATGTAAGATGACAGTGTTGATATCCAGCTGCTGTAGATGCCAATTATTAGCTGTTGCTGCTGCAAGCAAAGTTTGACTGTAGTAATCTTGACAACAGGTGAAAAGTTTCTTGATAATCAATACCATATGTGTGAGTGTAGCTTTTTGCTACTACTCTAGCTTTGTATCTGTCTACAGAGCCATCAATATTATATTCGATTTTGTATACCCACTTACGCCCAATAGGTTTCGTTCCTGGGGGCAACTAGCTCCCATGTATGAGTCTTTTGTAGAGCTTCAATTTCTTTTTAAATTGCTTCTTTCCACTCATTATGCTTAATGGCTTGATTGTACGTCTTAGGCACTTTAATAGCATCAATGGCATTAATGAATCTGGCATACTCTGCTGAATGGTTTTCCAGATTCATTACTTCACTCAGCAGGTGTGGATTTTATTGAATTGTATGAGCACCACCTTGATAAAAGGTTGGTGATTTTCTGAACCTTGTGAATCTTCTTAATTGTGTTTGTTCAGGTGCCTGGCTGATAGGAGCATGCCCTTCATTAGATGCCTCAGCTATAGTTGACCATGTGTCTGGCTGGAAACAAGATATCTAGCCCTGCCTAATACCTATTGAAATAGATGAAAATAAGTTTAATGGAGATGAGTATTTCTAGCAACAAAAATATCTTTGTTAGTAATGTCCAATAGGATAGCACCCTTGGTGGTGTTTGAATTTCCAAGGTAGACACAAGTCCTACATCTAGAATCATAACATTTTCTGTACTGCTGAAGTGTGCAAGAAAACACCAAGCATCCAAAGACTTTAAACACAGAGTAATCTGGTTGGTGCCATAAAGCATCTCATGTGGAGTGCTTTTCTTGGCAAATGGCGTAGAGTAGCATTAATTAATTTTCCATGGAACAAACATAGAAAAGATTATAATTACAAAATTTGACATCAGCAGACTGGGAACTAACAACTTGTATTCTCTTATCTAGCAAGTGCCCTAGTTTATAATGCCACAAGAGAGCATCATCTAATCTATCAGATAAAGTGTGATTTTCTACAGCATTATGTTAAGGGTGATTTTATACGTTTTATAAGGATATATTTTGTAACAATTCTCTCCATATTCGTATGTTTCTCATAGAAATCGGGCTTTATATTGAAATATTGAGCAAATGAGTTTTAGAAGTATTAAAGTGCTAAATCGAGCTAATTATGTGATTTTATTGGATAAATATCTTTAGATGTAAGATGTTACATTTTGCATGTTTTTATCGTGATGTAGGTACGCTTGCATGAGGTGAAAGGAGCTTAAAAGATGTTCAAGTGATGATTTGCATGGAAGGAAAGAGATAGAGATGAAGTTGGAATGAAGATCAAGATGAATTTGGAAGAAAAATGGGTGAACTAGCGTCCGTGGTGGATCAAGCGCCCAAGAGGAGAAATCGTAACAGAGAGTTTGGACGCTGAGTGAACGAAGCGTCGCCTAGAAGCGTCAGAGCGGTGGACGAAGCGTCCAGAGTACCTGGACGAAAGCGCCCGTAAAGTCGGACGGGCGCCCTAAGCCGACATAGCAAGTGGCCGCCTTACTTTTCTATAAATACCAACGCGATTTCAACCCTAAGAGACACATTATTGATACATTATTGAGACCTATTGATACACAATCATTAGGAGAAATCCCTAGGCGGCCCCAGCCCCCTTAGGGGAGGCTGGGGTTGCGATTTTGCTTGTTTCTTTTCCGTTTTCTATTTTGTTTTGCTGTTTTGTGCTGAATGCTTGGAGGCTGAGCAATTGTTCAAACTATGTAAATCCGTTTCAGCAGGTTCTTTATTTTTAATCTAGATTTGTTTTGTGAATTTGATTAAAGTTGTATCTTTTCCATGATTATTTGTTATGCAACGCAAATCGAGAGATTGTTGTTATTGATGTTTACCATATGACGAGAGACGGTGTAAACCTTAGATCACCATAGGAAAGATGGGATTTTTAATCTTGACATAACGAGAGTTGATAGGTTAGATTTCTAGGTTGCTAGATTGAGAGATCTTACACCTTGTTTTGATAGCGTCGATCTCATATATCGAGAGATGAGAGATTGATAGGCGAATTATCTACGAGAGTAGGAATTCATACCTCCGATAGGTGAACCACATCTTTAATTAAATCATCACAAGATAACTTTAGAGAGGAAATAGAGGGTTGCGGGAACGGTGGATTATTGTTTGTTCGTTGTTTAATCACCATGATCATCTTCTTTACTGTTTATTTTCTAGTTGATAGTTTAGATTTCGTTTTTGCTTTTATCCTTCCTGGCTTTGGACTGACAATCCTCTGTCCAGTTTATTTTATCGTTTTTAGTTTCGTTTTAGTAGTAACAACCTTAGGAAAATTAATGAACTAGATACCCCGATTCCCTGTGATCGACTCCGGTATTAATCACTATACTATGATCCCTACACTTGGGGAATACCGGATTTATAAATTTTATTACTTGTTGTTTTGTTAGATAAAATCCGTGACACATTAACAGCAGAGAGTCTAATTGGATGGTCCATCACAAATAGTCATTTATGTAACTCAGCTGAACCAATCACTTTCTTGCTATTGTCATGCAAAACACACTTATTAGCAGAAAAAACAGCTGCATCTTTTGTATTGTTAATAAAAGAATATAAGGATAAAAGATTATACTTAAAACCAGGAATGCAAAATACTTCATGTAGGACCAGCTGAGGGTTTATACTTACTTGTCCTATATGTGCAACAGAAACATTCTTTCCATTAGATAATCCCATTTTAATACCAGATGAAGGTTTGGGATTACTTAATAGATCAAATGATCATACAATGTGATCTGTGGTACCTGAGTCCAAGATCTATTGTATAGATCTTACTAAACTTAGATCACCTATCCTTGGCAGCAGTGTGTAGTATGTAACAAACTCAAGAAAGTTGGCCAATGTAAAATTATGCATGTCAGGAGGATCGAACTCAGCAAAGCCATCAACTTATCAAGATACTATGCAGTAAGATTTGGGAACCCTGGTCCAGTAGACCTATTTTGGACCTGATCTTCTTCTGCTGACTGTTCTTCCTCTACCAAATTATCCCTTTTTGACTTGAAACCCGGAGGATAGCCATGTTTCTTGTAACAAGTCTGTTTTACAAGACCATTGAATCCAAAAAAACTACACTGAACTTTCTTGGGATTCTTAGGTCTGGGACCAGCAGCAGATACAGAACTAGGTCTGCTGACTGTTTGATTTTACCCCTGTCCATTTTTTGAGACAATAGAACCATTAAATCTTGATTTTTGGCCTTGTTAGCCACATACAACTTCTGTCTTTCAAATTTAATAGCCATTGCAAAAGCATCATGAATTTCTAGGAAAGTCACCAGCAGCATTTCCTGTGAAACCATTGGCTCAAAATCATCCCTTAAACCTTTAAGAAACTTCAAGACATGTTCAGCCTCCATATGATCCATCAGTGTGCTAATTGCATTGCAGTGACATTGAGGATCACAAGAACAAACTGGCAAGGCCTGATAGCCTTGATTTCTTCCCACTGAACCATCAATTTTGTGAAATATTGATTGACAGAATCAGTACCTTGTTATAGCAGATGCATTTCTTCAAGAAGATCTGAAAACCCCAATACATCAACATTAGAAAACCTTGTAGCAAGATTCTTCCAAACTACATGTGCACTCTTAAAATACATCAAACTTTGTGCAATGGTATTTTCCATAGAATTTTTGATCTATGATCTCACCATTGTATCACACTGTCTCCATGCATGAAAATCTGCTGAATTTGCTTCTTGCCTTGTGATTGTGCCGTCTATGAAGCCAATTTTATTCTTGGTGATCAACACCATCTCCATAGACATCTTCCATAGATTGTAGTTGTTGCCATTCATCAATGGCTAAACAAGAACCAGAGACGGATTCTCATTAGGATGAACATAGAATGGACGAAAGGGGCTTAATTCTTGTTTCTTTGCTGCAATGGCTATCAAGAACTCTAGAATTTATCAAATATCAACAATGAAAGTGGAAAACGATCAAGAATTGATCAAAACTCAGAAAAACGATTACAGTTTATTCTCAAGAAACTGAAATCACAGAAAAGAAGAAGAACACTCTCAAGATTCTTCAATGACTAGAGAAAACACAGGAAAGCATTTAGAAATTCTCAAATTTTGACTCTGATATCATGATGAAGTTTGTAGAATTACAAACATAAACTAAAATATGGAATTATTATTGATGATCTGAAAGTTACAAGTTAATTTTCAATGTAGCTAATCATGGGGTATTTATAATTTCATACGCCTCATGAATCAGTTGGAAGTAAGTTACAAACGCTTACAACAAACTATAACTGAATAACCGTTTTTTACACTACACTACTCAGCAGCCTCACACTACTCAGCAGCCTGCTGAGTTCAGCAGACACATTGCACTCAACATTCCCTTCGGTCTTTATACTGTAACAGGCTTTATACCTTAACTCGCACATCTGATGTGCCTGCTGTGTTTGAAAATTTTACCCTACATGTCGAAAACTATTTTTCTAATAAGATTAAAATGCTTTACTCTAACAATGGTACTAAGTTTATTGCTCTTCGTCCCTTCCTGTCCACTCATGGAATCACTCACAACACCTCTCCACCACACACTCCTCAACACAATGGCCTCTCCGAACGCCGTCATCTTCATATAATTGAAACTGCTCTAGCCCTTCTCCAACATGCCTCTATCTCTCTCTCCTACTGGTCATATGCCGTCAATGCTGCTGTTTATCTCATTAATCGCATGCCTTTTCCTGTTCTTGATATGTTCTCTCCCTATGAAAAGATTTTTTCGAATCTCCCAACTATACAAAATTTGTGTTTTTGGGTGTCTGTGTTATCCCTGGCTTAAACCCTATACCATTCACAAAGTCGAATCCAACCCCATTCCGTGCGTCTTTCTTGGTTACTCTCTCACTCAAAGTGCCTATCATTGTTATGATCTCTCATCTCACCGTCTGTATGTCTCTCGGGATGTTCATTTTGTCGAAGATATTTTCCCCTTCTCCTCTCGCCCTCCTCATGACTCATCCTCCATCCTCGAACAATTTCTTCCCCCGTTATTGCCTCTGTCCGTATTCTTCCTCCACCTGTACCTACCCCTCCTTCTCCCCTTCCCCCTGCCGAACCTCCAAGTCATCAGTTTATTATTATTGTATTTATGGTGGTTCATGACCAAATTTTTGGACCACCAAATCGTCAGTTTGATAAATTATAATTGTTTCCTTTTATAAACATAGGTCAACTTGAAATCTTTTAAATTCTATTGGTTGAACATATCAAGTATGGAGTGATCCTGGACCATAATAATATCTCGTGCTAGAAGTCAATTGTTTTCTTCTTTTTTACGATTTCACCCGTTGGAAAATCCTAAGAGTGACCCCCAAGTGCATCTCCTATCACACTCCCCATTTATCTTATTTTCTGCTCCATTTACTTTTTTCAACACCCTATAAAACAACCAACTCCAATAAGCATTCCCTATACAATTCCCTCAATACTTTTTTTTCACATCTCAACCAATTAATTTAACTACCAACAAATTTTCCATTTTTTAATATAAAAATCGGAATAAAATATTTTATACTTGCAAAATGAGATTTTAATGTGGTATCATTGTCAAAAAAAAATATCGTATCGTTTAAACAACCAATTAGGGATTATTAAATGTCCTCTAATAAATGTCGTTTCGCTTTTATTGTAGGAGATTATTACCAAGTGGTTAAAATTGAGTTTAGTATAGTTAAAGAAGATTAGAATAAATAGGTGAAGAGAGAAAAGTGAATTGTGTGGTTAAAAATACAAGACTATTCACTTTAGCAGAGGCTCTCTTATTTAAGGGAGACACTTAATTTAAATAAAGGATGGGGGAATTGGGTTGGACACATCGCTGAAACTTAAATCTGTGTCTTCTTATATAGCAGACATAGGGAGCCTTAAAATGCTCCCATTGGAGACATCCTAAAGGCACTCATGTTCTATTCATTATCTATTTCAACCCTCTCAATTGTTCACATCATAATGATCCAAACAATTTTGTTTTGTTTTTGTTTTTTTTGGTGTGTATTATTATTAGGAAAAATTAGTTTATAGTTCATTTTTTCATTTCTTAATTAAGTCATTAATCCATCTTTAATTTTTAGTTGCAGACATGACAAATAAATTCCAATGGGATTTAATATACCCTATTTATCCATTCAAGTTGTTCAACCCCGCAACCTTATCTCTATTCATTAATCACCGTATAATTCTCATCCCCATTATCAATGGAAAATTTTATCCAGAGGCTTCTCTCTTCAGGAAGCAAATGCATGGCAAAGATCCTGACCACACAATTTCCACACACACGAGGTGACTGTGTATTCCACCTCGTGAGCTGTGTGCCCAGATCCTCGCCACGTGGTAGCTCCTCACTGCAGAAAATCCTACTGATAGAATGACCCCTTATCAATGGCTTCTGATGATTTAGCTCATGTCCAAGCTGAACAACGCCATGATAATGTACAGAACCAGCCTCGGCTCATTTTCCCCAGCTCCTTTTGCACACCACCTCCGTCAACTCAGCGCGGTGTCTCCAGCGTTGATTCGATAAACATTTTGATATATCTTTTGTTGACGATTTTGGACCCTCTGTCCCTGAATCATAAACTTCATGATTTGGGAAATGATTTTGGCTGCTTTATGATTTAGGTTCTCAAAGTCTGTGAAATTTTATTGTCCCGGTTCCACTTTGACCTTGTGTACGTATGTGTGTTTTTTTTTTACTTTCCAAATTTATAATTCTATCAAGTGCTTCTGGATTTTGATTATATTTGCTAAATTGGGAGACTCAAAATTTGTAGATGGAGGGACTTTGATGCATTGCTGAATAGTTGTTGAACTTGAACTTCGAATTTCGGACCAGTTTTTCCTGTTAGATCTCTGCTTTGTTATGGAGTTTGAGAATGATGTCCAAGTACAAGATGGCAGACAAGGTGTTCTTGAAAATGTCAAAGAAGAAGGTTCTGATAGCATAAAGGAGGAGGATTGTGATCCTGATAAGGTTTCAAGTGAAGATGGTAATTCAAAGATGAATTGTTGGCAAAACTTAAAGTTGTATCAAATACTAAGATAGCAGATTCAAGCAAAAATTCTGGACAAGCCAGTTTGAAGGACAATAAAACCTCCAATGATCAAAATAATCTAGAATATATTACTAGCTCATTGTCTTTTAGGAGTTATATGTTTCTCCTAGTTGTCTTAAAGAAAATACATCAAGCCAATTAGCTGCTGAGGGTTATCAGCTTCCGGTATCGTATTTCACAGATTTAGTGATGATGAAATTGCATGAAAAATGAGTGTCTTTTTAGTCATTTGCTGGTATAACACTTAATTTCTTCCCTTTTCCGAGCAAGAAATCGTAAAGCTTGCAGCTTTGCTGCTACCATCTATCACTAGGATATAGAAATCGCATTTGCCTAGGGCCAGATTGCTCTTATTTATCAGTCTTATGAAATCTGCAAGAACCACACTAATCCCTATAGGCCTAATGTTATATCACTTACGCAGATTCACATTTTGTTAATTCCTCATCTTGTCTTCAAGTTTACAACTGTACACCATTGTTATGAAATGTTCAGGATGGCCTTTGACATGTGCATCCCTCATTGTTAGCTGATTAAGGATGCAATCAATCTAGTCCTTTTTTTCCTATGCTGTTTATGTGTGAAATGTCTTGAAGTACGGTTGTTGTTATGGGAATTAAGCATGCTTCGTATGTTAACTTTTATCCACTTTGCTAATCCAGCTTCAATTTCTTAGTTTATAGTCCACTTTTTCCTCCTTGACGTAGTCACTTGAATTAAGCCTTAAATGAGACTGATATTGTTTATTGGTACTGATATTGATACTAATACTGTTTACTGCAAGTAGATCTTCCAATTCTTGTTGCAAGTAGATCTTTTCCTCTCCTTCAGCCACGAGGGAAGCAGTAATGCTATCCATCTGAACAGCAGCATTTTCTCTTATTCCGAGTGGACATGATTTAGAGAAGAAATAATGGTCAGTACGAGGAAGAAATTAGATAAGGAAGCCCGGCTCCTTTCTATGTTCCGAGTGGACATTCTATGTGTGTGGACGTTCTATTGCTTATTTCACTACCATGAAGAAAGATTTTTATGAGGCCACACAATTTTGTCATTTTCTGAAACATTATCTATATATACAGATGTAGCTTTAGTTACATTGTAAGCTTGACAAGCGGAAGATGGTTTTAAGGTTTGTTATTGAAATATTTTACTAATACTATTGTTGTGTTCACTCTTCTGGATTATAAATTTTCTGTCTTTAGTATTTTTCCTTGATTCATTTAAGATCTCCCCACAACAGTAATATATAAGGGACTGTATATTGTATGCCTTATATGAGGCTTATATGAGCTCTGATATTGTGTCCCTTGAATTAAGCCTTAAATGAGCCAGATACGTGTGCCTTGAAGTAGTCCATTGAATTAAGCCTTAAACGAGCCTGATGTTGTTTCATCGACATCGATATTGATACCGCATCGATACTAATATCATATCGACATCGATACTAATATTGTATGCCTTATATGATACTGTTAGTGATATTGTATGTCTTATATGAGCCCGATATGATATTGTGTCCCTTGAATTAAGCCTTAAATGAGTCTGATGCTGTTTACTGATACTGATAATGTATGCCTTATATGATACTATTAGTGATATTGTATGCCTGAGCCTTATATGAGCCAGATATGATATTGTGTCCCTTGAATTAAGACTTAAATGGGCCTTATATGAGCCAGATATGTGTGACTTGAAGTAGTCACTTGAATTAAGCCTTAAATGATATTGATTATCTGCCTTGAAGTAGTCTCCTTATTTTACTAGCTGCATATTTTGTTCCATTTCTTTTTTGGGGCTTTAGTTTCTGCCATTTTTGCTGTTTTCTGCTATTATGGGTGTTGATTTAAGGGGGGGAAATGTACAAAGTTTGGGGTATTACTTTTCAGCTATTTTTGCTGTTGAATTCTGTTGTTGTTGGTGTTAATTTGAGTGGAATATGTAAAGATTGGATCTTTATTCTTCTGCCATTGTTGCTGTTTTTTGGACTGTTCTTTCTTCCATCATGGTTTGCCATTTTTTATGCTTATTTGAGCCTTAATTTCTGCCAATTATTGCTGATAATTTAAGAGAGATATGCAAAGATTTGAGCTTTATTTCACTTCAAATATGAGGAAAATATGCAAGAAGCATTTTGTTGAAGGGTTTTTTTTTGTTGCCTTATATGAGGCAGATATAATATCATGTCTCGAATTAAGCGCCTTAAACGCGCTTTATATAGAGCCAGGATATGTGTGCTTGCCAAGTAGTCACTGAATTAAGCCTTAAATGATCTCGATTACCTCATATATGCAAATGTTAACGTCGACATCGATCACGACATCGACATCTTTGTGTTAGTGTAAATGCTGCGATTAAATTCAGCTTTCAAATACTATGTTGAAAAGGTATCAAATGAGGTATCAAAATGAAGATAAAAAAAATGAACTTTGGTGTAACAATTTTGGCGATCGGTGTTCTAAATCAAAGTTACTGGTCAAGCATACAAAAACGCCCGTTAATGCAAATATTTTTTTGGCTTTCAAAATTTACGTCGGAAGGGTATCGTATTTAGGCTCAAATTAAAGAGCAAAAAAATTTTAATTTTGGTGAAAAAATTTCGATGATCGGAATTATAAATCAAAAGTTACGGATGTTTGAAGAAAAAAAAAAAAAAAAAAAAAAAAAAAAAACAAAAACAAAACCTGAAGCAAACCTCCTTATATAGTTATACGCGCGCGTTCCTTTTAAAAGGTTAGTTTTGTCCGTCTAAAATTGTTTGTCATTTTTGCAACTAAAAAAAGGAATGTGTCCTATTTATTCATTCTGTAATCTTTTCTGTCCTTTTGCCTCAATCTCACTTATTATTATTATTATTATTATTATTATTATTATTATTATTATTATTATTATTATTATTATTATTAATTTTCTTTTTTTTTAGATTATATTTTCAATTTTCTATTGGACTGACAACTGCAAATTTCCATCTTACATCCAAATCTCTTGCGACAACCATGTCTATTTATACTATATACTAGTATTTCACACCGTGCAATGCACGGTGTATGGCCACTGCAGGTATGGGTGAAGTATAACATGATATAATAAGGGATATATTTGGGGCATAAACATATCGTAGAGCAGATAGGTATGATATATATATGTGATCTAGAAAAGAAAAAAAACCAGAGGCGGTTTCGGAGGTCGTTTAGAGGATGTCTTTTGGAGGAGGTCGTTCGGAGGTGGTTGAGGAGGTCGTTCGGAGGTCTAGGGTCGGAGGCGGTTTCGGAGGTCATTCGGACACACAAATGTGAGGCAGTTTCGGAGGTCTTTCGGAGACGGTTGAGGAGGTCGTTCGGAAACACAAATATATCATACAGGAGATAGGGTAGGATATATATATGTGATCTAGAAAGGAAAAAAAATTCGGAGGCGGTTTCGGAAGGCGTTAGGAGGGCGTTCGGAGGTCGTTTTCAAGGGGAGCTGGACATTGCACTAGGCTTCAAGGGGAGCTGGACATTGCGCTAGGCTTCTTTTGGGCACGTTATTGGCCTTCTTTTCCAATTCATCGGGCTCATATTGAGTCGGGGGGGGGGGGGGGGTCGGAGGATGTCGTTCGGAGGCGGTTGTTCGGTGGCGGTTGTGGAGGTCGTTCGGAAACATATCGTAGACAAACATATGTTACCTTGTTCAGAAACATATTGTAGACACACAAACATATCGTTCGGAAACATATCGTACACACACAAACATATCGTAGACAAACATATCGGAGGTCAGAGGAGGTCGTTTAGCGGAGGTCGTTTAGAGGTCGTTTGGAAACATATCGTAGACAAACATATGTTACCTTGTTCGGAAACATATCGTTCGGACACACAAACATATCGTTCGGAAACATATCTACACACACAAACATATCGTAGACAAACATATCAGAGGTCCTTCGGACACACAAAAAATCGGAGGATCGTTCGGAGGTTGTTCGGAGGATGTCTTTCGGAGAAAAAAACTCTCCCGTCCTCAGAAATCCTATAAATAGTGCTGCAATTTGGGTTCAAGCTTAATAAGCATATATGAGGGGGAGAGGTGGTTGATGAGACCGTACGGACATGTTTTCAAGGCGAGCTGGGCATTGCATTAGGCTTCTTTCGGGCACGTCCTTGTCCTGCTTTTCCAATTCTTCAGGCTCATATTGAGTCGGAAGAGGTCGTTCGGTGGCGGTTGAGGAGGTCGTTCGAAAACATATCGTAGACAAACATATGTTACCTTGTTCAGAAACATATTGTAGACACACAAACATATCGTACACACACAAACATATCGTAGACAAACATATCGGAGGTCAGAGAAGGTCGTTTAGAGGTCGTTTGGAAACATATCGTAGACAAACATATGTTACCTTGTTCGGAAACATATCGTTCGGACACACAAACATATCGTTCGGAAACATATCTACACACACAAACATATCGTAGACAAACATATCGGAGGTCCTTCGGACACACAAAAAATCGGAGGATCGTTCGGAGGTTGTTCGGAGGATGTCTTTCAGAGAAAAAAACTCTCCCCTCCTCAGAAGTCCTATAAATAGTGCTGCAATTTGGGTTCAAGCTTAATAAGCATATATGAGGGGGAGAGGTGGTTGATGAGACCGTACGGACATGTTTTCAAGGCGAGTTGGGCATTGCGCTAGGCTTCTTTCGGGCACGTCCTTGTCCTGCTTTTCCAATTCTTCAGGCTCATATTGAGTCGGAAGAGGTCGTTCGGTGGCGGTTGAAGAGGTTGTTCGGAAACATATCGTAGACAAACATATGTTACCTTGTTCAGAAACATATTGTAGACACACAAACATATCGTTCGGAAACATATCGTACACACACAAACAAATCGTAGACAAACATATCGGAGGTCGTTCGGACACACAAAAAATTGGAGGATCGTTCGGAGGTCGTTAGGAGGATGTCTTTCGGAGAAAAAAACTTTCCCTTCGTCAGAAATCCTATATCTAGTGCTGCAATTTGGGTTCAAGCTTAATAAGCATATATGAGGGGGATAGGTGGTTGATGAGGCCGTCCGGACATGTTTTCAAAGCGAGCTGGGCATTGCGCTAGGCTTCTTTCGTGCACGTCCTTGGCCTGCTTTTCCAATTCTTCGGGCTCATATTGAGTCGGAGGGGGGGTTCGGAGGAGGTCATTCGGAGACGGTTGAAGAGGTCTTTCGGAAACATATCATAGACAAACATGTGTTACCTTGTTTAGAAAAATATCGTTCGGACACAAAAACATATCGTTCGGAAACATATCGTAGACAAACATATCGGATGTTGTTCGGACATGGAAAAAATCGGAGGGTCGTTCGGAGGATGTCTTTCAGAGGATGTCTTTCGGAGGAGGTCGTTCGAAGGTCGTTCGTTTGTGTGTTTAGCTCCCCTCTCATTCCCCCCTTCTCTTTGTATTAGGTATTAGGAAATTGTATTAAATAAAAAAAAAAGGTATTAGGAAATTGTAAAAAAAAAATAAAAAATTAAAAACATGACATGTGTCGGCACACCATCAATTGCCCCTTGTCTTTGTATTAGTTATTAGGATATATATATATATATATATATATATATATATATATATATATTAATCACATATAAATAGACAAATCGTTTTATTGTTCTTAATTAATTGCTCAAATTTATTTACTAATCAAATTCTAATCTTCCCGTAATTATCTTATGTTACCTTTTTTTTTGAGGGACACGGGGACGGGTTAGAGATTTTTTTTAGGGTTTATTGTCAAAAAGAACAATTTGAATATAGAAATATGTGAAAGAAAGACAATGAAATATTTTTACAGGTAAAAGAACATATCTTTGTTCCATTCATGATAAATAAACATTAAATTTTGAAGTCGATTCCACCGCAAAGAAACAAATGGATTTTGTCCTGATTCCCATTTTCCTCCACTTTTGTGTTCTTTTAAACCACTCCCCCTTTTATTTTTAACGGGGAATACAAAGTTTGTTGATACCACAAAAAAAACAGGTCAAATTCAATCCCCTTATCTTATTTCTTAATTGACATTGATGGAGACACCGAACTGTTGCAAAAGAAACTCCACACACCAATTTTTTAACCATACATGAGGAATCTTTAAAATAAAGAAAAACACTCCGAGTCATACAAGAACAGACTCGAGGGATGGGTGGTACACTTTTTCGGGGCTTTAATCATTTTGCTTTCTTAATATGTATCAAATATAAAGCTAATGACACACCACTAGGCACTAAGTACCTACACTATTCATGATCTCGGCAGCGATGATTCCTTATTAACGCCGTTGCATGGCTCCTGATCAGACCACAATCGAAATATGGTTCATTCATAGGCGGATCTATATTATAATTGGTGTGGTGTCACCATGTCAAGACCACTCCAATTTTTCTACTACGATTAGTATTTATATTTGAAATAATGATAGGTAGGTCAACAACAAAATAGACACAACACATCATACTTCATTAATTATGATAAGACTTTCATCTATAAATGAGTCTTATATATCATAATCAATAATACTCTTTCCGTTCCTTATTAACTGTCGCATTTGAAATTTTTTTTTTTTGACAATGTAATCCAAAAAATAACTATCCTTAGACTAAAAAGTGATCAGGTTTATCTAAAAAATGAAAGTTATTTTTTTTCCGAATGCATCAGTTTATAAAGGGAGTATATGATTTGTGTTTGGTATTTTGACGTGGACATAGCATCACATCTATATTTGATTTATCATACCATTAACAAATCGTAAAGTGTCCTAGAGAAATATGTGTTCTCCTTACCTTTTTCAAACAAATCGTAGGTTTGAACTTTCTCAAAACATTTTTTTTAATTATATAGGACTCGTCTGGCGAAAAGACTAGCAGCTCAATTAAAAAAAGGAAATTAAGAACATAAATCCAGTCGCCCAAACAAGATGTCCAAATAAAAACTCCTTCTTCCCTTCCCCCTCCCAAACTTCCAAGCCATAAGTTTATTATTATTGTATTTATGGTGGTTTTGAACCAAATTTTTGGACCACCAAATCATCGATTTGAAAATTATAATTTATTGTTTGTTTTTATACAAACAGGTCAACTAGAAATCTCTTAAATACTATTGGTTGAACATGCCAAGTAGAGATGTGATCTTGGACCATAATAATATTTGTGCTAGAATACAATTAATTTTTTAATTACGATTTCACCCCGTTGGAAAATCCTATAGGCGCTCACGTTCCATTGATTATCTATTTCAACCCTCTCAATTGTTCACATCATAATGATCCCCACAATTTTGTTTTGTTTTGTTTTTGTTGAGTATTATTATTATTTTCAATTTTCGTTTTTTTAGAATATATTTTAAATTTTCTATTAGACCGACAATTGCAAATTTCCATCTTAGGGTGGTTGTAATGCCCTTTACAACAAAGGTGTCCAAAATAGGTAATGGGCCCGTAAAACTAATGGAAAGTGGAAGTGAGTGGAGAAAATGGACGGGTCATGCCTTTTTGTCTTGTAATTAGAGGTGTTAAACGAACCGAACGTTCGCGAACAAGCGCCAACTCGGTTTATTTTAGGCTCGCTCGTCGTTCGTTCATTTACGTTATCGTAGAGCTCGAACAAGGTTCTCTCCCGCCGCTTGACGAACAACGAACACGCATTAAGTGATAATAACGTTAGTGTTGCATGAACATATATATATTATATATAATATAATTTATATTATATATAATATATGTTCAACATATATTATATATAATATAATTTATATTATATATAATATATGTCATTTAACACTAACGAATGCGTTCACTTAACAAATATCAAATATCAAATATCTATTGAACGAGCTATTGAACGAGCCGAGCTATTGAACGAGCCCTTAAAAAAATTTGCTATTGAACGAGCCGAGCTCGAGTTCGAGCCTGTTCGCGAGCTTGATCTCGAGCTCGAGCTCGAGCTCGAACATTTTCCTTTCTTATCGAGCCGAAAGCTCGAATGCAGCTTTTAGGCTCGTTTGTCTTAACGAGCCGAGCCGAGCATGCTCGATTATAAACGAGCTCGAGCTTGAACATCAGATACTCGGCTCGGCTCGTTTACAGCACTACTTGTAATAGCTTCTTTGGGAAAGAGGTGAATTTGTTTTTTAATTTTATTTTTTTATTATCAGTAAAACTCCATTGTTATCCCTTTACATCCAAATCTCTTGCGACAACCATGTCTATTTATATATATACTAGGAAAATAAACAATCGCTAAGTCTTTCACGCGCAGGCGTTCTTCCGGTT
Source organism: Gentiana macrophylla (assembly GCA_026214975.1). Taxonomy (NCBI): domain Eukaryota; kingdom Viridiplantae; phylum Streptophyta; class Magnoliopsida; order Gentianales; family Gentianaceae; genus Gentiana; species Gentiana macrophylla. The sequence goes on along the minus strand of CM047808.1, from coordinate 94,103,393 downwards.
TTGTATTTAATTAACTCGATACATTATGATAAGATGTCCGCACGACGTGTCGGTGATGAAATGAATATCCGACACATCTTCGACACCTCCCGACATCGTATGGATACTTTTCGATACTACTGAATTTTTTTTTTTTCAATTTCTACTTAAATCTCATTTAACCGAAAAAAATGAAGCTATCTTCGACATTATCTGCAACAACACGTGTTCTACCAAAAAAACGACACGACACGCTCCGATACACCCCGACGCCATATCCAACAAGTGTCGGTTGATGAAATGAATATTAATTAAAAATTAATTAAAATCTAACACACTGTCAATACTCCACGACACAAAATCGACACATTTCGACACTATTGAACCCTTTTTTGTATTCTCAGATCTAGGCAAATTTTAACGGCAATGGTAAAATACATAATTCGAATTTCCATATAAATTAAATCAACAATACACTATAGCCAGTTTAACTATATTTGTGGTCGAAATAATTTTTTTCAGGATATTTAATATTTTATATAAACGATATGTTTTTTTTACAAAAAAAAATTTCATTTCAAGAATTTTAATATTTCATGTAATCGTCAAACCAAATATTTTTAAGTTTGATATAAAGATCGCAGAAAGAATACGTATAGCTACTTTATATCTTAAAAATAGTCATATTTCCGTGTACAAAACGATATGTTTTTTTTTATGAAATGAATTTATTTTAAGAAATTTATAAGATTTCATTTAAATGTCAACACAATTTTTTTGGTATGATAAAAGATAAATGGCTAAATGAATAAGTCGTCAGCTTTATATTTTGAAAATAGATACGCTTGCTACATATATTCGCACATTAAAGGTGATACAATGAAAGTCTTCAAAATCGAACAAATTAACTCAAACCCTTCTTTCAAAATATATTCAAGACATTAAAAGGTGATACAATTGAAATTCTCAAAATGGAACAAATTAAATCAAACCTTCTTCTTCAATATATATATATATATATATAAATTTTTTTGGACTGGGCATGAACAGTAAAAAAATTATAAAAAAAAAAATAATTTTGGACAATATATATATATATATATATATATATATATATATATATATATATATATATATATATCTGGACTGGAGTCATGAACAGTAAAAAAAAAAAAAAAATATATATATATATATATATATATATATATATATATATATATATATATATATATATATATATATATATATATATATATATATATTGACTGGACCATGAACAGTAAAAAAATGACAAATGAAAAAAATACAAGTGTCACTAAGGGGAAAAAATAGTCTTTTTTCACTAAGGAGAAAAAATAGTCTTCTTATTAATATTGATGGATTAATCACATATAAATAGACAAATCGTTTTATATTTCCTAATTAATTGCTCAAATTTATTGACTAATCAAATTCTATTCTTCCGGTAATTATCATATGTTACTTTTTTTTTTTTTTTTTTTTTTTTTTTTTTTTTTTTTTTTTTTTTTTTGAGGGACGGGGTTAGAGATTTTCTTTAATGGGGAATATAAAGTTAGTTGATACCACAAAAAAAAAACAGGTCAAATTCAATCCCCTTATCTTATTTGGCATTGATGGTGGCACCGAACTGTTTCAAAAAAACTCCACACACCAATTTTTTAACCATACATGCGGAATATTAAAAAAAAAAAAAAAAAAAAAAACCACTCTGAGCATACAAGAACAGAATCGGAGGATGGGTGGTACATTTTTTCGGGGCTTTAATCATTTTACTTTCTTAATATGTACTATCAAATATAAAGCTAATGACACACCACTAAGCAGGGGCGCCGGATCTACCAAGGCCTTAGAGGGGCGCATGTCCCCCCTCGATTTTTTAAAATTACTAATATACCCTTACATATTTTGATATTAGATTTGTTTAAGTATATATACGTTTTAGTCGCTAATAAATATTAATAGGCTTATCTAGCAGAACAGATATGCTATTAGACTTGTTGCCTATGGTCTGGGGAACTAATCCCCAAGGCGGCACTAATACTATTCATGATCTCGGCAGCGATGATTCCCTATTAACGCCGTTGAACGGCTCCTGATCAAACCACACTCGAAATATGATTCATTCATAGGCGGATTTATATTATAATAGAAAATGATTAGGACACTCCCACTTGTACACACACATTCCCCGATTTTACTTTTCTGTGGTGTATGCTTTTCCGTTTTTTTTTTTCAAAAAAAAAAAAAGCAAAGTGTGGTGCAAGGTGCTTCTCGGTACAATTTTCTGTGCAAAAATCTGTGTCCAAATTACTGTCCTATTATAATTAGTGTGGTGACAAGACCACTCTAATTTTTCTACTACGGTTAGTATTTATACTTAAAAAATGATAGGTAGGTCAACAACAAAATAAACACAACACATCATACTTCATTAATTATAATAAGATTTTCATCTATAAATGAGTCTTATATATCATAATCAATAATACTCTCTCTGTTTTTATTAACGGTCACATTTAAAGAAAAAATAATTGATCATGTTAATCCAAAAATTAACCAACCTTAAACTAAAACGTAACCGTGTTCATCTAAAAAAAGTAAAGTTTGTTTTTTTTTTTATTTTAAATGCGACAGTTTATAAAGGGAGTATATGATTTGTGTTTAGTATTTAGCATCACATCTATATTTGATTTATTTATCATACCATTAACAAATCGTAAAGTGTCCTAGCGAATTATATGTTCTCCTTAACTTTTTCAAACAACAAAACGTTTTTGTTAATTATAGGACTCGTCTGGCTTGTAAAGAATAGTCTTCAAGGTTACCTGAACGGCAAGTAATCCATGTTCCACGTTTGGCAAAAGTTTTCCGCAGAAGGACTCATCTGGCTTGTAAAGGTCAAGTTCATGCAGCTCAACATCAGCAAACGCTTCAGTGAAATCCACGCCGCGATTGTTGCACAGAATCTCAGGCACTCCGGCGGCATTCTTAACCATAACTCCGGCAAGAGGGTAGTATGATACAAGTGCTTTTGCCAGTGAATTCTTAAGAATGCTAACCATGGACCTAAATTCGATTCCGCCGCCGGAAGTGGGCTCCTTCTTCTTGTAACAAAAGAAGACCGAGACGAAAATATGCGGAAAGAGCAAGTCGAGGTTAGAGAGCGGCATGCGATGCTCTTGGATTGGATCATCAATTAATGGCACCACAACTTGCTTCACCGTTATTTTAACCTGAAACATTCGGTTATTATCCTCCATCTTTCCCACTTCTTGAAAGCGAATTAAGTCTGTGCAAAATGACGCCACATTTTTCATTTGGCTTGATATTTGTAGACGCGAAACACACGCAAATTTTACGATGGTGCTAGACCAAATATAATTTGGTGATCAAGAATCAATAAGAAATCATAAGAACACATGGGGCCTTACCGTGTACAATATAATTACAATGTTTTTACAATTTTACTCTTCTTTTAAGAATTTTTATTGGTGAAACTAGTGTGACACATTATGGTCCAGGACCACCATAAAACTGCTGCGAACACAAGTGACCTCACGTAAAAGAGAAAAGTTATTATACAACGGTGATTGATGAGTGACGATACCGGATTTTACCACTCCATGTGTCAAGCGCATGACACGCAAATAATACCAAGAATGGACTTAATACCTTAACCGTAAGGGACAAGAGCCCCATCATAGGCCTAGGACCGAACTGAATCCCACCTAAAGAGGGCTGTTCAGGTCACCTCCTGACCCACCGCGGTCGGGCCAGTAGAGGAAGGAGTAGACTCACGCAACTTCTAAATCGACCTCGCACTCGCCACAGTCGGGCAGAGGTATAGTTCATCATGATTATACAATAATTATAGAAAGAATTCTAAGCCTTTAAGGCTCTGATCTTTATCCTTTAATACGAATATCTCCATTATCTCCTCAAATCAAGGGATAATCCCAGGATTGTCTCTAACTTGAATAACACTTAAAAGAGAGTCCACATTGGACACGGCCCGAGATAGGCCAGGGCACAATCGCACTCTATATAAACAATCACAAAGAACTACAAAAGACTCGATTCCAAGATAGACATTGGATATGTAGGCATCCTGGGGAAACAGCGACCACGAAGACGATGATGTTAATATCTGTAAAGCCAGATGGAACAATCCAAGAAGTTTTCTAAACTCAGAGAGCAAAGGCAGTCGCCCTGACCAATTAACAACCATGGAACCCGCCCCTTGGAAGGCTATTCTCCAGGCGGTACAACCAGAGTCGATGAAGCATAAGAGAGCGCAGGAGGGGAAGTGCCCTCAAAGAGAAAGCAATTTATAGAGACATCTGCCTCGAGTAAAGGGAAAAAGCCATTGAACGCCCCGGTTAGGGAAGCGGGTTGTGCAGAGATTAACGCCATGATGGACAAGAAATATGATGATTTCTCCTTCGCTTCGCCCTTCACAAGGCAAATAGACAAATTCTTACAACCAGCTTGCTTCAAGGTACCTAAGTTAGATCCATATGATGGGTCCAAGGACCCGTCAGACCATATTTTCTAGTATATTTCATAGATGAGTGTGTTTAGAGCTTCGGATGAAATAAATTGCAAGGCTTTCCACACGATTTTGACGGGCCGGGCCCGTGAATGGTTTCAGAAACTCCTACCAAGATCAGTCTCTAAGTTCGAGGAACTAGGGCGATTGTTTATTAAGGTCTTTGTTACAGCTAGGCCCTTCTAGAGAAATTCAACCCATCTTTATACGATTAAACAAAAGAAAGAGGAATCTATCCTCCAGTACTTGAAGAGATTCAATGAGGAATATATAACAGTTCAGGGCGTGGACAACTCGCTGCTGATTACATCGTTTGTGGCTGGGCTCCGAGAAGGACAGCTACACGCAAAGTTGAGTAGTAGACTCCCCAGGACTATAGAAGAGTGCATGGACGTTGCGTACAAGTATATCCAGGGAGAAGAGGTGAATAGACTGAAACGAGAGTCAGAGAAGGGAGAATCTAAAAAGGAAAGGGCAGAAGAGAAGCATGATAGGAAGAGAAAGCGGTCTGGGACCGCATGACTACACCAATAGCAGATCGGTCTGGGAAGAAAAGTGTTGTACAAGAAAGGGATTTTATCCCTTTAAACAAACCTCGTGTGTAAGTCTTGGCCATCATGGAGAGAAAAGGGTTGGCAAGAACTCTCTCCGATGAAAGGACCACCAGAAAGAAGAGATCAAAGCAAGTTCCGTGCCTACCACAAGGATGTGAGCCACGATTCAGAGGAATGTAAATATTTGATAAGAGATATTGATGCTGCAATTATGGATGGAAATTTGGATGAGGTCGTAGCCCGATCTCAAGATCCTAACCCCCAAAGCCGATGAGATTTCAGGAAGAGAACATACAAGCAAGACCGGGACCGTCAGGATGAGCCTCAAAGGAGAAGGGACAGGACGCCTGACGCTAATCGGCAAATAGACAATCGCCCGGTCAACATGATCAACACCATTGTAGGCAATCCTAGCGTCAGCTTGGAAGGCTTAAACGGGCAGGTCGGGAAATCGTTGACCTACGGCCCTTAGGTCCACTTCAATTCCTATGATAACCTATAACGAGGGCTTAGTCATTGAAGCAGTAGTTCACAAGAACATGGTGAAGCGTATCTGCATGGATACTGGGTGTGCTGTCAATGTCCTTTATCACTCCGCCTTCCAGTCTATGAACTGAAAGGATTCCGAACTCACCCCCGTGTCGGCACATCTGTTCGGATTCGTGGGACCCCTTGTTCATCTTCTAAGAATTATAAAGTTGGCGACGACATTTGGAATGGAGCCGAGGTGCAAAACATTAGTGATAAACTATGTGGTGGTAAAGGCTTCCTCAGCATACAACATCATCATAGGAAGACCAACATTGATTGAGCTCCGAGCTGTCATCTCACCGGCCCACATCAGCCTGAAATTCCTCACTGCGGGTGGATAAGTAGAGATAAAATGGAGATGTTGTAGCAGCCAGGAGCTGCTACACAGAAATGATCAATAGGAAAGGGGTCGAGTTGGCGCAGCCTGAGACAAGCTACATGCATTAATGATCAATTTATGTTTTTATCTTGCGATGCATTTTCTTAAAACTCTGTTACTTTCGTTGGATGATTTGATTTGGCACTTGGCGGGTGCTTTTTATTCATACAATTTATATTCTTCTTTATGATGCATGATTTGAATGGTTATACCAAATAAGGTTAGCGAAGGACAAACTGTTATAAGTCCACAGAACGGACGCGCCGAGTTCCGCAGGTCGGACTCAGTGTAATTTTCTATATAAGTCCGCATGACGGACACGCTGAGTTCCGCAGGTCAGACTCAGTGTAACTTTCTATATAAGTCCGCAGGACGGATGCACTAATTTCTGCTGGTCGGACTCAGTGTCATTTTCTATATAAGTCCGCAGGATGGACGCGCTGAGTTTCGTAGGTCGAACTCAGTGTAATTTTCTATAACTCCGCAGGACGGACGCGCTGAGTTCCGTAGGTCACACTCAGTGTAATTTTCTATATAAGTCCGCTGGTTGGAAGCACTGAGTTCCGCAGGTCAGACTCATTGTAATTTTCTATATAAGTCCGCAGGACGGACACACTGATTTCCGCAGGTCGGACTCAGTGTAATTTTCTATATAAGTCCGCAGGACGGACGCGTTGAGTTCCGCAGGTCGGACTCAGTGTAATTTCTATATAAGTCTGCATGACAGACACACTGATTTCCACAGGTCGGACTCAGTGTAATTTTCTATAAGTCCGCAGGTAGGACGTGCTGAGTTCCGCAGGTCGGACTCAGTGTAATTTTCTATATGTTCGCAGAATGGACGCACTGAGTTCTGCAGGTCAGACTCAGTGTATTTTTTATATAAGTCCATAGGACGGACACACTGAACTCCGCAAGTCAGACTCAATGTAATTTTATCAAGCCCACAAGACTTACTCAGTGAAAGAGGAAACAATAAAAAAGAGGAACAAAATCATTTATAAAACCAGAAGATGTTACAAAATACGAACAAAAGAAAAAACTGAAGCGAAAGCTAATCCATGCTAAGGTACACATCCGCGGGGCTTATCGGCATCCCACAGCTGCTAGTACAGAGATTTGAGATCAACCATGTGAAAGGTATTGGGCGGGCAAGATCTATTATCCTAGCAAAGTTGATGGCTTCACGATGGATTATGACCCCCAATCAATGCTCATATGTGGGGTAAAGATAGCATGAATAAGGGTGGCCTCTTCATCAGTAAGCACCTTAAAATCTACAGTCTGGATGGCGTGAGTGTTGATGAACCACTTCAATTCCCGGTGTGATCGGTGCATCCCGGAGGCAACACCCTGCAAAACAGGATCCCCTTCACCTAGAAATAAGCGCTGGTATGCGTAGGTCCTATGAGCAAGATAGGGTACCTCATTATTAAGATCCAAAGTCGTCATGAAATGCATGGCCATATCAACTTTGGGGAGGCGAAGAAACGCGTTTATGGCCACCGGAATGAAGATAACAGGGACACCTCGTACAAAAATCGAGGTGGTTCCTCGACCGAATCAACCTTTGATAAAACAGAATAGAACTCCTAAATCATGGTTAGGTTATACCTCCCCCTAGGTGTAGCAGTAAAGTCACGCCATCCTGAGAAAATGGTGCGAAACATGGTGCCACTTCCTTCAACCTTATGCATGTTCAAACCTCTCTTCGCCAAGTGATGTTGCTTGTTGAAGTACACCCAGAAATTCGCACGGGCAGTAACAGACGCCGTAGTAAAGAAATGAGACATACCGAAGGAAGGAGATGGAGAGGAACCAGTATTGGACATCAACATAATGAAAAAAATGAATATTCAATAACAAAATCTCTAAATTTGCAAGTGCGTTGAAAGATAGGGATAACCACCTTCTATAGAAAAAGGAAAAGAACTAGACGGAAATGATCTAACGGACAGGATTTATAAGGGCATTCTAGATTCGAATTCCTACGACCGCATTTTTTGCCCCACGGTTACCAAAACCGTAGTCAATGCAATATTAAATGCACAGTCATAAAGGCGGCGAAAGAATCTACAGACACACCGAGCTACGTAGGTCGGACTCAATGTAAATCTACGTCCGCATGACAGGCTCGCTGAGTTCTGCAGAATGGACTCAGTGTAAATCTTTATCTTTGTCCATAGGATGGACACGTTGAGTTTCGCAGGGTCGAATCAGTATAAATCTTCGATTCAACAAAAAGAGAGAGACCTTAAGAAGGAAACGGATGGCGAGTATGAGATAAGTATGCCATTCAAAGAATACAACATACCGAAAGGCATACTGGGGGGCTACCCAACGTAGACCAGAATCAAAAGATGTACATTAAAGTAAGTGATAAAAAAATTCACATACATTATGCTCCATTTACAATTTTTGATACTTCTAATAATAAAAAGCATACAAGTTAAGACCCATGAGTTGAATCCTGCCCTGGTGTCGTAGCTGTGCCCGTTCTAGGCTGGTCGGCAGACCTCCGAAGGGAAATCTGCCGAGCTACAATATCCACTCCCTTTTAAAAATCCGCCACACGATCATTATAAACCTTGTCCATACCAGACCAATACAGGTTGGCATGAGGAAGACGTGTGGTGTTCAAATCGGGAAATTGGGCCAAGGCCTCGTTAATGCCCGTAAAACTCACATGCCGTAGGGGCGAGCAATAGATACAACACCTGTTTAAACTCAGGAGAGGCCTTATAGTCTCCTAGCACTCGGGAAGGGGTGGCTGCAAGTTCAGTCGATAATGCACTCTTCTCTTCTCTCAGTTTGACGATAATATGTCCCATCTCAGATGTCTCTGCCAAGTGTTCCCCATGCATGGTTTCAAGGGAAGCTTTATAAGCGGATCCTAATCTCTGCACTTCAGCTTCCTGAGCCTGGAACCACTGCTTGAGAAATTCATTCTCCTTATCTACAGCTTGCAAACTCTGACTAAGCTGCTAAAACTCAGTTAATCCCTGCTCCAACTCGGAGATTCTCTTCCTCAAATTCTCCGAATATGAGGCCGCAGCATTCAATCGCTTGAAGGTCGCCTCTCTAATATGAGATCCCTGAGATAGCAACAATTTAAACTTTAGAAGATATAAAGCCTAATGATAAAGCTTGGAAGAGCGCCAAGAACACTTACGTATTCGATTATGCTGATACCCACATTGGCCAACTGCTCGTTAGTCATTTCCAATAAAGGATCAGTTTTCGGCTCTTCCTCATCCTCAACGTCATTACCCTCGTTGGCTTCACCATCCAGGTCACTCGACTTAAGAAACTGACCCAAAGAAGCCTCAGTTCTGCTCCTCTTCCTTTGCCGATCACCGGCCTAAGAACAGCTCCTCCTCATAAGAGGTGTACCTTTGTCCTGTAAGGAAATCAATCGAGTAGTGCAGCAGAATTTAAACAATAAACATATAAGAGAGGGGATGGTAATATCACCTTGGTTGATCTAAAAGATCGACGCTTTGACCGTCCGGTAAGAGTAGATGTGCGCGTGCCGTCCACGTGTCCGGTCTCTACCAGTAATCCACACGAGCACCCCGCCGTAATCCTGCCAAGGATTGCTACTAGAATAACTCTACTGCTAGGTCGACCTTTTCTCTCTCTAATCTCTCTCTAAAAATCTCTCTTATTTTTCATAAGAACAATTAGCTCTTGGAATTATGGTGTACAAAGAGCTAGCCAATCCTTTCTTTTATAGTCAAATGTGGCGCCCATATGTCTCCCAATATGAATGGGAGAAGTTTCCTAGTAGATTGAAGAGAAATAAAAACATTTTCCTAATAAAATAAGGAAAAAATATATTTGATTTGATTTATCTCGTTAATATTCAATATCTTATATTAAATGTATTTCCAAGATATATATTGACAATATCTAATATTGAATATATCTTATTATATTATAATAAATCAATTTACACATGTGTGAAATCTATATATGTATATTAATATCTTATATTAAAATATAATACCAAGATTGATCAACTTGCATATTCACGTGTATCAACATATACACATAAATGTGTGCCATATATCAATATATATATTTTCAATTAGTCAACATGATTAATATAATACTATGATTAATTAATTTATAAAATACATGTATATCATATATACATATTTTTGACTTACATATCTAATATATGTATATTTAATTAATCAACATAATGTATATCTTGTATTATATTTATTCCTAATAAATAAATACCACCATATTAATTTATCATTATAACATTTTATAGTCGAGATAAACTTTCCTTATTTGGTTATCGCTATAACATCATTTTAATCTGGCTAGATGTTCTTATGTGTGTGACACGATAGGCTTCCGAATATGTAGGCCGTAGACATAAGGCGCAATTACGAAAATGCCCTTCACATCTAACGATCACGGATAGCGTCTAGCAACACTCCATGACCCTCAATCATCGGGAGAGTCAATATGCAATGACTACTACCTTTCAAGTGCTCGGTTAGCGTGTAAATAGAATCCTATCGCTGTAATAATAGCCATACGGCCGTACGTCGAGTGTCAAGCATTAACGACCGTATCTTATAATCTGGATATCATTCTCTCTCAAAGTAACTCATTTACTTCCACTTTGCAAAGATTCACGAGAGTAAGACATTCCTTATAAGAAGGCCCTTTCGGATATTCACCTTTACTCATAGGGTACGCTACTCCCAGACGACCCAACATGTATACTCCGCACACTTCAGTATCCCACCAATCACTACTGTATAATCGCCCCATGGCTAGGGGAAACCTCAATAGTGTAAAAGTATGACAATCCACACTGTGATGCCATGTAGACTCCGGTCCTAAGGATAATTACACAATCGTCACATAGTATGACCCTTAATAGTGTAAGTGGGTCAGTCTAACGTACGCATTCTCTAATACACGTCCACATACAGACCAAGTGTCAATACACTTCGATAGACGAGATCTATCCCAACCCTTAAAGACATAAGATATCTAATACGTGCTAGTCTGTTCGTACTATCAATGCCTTGTTCAACAGTACATCAGCCTAGAGACATTTAAGTATCAAAATTATTAAAGTGATTAGAGATCTCATCAACCATAATCGCCTATCATGGTTTCTCTATCACAATTTAATACTAAGGACGTTATCATATAACAATTCATAATTGGTTCTTTAGAAGAACAAATGTATGACAACAAAAAAGCCATTTATTATATATATATAACCATAAGAAATAGTAGAAATGATCTGACCCGGTCGGATCCGGTCCAACACGATTGGGTTTAAGACACTATTTCAACACGTCATCTTCTTCAACATTTTTATCCGGGATTTCAATGGTAGGAACTGTAATATCCACCTTTGGAGCAGAAGAAATGGGAATATTCTCCCTCTGTTGACTCTGCTGGGACACAGTCATGACAGCACTGAGAGTCACAACCTTAATGGCTATACCCGTAGGTTGGGAGGGAAGACGCTCGTCAGAATGTGTTCTTTCGGTAGACATGCTCGTTCTGACCAGGCTCCTCCCACACATAGCTTCGGTGGATACAATAAGACGATCAACGTAAAAGGAACAAGTATAAATGGAAGATCACAAAAATCAGAAGACACAATGAAAATATTAGGCAATGGTTAGGTTTCTACAAGAAGTGTGCTTCGCATCATTTAAAGGTTCAAAGGGTTCTGGCCCAGCATCATGCAGCCGAGTTGCATCAACAAGCTCCAAAGATAGCTCTTTATCAGGAATAAAAAATTTTCCAATAAGAATGGTATGCACATCGGTGGAATCCCCCAAGTCGGGTGCAGCATCCCTGTCCAGAGTGGCCATTACCCACTGGCTTAATTCGGCTCGATTCCCGGACCTGACGAAGAAGAATCATGTTTTCCAGTTATTGGATGGCGAAGCACCATCGGCAATATAGGCTTGAACGCCGGGATGGTGTGGGAAGGTGTACCACCCACTCGGCCATGGATTCTTCTGAATATGGTGAAAACTTTGGAATAAAGGAACTGTTAGGATCATTTTATGTGTTTTGATAATGACCATACTAGCTATTATTACAAGCATGAAATAAGTTAGAAATCACGGTATAAGTCTACTTAATGTCTGACATGTTGTATAAGTTTAGTCAGACAAGTATTCTACTAGTTGGTAGGATGGCTAAGTAAGATAGAATATCAGTGAAGTGAAGACAGCCAAGTACCAGCAGAGAAGAAGGAAGACTTATGGACTGACTTATAACAAGGGAAGTCTATGATTACCTTGGATAAGTCTAAGTTATACTACAAGTGATGAAGCTCATTGTTTAAATATGGTGTACACTGATCTTACACCAATCAAGGATCAGTAAAGTACAAATACTCTTGAAGAATCAAAGAAAGAAAGGAAGCAGCCGGCGAAGTAAACACTCTACCGGCTGAGTAAGGAATAACTGTGATCAACAGCTAAGTAAGCAGATTCACTGAATCGATCACGCAATGGTCAAGTGAAGGAACAACAAAGTAAGATATACCATCTATACTTAATCTGAACATGGAAAACAATGAGATCAAACAATTAATGCAGAATCAATGAAGGACGGATTTTACGATAGATGTTTTGAAGAAAACCCGGATCATTGAAATCAAGGAGAATTAAATCATAAGGAATCAAGAACTAAATCAAGGATTATCCTCCATATTAAATAGCCAACAGATGGATTTTTTAATCAAGGATTATTAAGGCTATAAATAGAAGGCATTGACAGACAGAACAACGATTTTTGAATATACAAGAACAAGCAGAAACTCTGTCAATTTCTTAAGCCTTCTATCTTAACTTACAAGCACATATCTAGTGATCAACTCTGCATTCAGAGCTACAATTATATATCAAGCACTGAGTTTGATCAACGTCTTTGTGAATTCAATTCACACCCCAGTCAAGCAATTGAATCAGAGAAGTCTGAGAAGGAGTTACACCATTTGTGATAGCTGCTGAAGGATTTGTTACCAAGAAGCAGCGTTGAAGACTGAGTCACTGAAGATTTTGTAGCCAGGGAGTGATAGTCTTGGAGATTGTGAAGCTTGTGTAGCCAAGGACAATCTTACTATTGTATTGGTGAAAAACAATTTTGAATTCCTCCCATCATCACAGGAGAAGGGTGGATTAAGAGATTACACCACCTTGAACCACTATAAACCTTTGTGTTCATTTACTTATCGTGACTTTACTTTACAAAGATTTACTTAATGTGATTTTATTCATACTCTGTGTGTGCATAATCTAATTTGAAACAACTTTTAGTAAGGGACTTATCTCTTTGCCTAAAAATTTTAAAAACAAGAAAAGTTTTTGAAACTCCAGTATAGTCATTCACCCCCTCTCTGACTATACTTTTACCCGTCTCTGGGACCAACAATTGGTAGCAGAGCAGTGTTCCTAGTATCAGAACCTATTCAGATCTAATTTTTGGTAACAAGGAGATCATATATTTTCAAAGTAGTTTTCAAATCTATGCTTTCTATAAATTTTCCTTTTATCTGTGATTATGGATTCTTCAAATTTCATGCCTAAAGTACCTGTATTCAATGTTAACATTTTTTATGAATATAAAATAAGGATGTTATCTCATCTTGCAGCCACTCAAGAGGAGATGCTGGATGTTATCAATGATGGCCCAATCAAGATCGTGACTGTGGTAACCACATGAGCAGATCAAGGAAAGGAAATAGAGAAACTTAAGAAAGATTGGACAAAAGATGATAGAAGGAGAGCAAATATCAACTTTGTTGCAAAAGACATGATCTTGAAGACTCTGGACAGTAACATGTTCATGAGGATCAAAGACTGCAAAACAACAAAGGAGATATGGGACAAATTAGCACTTATCAATGAAGGATAAAAGGCTGTCAAAGAAAACTGTAACGCCCCGCTCCTAGATACCGAGTTCTTATCCAGAAACGAAATGCTCGGCACATATAATATTAAATAAATTAAATATTATATATAAGCCTCTACTACGTCGTATCGAGTTTAGCAAACGGAAGCTAAAAAGACTCGGCAAAACCTCATAATTGCTACTAAGAATAGAAACTCCAAACATACTAAAGATAGGAAGGTAACTTACAACAACGATATGAAGCTTACAACGTACGATATTCCAAAAGAAAGACACAACACTTGTCTTATACACTTGAAATAAAAGTACAACATAATCTAGTAAAACATTTAATATAAAAGGTAAAATGAAAGCGTCATCATCGCAGTAACATCATCAAATCATCATCGAACTCCTCAACGAGCTCAAGGCTAACATGTTCATCTTCTCACCCCAAAAGCACACAAAACAACATATGTAATTAAGGTGAGTACAAAGTACTTAGAAAGAGGAAGAAGCTAATGTATAATTAAGTCTTACAATGAAGGGTTCATTAGTTATTATAATTAAGTTATCTTTGTCAGACCAACATACTCTAGGGTTCACTTCATGCTCATCAATATGTCGTGACTATTGGTTTCTAGCATAGCTTATCTTTGATACATCAGCATTCAAGGGCACTACGCATGGTGCTACTCACCGCGAAGTATCTGGGTGCAATATATTGGCGGATCACACCAATATCCACGGGGGAAAGTTCGATAGTGTACACACTCGGCAGAGTCCCTCTGTATGTAGGGTCTCAGACTTATGGGCTCCGTACGTAGGGTCCAAAGACTAATGAAGTTATCCACTTTATCTGAACGCCCACACATCGCGATATAGCCTTGTGCCTTACCAAGAATGGAATGATGTTGAATCTTTTTACTACACAAGTATGTTTATTATTATGTCGTTAACTAGCAACCTAAGTGTTTTCAAGTAAGCTCACTCACATATACTACTCTCTTACTTAGGACCCTAGACACGGACAAGCCCTAGCATATATACATACATTGATGAATTCCAATTCATCAAAGCACAATCCAATCATACTCTTCCGGTGGTCCCGAACTTCAACTCCCTTGAATAGTACATCCGGTGCCGGAACTAAATGCATCGGAAGCATAATAGAGGCTTATTCAAGTTCATTTAATGTTATTAGATCAAGAAACAACATTTAAAACTAGACTCGCGGTTCAAAACTGATCAAACACAAAAAAAAACATGTCCAGTGCACATGCATTGGATCTGGTGCGCATGCACTGGATTCTGGTGTGCATGCACCAAGGCTCTGAATGTAAAAACGGATGTTCTAACTCCCAGTACGCCCGCACCAAGCATAGAAACTCTCAAAAACTCCAAAACTCATCAACAACTACCATAGTGTATCAACAACTACCATGTATCTTGAAAAGTCATCAACAACTACCATAGTGCACTTCTTTCCTGTCACACTTGTTGGTGTTACTGGTCCAAATAGATCCATGTGCATCAGCTCCAAAACTCTTTTTGTTGATTGCTTAGTCTTTGACTTGAAGCTAGATTTTGTTTGTTTACCTAGCTGACGTGCATCACATATTGTAATATTCCGATTTTCGGGAAAGGGCAGACGTGTCTTTTTGCGAAAACGAAATATTGGGTTCGGTTCCTTTTATTTGGAGTTTAAATAATTGGATATTTATATATATAATTTTTAGATAATTATGTATATAAAAAAAGAGATTTTCTGATTTTATAATAGAAAAAGGATTTAATTGGGATTAACTATATAAGGGATCTATTATACACATTAATCTCATAACCTAGATCTTTATTCACAAAAAGGGGGGCAGCCACATATTCTTTTTTATGCGTGTGTGAGCATAAATTTGGGCTGTGATATGAAAAACTAAGGATCTAGATTTAAGTATTCAACAAAATAAGCTAGTAATCATGTTTTATGAAGAGAAAACAAGAAGAAATGAAAACTTACTAGAACAAATGGATTTTAGAACGAAAATGAAAGGATAGGAGCAGCTTAGATCCACCCTCGGAGTCGCACTTCGGGTTTCTCCAAGTTCGAGAATATCGCACAAAGGTCGCTCACACCTTTGATAAATTCTCTAGTTAAACCTTCACCCAGTCACAAGGAAAAGTTTTAACTATTTGTTTCAATCACTGAAACTTTAAAATATATAATATTTCACTCAAATATAACTTGAGTTATACATGGTAAATATACAAGCTTATATAGAACTAAAACTAAGAGAACTTCTCCCAAATAGGCAATGTGGGACAAAAATACTTATACTTTGTCAATTTTGGAGCTAAGCTTCACTCAAATCGATGTGGGAGAATGTGGAAGGAGTAAGACACGTCCAAGGCATGTCTAGGACAAGTCTTGGACATGTCTTGGGTGAAAACTTGGACAAGGTCTATTTTTAGTAGGGAAAGTTTCCAAAATTTAAGGTGAAAAAGGTATCGGGTTTTTGAAGGGTAAAAAGGGTAGATTATTGTAGGATAGGGCCTAGGATACCTTTATGGTATAGGTTACTTGGGAACGGAGGGTTTAGTTTCCCAAAATGGAAAGCCGAAGGTCGGGTTTGGCAAAACTGCCATTTTGGGAAGGATTATGAAAAAATTGGTCAAAACTCCCAAAAATACCCCTACCCCTTATTACATGTCAAAACAAAACGTAAATAAAGTTTATTACAAGTTATTCATCGAAATAATATATAAGTCTTCAATCTTCTTCGTGTCATTCCCTCCCGGCTGAAAAGGATTCGTCCTCGAATCAACAAAATGTCGTTTGAGTCCTCCGCCGCAAGTATGACATCATAAAACACCTCCAGTCTCCTCGTAAGTATGCCAGGGTCAAAACAAACACAAACAAGTGCACGAGGTCGTGCCTCACTAATCCGCACCAAAAATGTTGGAGGAAATGTACGAGGTTGGGAACTCGTATGAACCTTGGCAAGAATCAAAAATTTTTGTGTAGGCAAAATCGTCCTACATATGTGCTTTATAGCACCCTCCAAACACACGTCCTCCAGAGAAGTATCCGTACATGAATTCTGCAAAACGTGAACATGCTCAACAATACCAAGATTAGTCATAGAATGTACGTGAGCAACATCAATCGTATTATGTACATGATTCTCCACACAAATGTCAGAATTACCCAAATCTTGGATATCCGTATCCGAACCCAATGCAATGTCAAAAATAATCTCATCCGGCGTGGTAACCACATCATGCAAAGAAGTATCAACAATACTATCAGAAAAGCATGGCAAAGTAGATTCACCAACAAGTCCATTGACTATAGCATCATCAACGATAACCGAATCGACCACGGTGTTGGCCTCAAATCGAGCAGAGTATCATAGACGACCTCAATAGAAGGTTGAGGAACAACACAATCATTAGGCATATATTTTGGTGCCTTGCCACGTATAGCTTCTTCGGGTGATACCATACTTTTGAAAGAAAAGCTCATCCCATGACCTTCCACTTTGCCTCAAGTGCTTTCCTCCGCCCCACACGTTCTAATTCTGCTTTTTCGTTTTGCCTCAAAATCAAGTAGTCCCCTATCAACCCAACGACCACCAACCCTTTTATCACGACCACGAACAGCACCAAGAGTACCAATTCCACGTTGAGTAATGTGAGATGTTAACTCGCAATTTGCGCACTCAAATGCGTATGAAAATGGTCAATACGATGAGAAAAACTGTCATTGAATGATTGAATGTCTAGACGCCAAGGAGAATCTTTTTTGTACACTCGAGCCATCGTCAAAGACCTCACAATCCACTCGTGTTTCACTCTCCCTCAATAACTCACGAAAGGTGATGTCCAACCGTCGAAACAAATCAAAGTTGAGCAAATTCGGACAATTCCACAAAAGAAAGAACTAGGGTTTATAATTTCTGGAACAGGAACACGAAATGGCAGAAATTTTCACGACCAAACGGTATGGAATTTGAAAAGACTCAAAGAACGAAACTTGTAGTCCATTAATTTTTCTTCAAGACTGTGAAGTGTCAGGAAAATTGAACGTGGATAGCCACGTCAAAATAAATTCGTAAACAGATGACTACACAGACTGATTTTCGGACAGAAATAGATTTGCACGTTACGGAGACATTTGGGAAGAATTGGTCGATAATTTGGATAAACACAAAGGACGAAAGTTGTAGAACAGACAATTTCCTATAAGTTCAGAAAAAAATTCACGCATTGCCGACTACTACAACTCCGGAAAAACGAATTATTTCACAACAGTTCCAGAAAAACGCACAGGATATTTCTGGGCAGATTTGACCAAGCTAAACTCCGAATTTGGCAAAGTGAAAAGGAGACAAAACATACATAAATAAACGATCTATCAACTGGTAAAATTTGATAAATTTACGACGTGTTTTGAATATGAAACGACTTGAACAAATACGAAATTCGGATTGGACAGATTCAAAGAAAATGATGTGAACAAGGATGAACAAGAAATTCACTAGATGAACACCTAAATCCCAAATCTCTGATACCAAATGATATGAAAAACTAAGGATCTAGATTCAAGTGTTCATACAAAATAAGCTAGTAATCATGTTTTATGAAGAGAAAACAAGAAGAAATGAAAACTTACTAGAACAAATGGATTTTAGAACGAAAATGAAAGGATAGGAGCAGCTTAGATCCACCCTCGGAGTCGCACTTCGGGTTTCTCCAAGTTCGAGAATATCGCACAAAGGTCGCTCACACCTTTGATAAATTCTCTAGTTAAACCTTCACCCAGTCACAAGGAAAAGTTTTAACTATTTGTTTCAATCACTGAAACTTTAAAATATATAATATTTCACTCAAATATAACTTGAGTTATACATGGTAAATATACAAGCTTATATAGAACTAAAACTAAGAGAACTTCTCCCAAATAGGCAATGTGGGACAAAAATACTTATACTTTGTCAATTTTGGAGCTAAGCTTCACTCAAATCGATGTGGGAGAATGTGGAAGGAGTAAGACACGTCCAAGGCATGTCTAGGACAAGTCTTGGACATGTCTTTGGTGAAAACTTGGACAAGGTCTATTTTTAGTAGGAAAGTTTCCAAAATTTAAGGTGAAAAAGGTATCGGGTTTTGAAGGGTAAAAGGGTAGATTATTGTAGGATAGGGCCTAGGATACCTTTATGGTATAGGTTACTTGGGAACGGAGGGTTTAGTTTCCCAAAATGGAAAGCCGAAGGTCGGGTTTGGCAAAACTGCCATTTTGGGAAGGGTTATGAAAAAATTGGTCAAAACTCCCAAAAATACCCCTACCCCTTATTACATGTCAAAACAAAACGTAAATAAAGTTTATTACAAGTTATTCATCGAAATAATATATAAGTCTTCAATCTTCTTCGTGTCAGGCTGAAGGATTTCTCATCGGTTCTGAGATAATTCTCAATCATTTTCAGATCAGAGTGGTGTGCCGGAATCGTCGTGAGGAGAGCGTTGATTCAACACCAAAAAGTTGAAGTTTTTGTAAGGTATGTTTATGCCCAAAAATCTGCTCTTTTGTCGAGTTTGATGGGTTCAAACTCATATCTTTTTCGTAGTTTATCGTTTAAGAAGCGTGTGATCGAATCTAATCAAGGTTTGGATTTATCACACATGTTTCTTCTTGAGAAGCGAGACTGCTTTTCTTCTTTGTTTTATTGAGCTTTTGGTGTTGGTTTTGCTGTTAAACAAGTAAGAAGCTCTTCCTACAATCTAATTATGGTGGAGAGTAGTTAGATCAAGATTTAAGATGTTTTGGTGCAAGAAAGATGTATCTTTTTGATTGGTTAATGATCCTAGATACTATGATACGGTTAGATATGCGTTTAGGCGTTTTGTCTGTGTTAAAGTTGCTGCTGTTTGTGTTAGAAACGGATTAGAAATCGAGTTTGAAGATTTGGGGTTTTGGGAAAAACACAGGTGGACGGGCGTCTGCATAAGCGGACGGGCATCTGAAAGCTCAGAAACTCAAACGGGCGTTTGCCTTAAGCGGACGGGCGTTTGAGGAGTGATTTTACATACAGGTTGTAGCGTTTTTAGGTGGACGGGCGTCCAGTTATAGTGGACGGACGTCCAGTCCTAGACGGACGTCCATAGGGTTGGACGGGCGTCCAATAGGGTTTAAACGAGCGTTTAGGGTTTCAGACGGGTGTTTGATCGGTTTACCTTGTTTTTTTGATCTTAATCGATTCGATTTAGTTCGAGCTTCAATGTTATGTTATTTATTGGTTTGAGCTTTTAATTATGATGTATCAAGATTAATTAAAAATGAACTAGCTTCGATTGTACTTCTGATAAGTTCAGTTAAAACACCGAATGTACTCTAAAGGGAGTTGAAGTTCGGATCCGTCAGAAGGGCATGAAAGGGCTTGTGCTTTGGTGAACTAGAGTTCATCAATGTACGTGTATTTGCTAGGACTTGTCCGTGTCTAGTGGGTCAGTGTGAGAGTAGGAGATGTGAGGAGCTTACTTGAAAACACTAGGGATGGCTAGTTAATTCACATCAATACTTACATATGTGTAGTAAAAGATAAAGCATCATCTATTCTCGGTTAGACACTATTCCATATCGGCGATGTGATACGTTCATAAAAGGTGGACAACACTGCTGGCCTTAAACGGCTGAAGGGTAGTGGAGGAAATCCATCGGACGTATACGCATACCGGGGAGACCCCGGAGCTCACCGGTGTTAATCACCGTTATTTAGGAAGTATATCTTCAGGCTGATGAACGCCATGCGCAGTGTCCTTGAGTAATGACGCAACAAAGATAAGCTAAGTAGAAACGTATAGTCATGACATGTTGATGGACGTGAAGTGAACCCTAGGTTGAGTCGTTTTCATCAAGATAATCTATTAATAACAAACCTTAATTAAATTGTAGCTTCTACTTCTTACTATGTACATTGTACTTACCTCAAATGCATGTTTATTTATGTGTTTGGGGGAGAGAAGACGAACAGGTTGGTGATGGTTTCGAGGAGGACTTTGATGACGACGTTTGAAGACGCCGGAGTTGAAGACTATTATTTATTTTTGTTCCCTTCATTTATGCTATTTCATAGACTTGGATTAGTTGGATGTAATAGTTATCTTAGTAGCATTGGGTTTCGTTGATTTCTTTTGAATGTAATAAGCATTACATTTTCTTTATACCTTTAGTGATTCCAATTCTTTAATGTTTGGAAAAAAATTACCCGAGTCTTTTGCTTCCGTTTGCTTTTATTTGATACGACATAGTAGAGGCTTACGTGTAATGTTATTTATTTAGTGTTATGCGTGCCGAACGTTTCGATTTCTGGATAAGGACTCGGAGTTCGGGAACGGGGCGTTACAGTTGGTATCAGAGAAAAGCGTCTTTTAGGCTTCTATTCTTTTAAGATAAGTTTCTTATAGCTCTTTTAGTAACGTTCTGGTTTTCTTTGATCATCAGGATGGTGTTCACGAGAACTGGAGCCGGTGCAGAATCGTCAGGAGTTCGACGGGAGAGTCCAACACCAGTCGTAGGAGGAGGTATTGTGAGGCCAAGTCATCCACCTCAGCGGATTTTGTCACCACCTCCACATACAGCAACCCCCTCACCGGATTCTCAGCGGAATTCACCACCACGACCTCAGCAACCCCCACAGTGGCATGTGGGAAGTTCGGTTCCATTTTCTCTGGTCAGTGAGGTTCCAGTAAGTTCGATACCACCGCCAGTGAGCTACCCTCCGCAGCCGCAAATCTTTTACCCTCCACCAGTGAGCCACACCTCACCCTTTGTGTTCCACCAGCAACAACAGAACCCCTATCCACCTCCAGTAGGTCCTACTCCACGACCTACAGCACCACCGTCACCCCGCCCTGACTTTCAGCAAGGTTTTGGCTACCCACCCTATGGTTTCTAGCAACCCCAATATCACCAGCAAGTGCCGTATGCGTACCCTCCAGTTTATCCACAGCAACCACCAGTTAGACCGGTTTTCGAGCAAGCACCACCAGTTGACTGGTATACCAGGTTGAGAAGGAACAAGGTCCAGGATTCCTTTGGAAATGTTGAGCACTCGAAGGCCGAGGATTGGAGAAGTTTTGAGAAGGCATGTAGGAATATACATGTCCACGAGACCGAGATGGCACAGTTGGCAGTCAGTTTTCTTCTAGGCGCAGCTGAAGCTTGGATTGATGCGATACAGAGTAGTAATGGTAAGGTGACAGATTGGGAAGGTTTCAAGACCATGTTTTACAATGAGTACTTCCCGGCTACAGTGCAGGCAGACATGGCAAGCCAGTTCTTAAAGCATAAGCAGGGTTTAACTATGACAGTTTCACAGTACACCAACAAGTTTAACGAGTTGGGAAGATTCTACCCTGAGCTAATGAAGGTAGAAGAGAGGAAGATGGCCCTATACAAAGAAGGGTTAGCATATCATATACAGTCTGGCATGCTAGGTTTCACGGCTAAGAACATGGCGGAGTTGTTGAATAAAGCTTTGGAAGTTGAGACCTTCAGGAAGAAGGCCACCGTGATTGTTGGGAATAAGAGGAGCTTTGGAACGAGCCAGGGTAATAACCGAGGAGCACCACATCAGAGTTTCAAGAAGACCACGGCCCCTGCAGCAAGTAAACCACCTACCGGAGCACCCCTTTGCCCTAAGTGCAACAAGAATCACTCAGGTGAATGCCGAGTTCATTCAAACAGATGCTATCTTTGTGGAGAAACGGGACACTTTGCTAAGAGCTGTCCGACCAAGGGTCCTACGAGTAACCAGAAGCAAGGAAGTGGTAGAAGGGGCCCAAGTCGCCCAGTTCATGTTTTTGCAGCTGATGCTAGAGAGGCAGAACCTGAGGATGACGTTATATCAGGTACGATAATGTTAAATAATCTCATGGTCAGAGCTTTGTTCGATACGGGAGCGTCTAATACTTTTGTGTCGACTAAAGTAGCTAAGAAGTTGAGTCTACCTTTGGAACCTTTAAGGAATACGTTGGAGATAACCACACCATTAGGAAAGGTACCGAAAGTAACTAGGATGATACCACAAGTGGAAGTCCAAGTTGGATCTTATCGATGCAAAAGTGACTTCACGGTTTTAGACTTTTCAGATTTTGATGTGATCCTTGGAATGGATTGGCTATCCGAGAACTTCGTCCATCTAGATTGCCGAGGAAAGAAAGTGATCTTTAAGGTACGGGAAATCGACAAGACTTATCAAGGCAATGTGTACAAGCCTAGCAGAAGCGACATCCGATAATTTCAGCGGTTAAGGCTATAAGAGCTTGTCGAGAAAGGCTGTGAAGGCTACTTGTTGTCTGCAGTGGATGTGGAAGAAGCGAAGCCGAGTTAAGGGGAGACCCCTATAGTCAAGGAATATCTGAAGTGTTTCGGAAGAGTTTCCGGGAACATGCCGGATAGAGAGATCGAATTCGAGATCAAGTTGATACCAGGGAGCGACACAGTTGCCAAGGCACCTTATAGAATGGCGCCGGGCTGAGTTGAAAGAGTTGAAAGCTCATCTTAAGGACATGCTCGAGAGGAATATAATTCAGCCTAGTACTTCACCTTGGGGAGCCCCAGTGTTCTTTGTTAAGAAAAAGACGGTAGCATGAGGATGTGCATCTACTACAGAGCGTTGAATAATCTCACCATCAAGAACAAATATCCTCTGCCAAGAATTGATGATTTGTTTAATCAGTTGCAAGGAAGGAGCGTGTTCTCTAAGATTGATCTTAGGTCGGGATATCATCAGTTGAAGATCAAGGTAGCAGATATACCGAAGATGGCTTTCAGTACGAGGTATGGACATTACGAGTTCTTAGTCATGCCTTTTGGACTCACTAATGCTCCATCTGCATTTATGGATTTAATGCAGCGTGTTTTCATGCCATACTTGGACAAGTTTGTGATAGTGTTCATAGATGACATCCTAGTATACTCCAAGGATGAGAAAGAACATGAGGAACACTTAAGGATAGTGTTGGAGACTTTGAAGAAGAATCAGTTGTATGCTAAGTTTTCCAAGTGTGACTTTTGGTTGAATCAAGTGAGTTTCTTGGGTCATGTCATTTCTGGAGATGGCATTAAGGTTGATCCGGAAAAGGTTGAAGCAGTTGAGAAGTGGTCCAAACCGACTACAGTTTCAGAGGTTAGAAGTTTCCTTGGTTTGGCTGGCTATTATAGGAAGTTTGTTCAAGACTTCTCAAGGATAGCTACACCACTTACCCGGCTCACTCAGAAGAATGTGAAGTTTGAGTGGACCAGTGAGTGTGAAGAGGCTTTTCAGACGTTGAAGAAGAGGTTGACTACATTGATTTTTGGCGATTCGGAGATCTTTGATAATTATGAGCGTTTACATGGATGCTTTGGGACAAGGTTTAGGTTGTGTGTTGATGCGAGGAGGAAGGTAATTGCTTATGCATCCCGGCAGTTGAAGGTGCATGAGAAGAATTACCCAACCCACGACTTGGAGTTAGCAGCGGTTGTGTTTGCCTTGAAGATTTGGAGGCACTACCTGTATGGAGTTAAGGCCAGGATCTTCACCGATCACAAGAGTTTGAAGTATTTCTTTACCCAAGAGAATCTGAATATGAGGCAGAGGAGATGGCTAGAGTTAAGTAAAGGATTATGATTTGGAGATCAGGTACCATCCGGGTAAAGCGAATGTGGTAGCGGATGCTTTGAGCGAAAAAACGGTATTTGCGGTTACAAGTGTTGAAGTTGTGGCAGAAAGGCTAGACGGGCTGCAAATCCGAAGTTTTTGATAAGATTGAAGACCGGCAGTTTGTGGCACCGTTGTTAGCAAGGTCTGAGTTGATGGATGATATTCGGGAAAAGCAAGATGAAGATCCAGTTTTAGTTGATTTGAAGCGAGTTGCAAGAGAAAAGCCTACAGTGGGATATGTGTTAGATAAGAATGGAAATATTTGGTATCAGGATCGTATGTGTGTGCCTAATATTGCTGACTTGAGACAGAGAGTCATGGAAGAGGCACATAGGATTGCTTTTGCAGTCCATCCGGGAGCTACTAAAATGTACAGAGACTTGAAGGAAAAGTTTTGGTGGCCTTGATGGCGGAGATAGCCAAGTTCGTTGCAGAATGTGACACTTGTCAGAAGGTGAAGGCAGAGCATAAAAGACCAGGAGAAATGCTTAAGCCATTGGATATCCCCGAATGGAAATGGGATAAGAAGACGATGGATTTCATCACCGGTTTACCTAAGACAAGAGGCGGACATGATGCGATTTGGGTGATTGTGGATATATTGACCAAATCCGCTCATTTCTTACCATATAAGGTTGATATGCCTTTAAAGAAGATGACGACACTATACTTGGATAATATAGTGAAGTTACACGGAGTACCTATCTCGATAGTTTCGGATCGTGATCCAAGGTTCGTCAGTCGGTTTTGGAAAAGTTTACAAGTAGCTTTTGGAACCAAGTTGGATTTGAGTACGGCCTTTCATCCTCAGACAGACGGACAATCTGAGAGAACCATCCAAACACTTGAAGATATGTTGAGAGCTTGTGTTTTGGAAGTAGGCGGATCATAGGATGATTACCTACCGGTAGCGGAGTTTTCTTACAACAACAGTTACCATGCAAGTTTAGGCATGCCACCGTTTGAAGCCTTGTATGGAAGAAGGTGTAGAAACGCCCATTTGTTTTTGGGATGAAGTCGGGAAAGACAAATCACCGGGCGGAATTGGTTGAGCAAGCTAAATAAAGGGTTCAATTTGGTCAAGAAGAATCTGAAAGCGGCTCAAGATAGACGAGAAGAGTTGGGCGGATGTTAGAAGAAGGCCCTTAGAGTTTGAAGTTGGTGAAAGAGTGTATCTACGAGCTTCACCAATGAAGGGTGAAACGCTTTTGGACAAAAAGGGAAATTTGAGTCCGAGGTATGTTGGACCTTTTGAAAGTTCGGAAAGAATTGGACCGTTGGCTTATAAGCTTGAGCTACGAGAATGCATGTCAAGAGTCCACAGCGTGTTTCACGTATCGATGTTGAAAAAGTGTTTGACCAAGACGGATGTTGAGACTACGGTTGATCCGGAGATCCTACAAGATAACCTTTCGTATGATGAGAAACCGATCAGGATTTTGGACCGGAAGGAAAAGATGGTTAAGAGAAGAATGATTCCCTTGATTTTGGTGCAATGGAGCAATCATTCACCGGAAGAAGCTACGTGGGAAGTCGAGGATGTTCCCAGATTTTATGGACTTACCAGGTATGTTCTAAGTTTCGAGGACGAAACTCCTTTAAGGGGGGAAGAATGTAATATTCCAATTTTCGGGAAAGGGCAGACGTGTCTTTTTGCGAAAACGAAATATTGGGTTCGGTTCCTTTTATTTGGAGTTTAAATAATTGGATATTTATATATATAATTTTTAAGATAATTATGTATATAAAAAAAAGAGATTTTCTGATTTTATAATAGAAAAAGGATTTAATTGGGATTAACTATACAAGGGATCTATTATACACATTAATCTCATAACCTAGATCTTTATTCACAAAAAGGGGGGCAGCCGCATATTCTTTTTTATGCGTGTGTGAGCATAGCTTTGGGTGAAGGATTTCTCATCGGTTACGAGTCAATTCTCAATCGCTTTTTGGATCAGTGGTGTGCGGAATCGTCGTGAGGAGAGCGTTGATTCAACACCAAAAATTTGAAGTTTTTGTAAGGTATGTTTATGCCCAAAAATATGCTCTTTTGTTGATTTTGATGGGTTCAAACTCATATCTTTTTCGTAGTTTATCGTTTAAGAAGCGTGTGATCGAATCTAATCAAGGTTTGGATTTATCACACATGTTTCTTGCAGAAAGGAGACTATTTTGCAGCTGTTTTATTGAGCTTTTGCTGTTGGTTTTGCTGTTAAACAAGTAAGAAGCTCTTCCTACAATCTAATTATGGTGGAGAGTAGTTAGATCAAGATTTAAGATGTTTTGGTGCAAGAAAGATGTATGTTTTTGATTGGTTAATGATCCTAGATGCTATGATACGGTTAGATATGCGTTTAGGCTTTTTGTCTGTGTTAAAGTTGCTGTTGTTTGTGTTAGAAACGGATTAGAAATCGAGTTTGAAGATTTGGGGTTTTGGGAAAAACCTAGGTGGACGGGCGTCTGAAAGCTTAGAAACTCAAACGGGCGTTTGCCTTAAGCGGACGGCGTTTGAGGAGTGATTTTACATACATGTTGTAGCGTTTTTAGGTGGACGGGCGTCCAGTTATAGTGGACGGACGTCCATAAGGTTGGACGGGCGTCCAATAGGGTTTAAACGAGCGTTTAGGGTTTCAGACGGGTGTTTGATCTGTTTACCTTGTTTTGTTGATCTTAATCGATTCAGTTTAGTTCAGGCTTCAATGTTATGTTATTTATTGGTTTGAGCTTTTAATTATGATGTATCAAGATTAATTAAAAATGAACTAGCCGATTGTACTTACGATGCGTTCGATTAAAACACCGAATGTACTCTTAAAGGGAGTTGAAGTTCGGATCCGTCGGAAAGGGCATGAAATGGCTTGTGCTTTGGTGAACTAGAGTTCATCAATGTGCGTGTATTTGCTAGGACTTGTCCGTGTCTAGTGGTTCAGAATGCGAGAGTAGGAGATGTGAGGAGCTTACTTGAAAACACTAGGGATGGCTAGTTAATTCACATCAATACTTACATATGTGTAGTAAAAGATAAAGCATCATCTATTCTCGGTTAGACACTATTCCATATCGGCGATGTGATACGTTCATAAAAGGTGGACAACAACTGCGGCCTTAAGCGGTGAAGGGTAGTGGAGGAAATCCATCGGACGTATCGCATACCGAGAGACCCCGAGCTAACCGGTGCTAATCACCGTTAGTTAGCAAGTATATCTTGGTGATGAACGCCATGCGCGGTGTCCTTGAGTAATGCGCGCAACAAAGATAAGCTAAGTAGAAGCGTATAGTCATGACATGTTGATGGGCGTGAAGTGAACCCTAGGTTGAGTCATTTTCATCAAGATAATCTATTAATAACAAACCTTAATTAAATTGTAGCTTCTACTTCTTACTATATACGTTGTACTTACCTCAAATGCATGTTTATTTATGTGTTTGGGGGAGAAAACGAACGAGTTGGTGATGGTTTCGAGGAGGACTTTGATGGCGACGTTTGAAGGCGCCGGAGTTGAAGACTCTTATTTATTTTTGTTCCCTTCATTTATGCTATTTCATAGACTTGGATTAGTTGGATGTAATAGTTATCTTAGTAGCATTGGATTTCGTTGATTTCTTTTGAATGTAATAAGAATTACATTTTCTTTCTACCTTTAGTGATTCCTATTCTTTAATGTTTGGAAAAAAATTACCCGAGTCTTTTGCTTACATTTGCTTTTATTTGATACGACCTAGTAGAGACTTACGTGTAATGTTATTTATTTAATGTTATGCGTGCCGAACGTTTCGATTTCCGGATAAGGACTCGGTGTTCGGGAACGGGGCGTTACACATATAGCATCCTTTTTGAATGTGATCTCAGGTAAACCAATCACCAGTTTATTCTTCACCAACTGATTGATATCGTCAATGTTTAGATGATTCAACTTCTTATGCCATAACCAATTTAGTTCTGACTTGCTATGCACAATCAGGCATGTTTCTGGAACAGCAGTAGACTAATCCACAATATACATATTTTGTTGTCTTCTACCAACCAACACAACTTGATCACCTCTTTCACTAATGACAATACATGTGCCCTTGTCAAAAGTGACCTTGTAACCCATGTCAAAAAGCGCGAGGCTCGGAGGGTTGTAGTCGATCCTTCCACAAATGCAACATTCACGATTGTTAATCCATTTCTCACAAGTGTGCCATATCCTCTTATGTTTCCTGGTGTGTTCTTGTTGCCAAAATTCACTCTTGGACCATCCTTTACCACATAATTTGACAAATAGTGCTTATTCTTTGTCATATGTCTGGAATATCCACTGTCAAAATACCAGACACCCTACAAAACAAAGTTAATGTTTTTGAGGTACCGAAAACTGTTTTGGGTCCATAGTGGTCAGTGGTAAGCAAGACCCTTGGCAAATTTCCATAAGGTCTTCTCTGAAAGTGTTATACTTTTGTTCATACATGTATTCTACACATCCATAAGGTCTAACATTTGGTTGTGTAGAACTCACATATGCTTTCTGGCCTTTTGGTATGTAATGCTGTTTAGAGTGATTTCTATTGTTAGAAGCACTAGCATAACCATAGGTTTGCTGTTTGTTAGGAGCAGCTGTATTTTGTGGAGTCTGCTGAGGTCCCTGCTGAGGTCTTGTATAAGTCCTCTGCTGATTCCATTGCTGAGGTTTTACCCTAGCAGTATGATTATATCTGTTGTTTTTAGCAGTAGGTGCAGGAATGTTCCAATCATCATCAGTAGGGAATAATCTACCATTCCCCCTGAGATAAGTATCCGTAGAATGATTGATATTTTTAGGTTTGGGATTCTTATCTTTGGAATATTTTTGATTTTTGCCTTTTTGTGGTCCAACAGACTTGGTAGCAGGTCTGCTATCAGTAGGTCTAGAAGGTCCAGCAGTTCTACCTTTGGATTTATTCCTTTTGTTAGGCACTGTTAACCTATTTGACTTCTGATTTTGATTCCTTGAAGTCTTCTCAGTGGGCTTTACTGCTTCAGCAACCCTTTTTGGAGTTGGATCTTGTGCAGATACAAACTTAGGACCAATTCTGGTACTAAGTTTAGCAACCTTACTGGATCCATTCTTATTAGATTGTTGAGTTCCAAATCCAAGGCTTGTTCTATCACCATAAGGCTTTCGAGATTTGAATGCAGTAGTGGAACTAGATTGTTTAGCAGATTCAGCAGCTACTGAATGTACAACAGGCTTATGTTGATTCTGTCCAACCTCTTTTTCCTTTCCCTTGAGAATTCTTAATTCAGCTTTTAACCTCTCAACTTCTGTTTGAAGAGCTTTTTTTTAGCCTTCAAAATCTCATAACCAGATTGTAATATCCTCAGTTGATTGAGAATGGCATCCAAAGTTTCTTCATTGTCAAATTTTTAGGATTTGAACCACAAGTTGATTCACAATCACTTTCAGCAGGAGTGTTTATAGATACAGAATTGTATACCTCATCTGTTTCATCCATATTTGCCATTAAAGCATAATCATCCATATCAGAAACAAGTGCAGTATCATCAGATTCATTTCCTTTTTCTGATTCAACTTCATATCCTGATTCATCTTCAGCAACCATAGCTTTATTGCCAGATCTTCTTTGTTGTCTTTTGCTCTTCAGTAGGTCTAGACAATCAGGTCTGAAATGTCCAGGCTTCTTGCAATTGAAGCAAAGATAATCAGGTTCCTTCTTCTGTTTTAGTTCAGGACAGTCAGGTTTGAAGTGTCCTGGTTTCTTGCATTGATAGCACAAGTAATCATTGTCTTTCTTGGATTCATCCTTTTTCTTTTCACTAGATTTCTTTGTGAAATTTCTTGGAGAACCCTTTCTAGTTTTCATCATTCTGATTTTCTTGCTCATTAGGGAAATTTCTTCTTGCATCTTATCCAGTAGATCATCTTGAGCTCCTGATGTTTCTTCTTGATGTGTAGCAGCCAAGGTAGTGGTCTTTGGTTCTTCTTTTTCAGTTTTAGGTACAAGTTTCTTATTGAATTCATAAGCCT
This sequence comes from Gentiana macrophylla, assembly GCA_026214975.1. Lineage (NCBI taxonomy): Eukaryota > Viridiplantae > Streptophyta > Magnoliopsida > Gentianales > Gentianaceae > Gentiana > Gentiana macrophylla. Next base: position 94,072,773 of record CM047808.1, on the reverse strand, counting down.
TCAGATCTGAAAATAATTTGAAGGTATCTTCTTCATGAAGACTTCTCATTTCTTCAATTGTAGTAACCTTCATTTCCCAAACTTCTTTTACAGGTAAGGCTTCCAAGACTTTTGTATTGACTTCCTCTTTTGAGTAGATCACATTCAGTAATGTGAGTTCATCCATTATTGCATTAAATCTTGATTCCATTTGCTCAATGGTTTCATTTGACCATCTTGAAGTCTTGAAACTTCTTTTTGGCAACACTGATTTTGTTCTTCATGATGGCATCAGTGCCTTCACAAATTAATTGTAACTTATCCTAAAGTTCCTTCGCAGTCTTGCAATCCTTCACTTTCATGTACATATTTCTATCCAAGGTTCTGTATATGATATCAATAGCAATATTGTTGAGGTTTGATCTCTTTCTATCTTCAGCATTCCATTCACTTTTTGGCTTCTGAATGTACTGAGGTTGACTATCTACAGTTATAGCTTTTGTGATTTCCAGTGGTCCATCAGTCAGCACATCCATCATCTCATCATATGTTGCAGCTAGAAAAGCCTGCATACAACGTTTATACTCATCAAAACGACCTAAAGAACATATCAACATTGTTCTAGCATACTGGTTGTTATCCATGATGCAAAGCTTTGAAAATCAGAAACTTGAAAAAGTTTTCAAAGTATTTTCACAAGCACAACAAGTAGGATTACTTCTGAACAGAAGCACTGCTCCGAAAACAATTGTTGGTCCCTTAAAAAGGCCTGGGTTAAGTTTAGAGGGGGTGGGGATGGGGGTGAATAAACTTAACACTTAAAACTTTTGGAGTTAACAAACTCGGCCAAGTTCGATGCTTTCGTTGCGCTCGATGAGTCTAATGAAAGCTCGATGAGTCTGGCCGATTGTTGATTTTACTGAATTTATTGCACCGGAATATATTCAAGTTCCTTATTACTTGTTGTTTAAATGTGACACCACGTATTAGATACTCAGTAGTGTAAGTGTGTGATTCAGTTGCTAGTTTCAGTAGGTTGATGTGTTAAATATACTAAATGCAGAAAGTAAATAGGCAATTTTTATTGTGGTTCCAGGTGGTGTAATCTTGTCAGTCCACTCTTCTCCTGTGATGTTGGAGGTAATTCACTAGAGATCTTTGAGGTTGCAGTTACAAAAATCCCTAAGTTGTCTGTCCTTCACCAATAACTATGGCTTTACAAACTGAACACTTGGAACATGTAGGATTGCTGATCCAAAGTCTTCCATTGGTCCTTGAAGGGTAGGATTGCCTCTTCACCAATTCCACCACAAAAAACAGTTCTTGTCACCTAAGTGCTTATCTGTCTTCAATAGGTTTCTTGTAAAAAGAAAGTTTGAATCAAGTAAGTGATTCAGCTTCCAGCAGCTTGATCAGGATGAAATGATCAGCAGCTTGAAGTCTTCAAGTGTGTAAACTTGATGTAGCTTGATAACAGATTACACTTGAAGAGATTACTGGATCAGTAGCTTTTTAGTTCAGTAGGGTCAGCAGGGTGATTTTCTTGATAATAAACTTGATAGCTTCCGGCAAATTATCTTGTTGTATTTTTCAATTTTCATCATCTGTTTCTGTATCCGGGGTCTTCTATTTATAGGTGAGAATCCTTCTGACTTATATTTGAAATTCAAACATAGCCAATTCAGATACGTCCCTATTCTGACTTGCTTTCTGTCCATGTACATAATAATCGACATCGCTGTCGATTTACTTTTGTGATTTGATGTATCCACCTTTGACTTGTATCCATTGGATAAATCTCCGAATCTTTCCAATGTCCCTTTAATCTTAGCCATTGATTTGTTGACAAAATCAAGAGTTGTTATATGGACTTATCCTTGTAGTCTTCCAATGTAACCTTTGATTAAATCGAAATATATGTTCGTGAGTTCTGTGAATGTAAGTCTGCTGAAATGCATATCAGTCAGCTGAACCAAAGTTGCTATGTTTAAAAAACACTGCAGCTGACTTCTCTTATATCTAACTTTTTATTATGAAGTTAGATTACACCATTTTGATCATAACCAAGTTCCAGTTACCACTTAACTTATGGAACTTAGAACTTGTACACAAGGTATATGCAATAAGTTTAGGTCATCACAGACTTCCCTAAATTCTGATTCCATATATGTTGGAAATAAAATTTATGTTTTGATGATGATTCATCACTTAGTTCACTAATTGATCTTAACCCCATTGATGAAGTGTCATAACTAGCTGTTATAGTGCAAAGCAAAAAGAAGTCTAAATACCAATCTATAGGATTTATTAAAGTCTGATATTTGTATAAGTTGAATCAGACAAGCACTGTAATAGTTCTTGACGAAGCGAGAAATGAAGAAAGCGATACTTTGACTAGTGAGACTCTACGAGAAATTGACAATAGAGCACACCAACGAGAAGATTGAAGAAGGTAAGTTCATTTGAGAGTTCTGACTCGGTTGGCTTATCTTGAAGAATGAAGAACTGAGGGACACAGACTCAGTTATTGAAGAGTGAAGAACTGAGGGCACAAACTCAGTTGTGAAGATTAAAGTCGAGACTATAAAGTTGGACTTCAGGCAAGATTGTGGTGACCTGAACTGACTTTATAGATATTGTATGAAGACCTAAGCATCATAAGGACAATGAATTCTTAGATAATAAATATATCATGGTGTACTCTGATTAAGTCAATTATAATCAGATGAAAACTGGAGTATTGATATTTGAAGAAGAATAGAATTTCAGTTAACGCTCCAAGTCGAAAGAAGCCCGACAAACTCAGCATGAAACTGATAAGGAAACTCAGTTTTACAAGTTAGTCATCCAACAAACTGAAAGTACATTTGAACGTTGTAAAGAAAGAAATTTCATTGGATGAGTCACTGACACAGCAGAAACAGTCAGAAAATATAGCCGTTACAAAGCAGGAATGAATGATGAATAAACCCCTATAAATAGATTGCCTCTACAACTTCAAAGCAAGGAGAGAGAGCATGATATGTAACTAGCAAGAAATCCATCTAGTCAAGAAAGATCAAATTGAGGGGGAAAGCCAAATTCAAAAGAATACCTGCTAAATACTTAATTGCAAGATCTATAAAATTTCTTCAAAGTGTTCAAGCATATTCAAGCAAAATTCAAGATCTAATATTTGAAGAAATACACAATTTGTGCTTAAATCAATTATCGAAGAAAAGCTCAAATCACAGTTGAATCATAGTCATTGATTCAAGATCTCAACTTTGATTCTATCAAAGGTTTAGGATCGTGAAACATCAAGAAGGTGTGAAGGACATTTGAGTGCGATGGGAAGACTGTGTTTGTGATGAGTGGTGAAGAGGCAATTCTACCTCCAAGGACCGAGTGGTTCAAACAATTGAAGAGCAGCAATCCTACTGCATTCTACAAGTGTTTAGATAGTGAAGCTAGGGATTAGCCAAGGACTATCAGTTTAGGACTTTTTGTAACTAGGCCATCTCAAAGAAGTTCTAGTGGAATTTTCCTCCGCATCACGAGGGAAGAGAGGGCGTCTGAGGATTACACCACTGGAACCTCTATAATTCTTGTCTATTTATTTTATGCATTCATTTATTTCCTTATAATAGTTTTCATATTGAGATTATAGTTACTAATTGTTAAAGGGTAATTTTATATCCGCTGCCAGTTAACGAGACTAAATATAAGTCAAGTAATAACTTATATTCGATTGAGCTAATCGAACTCCTTACAAGTTAAAGGGACATGAACAAGCGAAGATCAGTTTGAGTTTGAAGAAACTCGAGTTCACAGGACTTTTCAGCTCGAGACTAGTTTTTGGTGACAAGTTTATTCACCCCCTCTAAACTTGTGTCGGCCTTTCCAAGGACCAACAATTGGTATCGGAGCAGTTCTTTCATTTGAAAAAAGATCCAAGAATACTTTTAAAACAATTTGTTGAAAACCCTTCTACTGTACTTCATTACAATGGACACATCTAGAATTAGAAATTGGCTAAATAACCCCCGAACGACTACTTGCAGAATGTTGTCTATGATTTCCAAGATCAAGTATTTGAAAGATTCAGTACTACAAGCTCTCACACAAATCCGGAACCTCATTTCAGTTATGATGAAGATATTGAGCTTAATGCGAATATTGAAGATGAATCCACAGGATCTCCATCCTTAAGTGATCTTTCAGAAGAAGCAGAAAGAGAATTAATACGGGTGGCTGACTCTATAGAAGTAAAGCTAACCAGAGATCCATCCAGTATAAAAGTCATGAATATTGATTAAACTCTACCTACAAGCCATAGAGGAGAAAGCGACGAAGAAATCATATTGCTAGGAGTTACAAAAGTGAATGCTATCGATAAAGGGAAACAAGTTCTGATCAGTGATGATTCCTCAACACCAGGATTATCTATCAAACATCAAGAGGTAAGTGCATCTACATCTAAATCTCACACTATCCTGAACAATCAAAGAAATGAAGATTTCAATGAAACCTTGGATATACTCATAAAGCAATTAGAGACAATGCAAAAGAATTATGAGAATGTCAAAAGGAGAAAAAGTTATTGGCGAAATTTCAAGATTGAATCTTTGAAATCAACCTAATCAAGACTAATAATGGAACCAAAGGGATTGGACCAAGCGATAAATCAACAAGCGTTGTAAACATCGGTGAACCATCGATTGATCCAATCTCCAAAGTTCAATTCAAACCAGGAAAACCATTTGGAGATAGATCTGGTTTAGGATTTGAAAATCAGTATAATTCTAAGTTAAGACCAATATCAGTTGCAATAAAATTTGTAACTTCTCAACCGTCAAAAACTCAGAAAACTGATAAAGTTATTAGAACCGATGACACTCGGCCTGACCAAATGCACAAGTTGATAAAACGAAAAATCTGTTAGTAAAATTCACCAAACCAGCAGATTTTACAGAAAAACTCAGAAGGCTGAAAACAGTAAAACTGATCCAATATCAGTAAGAAAAATCTTCAAGTCATATCCATCTAAGGATAAAGATCATTCAAGGATCAGAGGGAAGGGAAGATTATTTCCTACAGATGAAGATTGGAATAGACCATCACATCGGTTTCACAATCAAAACAAATTCAAAACTGTTATGACAAAGCAGGAAAAGTTTGTGGCCCGACTTCACACGATCAAAATATCAAGAAAGGTACAAAGTTGTATCATCACGAGCTAATCAGTTAGGTCCCAAAAAGATATGGGTACCAAAAATTTCTCACTTTATTTCGCAGGAAAAACACAACCAGCTGAGAACTGAAAAATGTAATTCACAAAACCGAGTTGTTTTCACAACCAAGTTTTTGAATTTAGCATGAGGACAAAAACTGAAAATATACAGCTGTCAACACATCGTACCTTCTTTATTTACTTTTATCTAGCTACAGTTATCAAGAAAAGACGTGGTCCTTCTCAATCTAAACCGTTCATAATTTCCACCCATCCACTTTTTCGCGATCTCAACACATTTATGACAGGACGTTTTAAGTCCCACTCAATTCTTAACTACTCCCACTCCAAATTATAAATATCCAGAATTTTCTTTTATACAAATTCTTTACGCTTGAATTCTGTATCTACTCTCTGAATTTCAAATTTTCAAATCTTCAATCAAATCCAGAAAAATGACCTTCACTCGTGTTGAACCCGGAATGATCGTTTCTCTTAATCAATATATTGCGAAATATGTTGATCAAACTCTAGTTAATTCGATCACGACAAAAATTCGAAAAATTAAAGGATTGGAAGCAGTCTTCAACATCGATCTAAAAAGTGTTTGTTTAGAAAGTATCGGAGACTTCTATCAATTTGGAAGAACAGTTGTGGAAGGAGAAGACACACATACCTTCATCACCACTGTCAGTAATAAATAAATCAAAGTCACTGAAGAATTAATTGTAGAAATCTTTGGGTTTGTCAAATCCGGAGGATCAGCAGCCATTAAGTTGACTAAAGAACAAAAAGAGAAGTTATGGAAAGATATAGCAATTGATGGTGAATCTACTGTCTTACAGATAGGGAGCACAAGCCTACTCAAGCCAGAGTTTAATTTTCTCTCGAAGTTGCTGGCAAATTGCATAATTGGGAATCTTTGGAAACTTGACCAATTTATACGGAGCAAAACTTGATTTGCTTTACATAATCTGGTTTGAAAAGGATTTCAAGCGGGCAAGGTATCTATTTGATCAATTGATAGCACAATCAATTGATGTACCCAAAAAGAAGACCGACGTGAGGACATGAAGATTTTATCACAAGAGAACTCTAGCATTGGTAGTCCAAAGGATACTCGATCATTTTGGAGTTGCTAAGAAGAAAGAAACACATTTTTATGGAATGATTGATATTAAGGAAGAAAAGCCAAGGAAAAGGAAATTTGAGAAAAGCGAGGTGAACTCAAAAGAAGAGAAGCGGAAATCAAAAGCACACCAGCTGGAGATGAAGTGTTAGCACAAATTGAAGACTTGAAGAAAAGAAGAAAGCGATTGGAAGAAAGCGGAAAAGGCGTGGCGAGAAACCAATGGAAATGTCATCAACTCAAGAAGCTAGAATGAAGTTCTTGTGATTCGGCACTGTAAGTGCAAACTGAAATCAATCTCACCAAATCCATTTCAACTTCGGTAGCTAAGATCTTACCAATTCAAGAAGAAGCTATACAAGGAATGGAAATAATGAAAAGCTGAAGCTATCAACGAGAGGATGATCGTTGCCCGACTCTGCAGGAAGAAGGCTGTAACTCGAGAGAGCAGACCACGAGGCGATCCCGATAATGAAGAGTCAGATAGTGATGAAAGACTGATTGATGAAACAACATTGAACATGCTCATGTTGCTTTCAAAGTCTAGAGCTACTCCTCAAAAATCAGTACCTAGCTTGGAACAAGAAGAAACTACCAAAGAATTTACAGCTTCTCAAACTGAAGAAAAGGAAGCTGAAGCAACAACTAAATCAACCAAGTTTATTCCATTGGATGAACAAGTTCAAGAAGCTGAACCCACTGGGCACACAACGGAAGAAGTTCCAATTGTTGAATTGGAACCTGAGCCAAGTGCAAAACAAGCCGTTGAAGAAGAAGCAAGTGAAAAAGTTTTACAAACTGAGCCGATAATCTCAGCTTCTGAGATTGAAAAAGGGACATCAGTTGTCACAGCTACTGCTGAAGGAGAAACCAGCAAAACAAATCTTATGCAAACCGATGATCCCATGCAAATCGAAATTCCTACTCAAGGAGAAGATCGTGAGATCACAATGGATTCCGAAGATACCCTCACACCATTCAAACCTCCATCTGCTCATACAGAACTATTGAAAGCTAATTATGAACGATTGCAAAGATACAGAACCTGGAAGTTCAGTTCCATAAATGATCAGAGAAGTCAGCGTGCAGAAATGGAGATCATTGAGAAATGGGTATTCGATCTATACAACGTCACAAGCTTAATAGAGATAATCAATACCGAAGAATTCCTAAATCAAGGGTATGCGTTAATCGAAGCTTGACTATTGGAAGGAAGCCATAGCCGGTAGAAGCCCTAAGGAAAATGATGATGATTTTGAGGAAGATCCTGACCTACAAAAAGGGACTCTTGCCTCTATACAAGAAAAGGAAACTGCAACAGAACGAAACACTAATGAAGACTCAAGTAGTTCTGGTGGAAGCAGTGAAAGCTCAAGCTCTGAAAACTTATCTGGAACTCAGTCGGACAAGGAAGCACAAGAAGGTTACCAGTCCCCCACTGATAAATCCACACTTGAAATAGCAAGAACATTGGCAGACATACCTGGAGAAGAATCAGATGATGAATTGGAAGTACATTTGTCACCAACAAAAGTTATTGATTCATCAAAGGTGGAGGAAGGCGAGAAGCTTGATCGGAAGAAGGAAAACAATCAATTTGAATGTAGAGAGAAATTGAAGGAAATCGTTCTTTCACCTCTAAAGCAAAATCTACCAGATGCTGAAACAAGCAAGTCAAAAGAACAACAAGAAAGAAGTTCACAAGATGTTCCTACTCAAATTGATCTCATCAAATATTATCACAATGAGATACTCAGAATTCAGAAGGATGACATGAGCTTATTTGGAAAAGTTTTAAAATCTTTAGAAGCCAGTCAAGATGAACGATCCAAACTTGAAAAGAAGATGGATACTGTGAATGAAAATTGTCAAACTACTCTGCTTGAGATTCGAAAAACAACCACTGAACAAGTCACGAAGAAAAATGAAACTCAAGACAGATGGGAAGGCATTCTCAGTAATCTAGTGGACAGAATGTTCTTAATGGAACATGGCATAAAGGACTTAGTTGTGGCTCAAACCATATTGGCATCAACTCAACAAACATTGAATGCTTACATCAAAAGCCTGATTGATAAAGATGATGTCAATAAGGGGGAAAGTTTGGACATCTTAAAAGTCCATGCAGCTGAAATGCCACAAGCTCTCACAAATGTTGATGATAAGTGAGTGAAGTGAGGAAATCAAGAGGAGAATTTACTGATGATGAGATGAAACTAATTGTTAAATACTCAGAACCAACTGACAAAAGAGTTGGTCTGGATGCTCGTCTCTACAATTTGTTCAAGGACTTACCGGAGGAAGAAGGAGTATCAAAAGAAGAATCTCTTGAAACATTTCTACACATGCAAAAGATACTTGTGTACTATTGGAATAAAGTGAAGAAATGGGAAGCAGATGGTACTATAGATAAAGTTTCACAGAAAGTTGAAAAGGCTGAACCTGAATTTATTCAAACTCTACTGAGAACAGCCACCAATGAAAGACTAAGGACATCAGTCTTCACATTTGCAACTCTATTCAAAAGTAATTTTTTCAAGAAAAACAATTTGTCTCAGTCTTGGAACATTTGGGCAAGCATTCATGGAATTGAACATTCGGCCACAAATGAGGAAATGAGAATTGTTGCAGAGAACTATGATAATCAACCAGGACATTAAATTCAGTAGTTTTACTTATGTTTTATTCTAACCTTGTAACTCAGCTATCAAATAAAGTTTCAGTTTCTCAGTTCATAGTGTTACTTATTATGTTTTGTCTTTTATCTTTTTGCATTGCTTTTAAGGAGGGTATTGACATCATCAAAAAGGAGGAAATTGTTGGAAATAAAATTTATGTTTTGATGATGATTCATCACTTAGTTCACTAATTGATCTTAACCCCATTGATGAAGTGTGTCATAACTATTTGTTATAGTGCAAAGCAAAAGAAGTCTAGATACCAATGTATAGGATTTATTAAAGTCGATATTTGTATAAGTTGAATCAGACAAACCTTTGTAATAGTTCTTGACCGGGCCGAGAAATGAAGAAAGCGATCCTTTGACTAGTGAGACTCTACGAGCGAAAATAGAGCACACCAACGAGAAGATTGAAGAAGGTAAGTTCATTTGAGAGTTCTGAGACTCGGTTGGCTTATCTTGAAGAATGAAGAACCGAGGGACACAGACTCAGCTATTGAAGAATGAAGAACTCAGGGCACAAACTCAGTTGTGAAGATTAAAGTCGAGACTATAAAGTTGGACTTCAGGCAAGATTGTGGTGACATGAACTGACTTTATGGATCTTGTATGAAGACCTAAGAATCATAAGGACAATGAATTCTTAGATAATAAATATATCATGGTGTACTCTGATTAAGTCAATTATAATCGATGAAAAGCGAGATCTTGATATTTGAAGAAGAATAGAATTTCGATTAACGCTCCAAGTCGATATGAAGCCCGACAAACTCGGCCATAAAGCGATAAGGAAACTCAGTTTTACAAGTTAGTCATCCAACAAACTGAAATTACATTTGAACGTTGTAAAGAAAGAAATTTCATTGGATGAGTCACTGACACAGCAGAAATAGTCAGAAAATATAGCCGTTACAAAGCAGGAATGAATGGTGAATAAACCCCTATAAATAGATTGCCTCTACAACTTCAAAGCAAGTAGAGAGAGCAGGATATGTAACTAGCAAGAAATCCATCTAGTCAAGAAAGATCAAATTGAGGGGGAAAGCCAAATTCAAAAGAATACCTGCTAAATACTTAATTGCAAGATCTAGAAAATTTCTTCAAAGTGTTCAAGCATATTCAAGCAAAATTCAAGATCTAATATTTGAAGAAATACAGAGCTGTGCTTAAATCAATTATCCAGAAGAAAAGCTCAAATCACAGTTGAATCATAGTGATTGATTCAAGATCTCAACTTTGATTCTATCAAAGGTTTAGGCGTGAAACATCAAGAAGGTGTGAAGGCGGTTGAGTGCGATCGGAAGACTATGTTTGTGATGAAGTGGTGAAGAGGCAATTCTACCCTCCAAGGACGAGTGGTTCAAACAATTGAAGAAGCGAGAATCCTACCTGTTCTACAAGTGTTTAGATAGTGAAGCTTGAGGGATTAGCCAAGGACTATCGTTTAGGACTTTTTGTGGCTGGGCCATCTCAAAGAAGTTCTAGTGCAATTTTCCTCCGCATCACAGGGGAAGAGAGGACGTACATGATTACACCACCTGGAACCTCTATAATTCTTGTCTATTTATTTTATGCATTCATTTATTTCCTTATAATAGTTTTCATGTTGAGATTATAGTTACTAATTGTTAAAGGCTAATTTTATATCCGCTGCCAGTTAACGAGACTAAATATAAGTCAGTAATAACTTATATTCAGTTGAGCTAACTGAACTCCGCACAAGTTAAAGGGACAGGAACAAACTGAAGATCAGTTTGAGTTTCAGAGAAACTCAGTTCCTGGGACTTTTCCAGCTCAGGACAAGTTTTTGGTGACAAGTTTATTCACCCCCCCTCTAAACTTGTGTCAGCCTTTCCAAAGGACCAACAATATACTTGACTATAAATACTAAGTTTGATCCCTTAGCCTTCAGTGACTGAGTTTGAGCCCTCAGCCTTCAATCTTCAGCAGGTTCCTAAACTAGTCTACTTACTCAGGCACCCTACTGATCTAGACGGGTCTGCTGATGAAAGTCAGCTGACCTTTTACAGTGCTTGTTTGATCAAATCTATACAAAGATCAAACTCTAATAAGCCTATACATTTGATCTAGACATCTTTTTGCCTTTGCTCTATAACAGCTTGTCTGGCACTCATCACTAAAACTTAAAATAAGTCCAACATTAATTGATTTTGGAAAAATAGATTTATGGTATTAAGATAAAGATATATTCAATATAAGATTTTGTCAATATGTATCTTGGAAATATATTTAATATAAGATATTGAATATTAAATGAAATGAATCAATCAAAGGGATTTTCTTTATTTTATTAGGAAAATTTTTTCTTTCTCCCCAATCTACTAGGAAGCTTCTCCCAATTAGATTGGGATTCATCTGTGGCGCCATTCACTCTATTTAAAGGAGGGGTTGACTAGCTCTTTTGTACAACACAATCCCCAGATCTAATAGTTCTTGTGAAAAATAAAGAGCTTCTTAAAGAGAGTTTTGAGAGAGAGAAAAGACCGGTCTAGCAACTGGGGTTTTCTAGTAGCAATCCAATGGTGGATTCCGGCGGGTTGTTCGTATGGACTAGCGGTAGAGGCCGAACGCTTGGGCGGCTCCGTGCATCGCTACTCTCCTTAGACGGTCAAAGCGTCGATCTTTTAGATCAACCAAGGTAACCACCGTCTACTAGCTTATTTGTTTATTACTTAAACGAAGTCGATCCTAGTCAAAAGAAATAAATTTTTGAATTCTGCTGCGTCCCTACGTAGATTTCCTAACACGTACGTAGGGTCTTGGACATACGGGGTGGTGTTCCTCCGTACATAGGATCTAAAGACTTACAAAGTTATCCAATTTATCTGAACGCCAACACATCGTGATATAGCCTTGTGCCTTACCAAGAATTGATTGATGTTTAATCTTTTTACTACACAAGTATGTTTCTTATTATGTTGTTAACTAGCCACCTATTTGTTTTCAACTAAGCTCCCTCACATATACTACTCTCTTACTTAGACCCCTAGACATGGACAAGCCCTAGCACATACACAGACATTGATGAATTCTAATTCAACAAAGCACAAGCCAATCATACTCTTCCAACGGTCCCAAACTTCAACTCCCTTGAAGAGTACATCCGGTGCCAGAACTAAACGCATCGGAAGCTTAATCGAGGCTTATTCAAGTTCATTTAATGTTATTAGATCAAGAAACAACACTTAAAACTAGAATCGAGGCACAAAACTGATCAAACACAAAAAAATACTTGTCCAGTGCACATGCACCGGATTTGGTGCGTATGCACCAATGCTCTGAATGTAAAAACGGACGTTCTGACTCCCGGTGCACCCACACCAACATCTGGTGCGTCCACACCAAGCGTAGAAACTCCCAAAAACTCAGTTTTATGCATCTAAACAATCTCCACTTGATTCCAAACAAGTTTAACATCAATGTATTCAGAAAAACAGCAGAAAAACATCACTTTTACATAACTAAACATCACATACTTCTCTAATACAAGTAGGCATGATTTCTAGCATTAAAACTCCACAAATTATACCCGAAACACAACCTTAACAACATAAGACCTTAAATAAACATTTGGAAGAGCCTCTTACCGTTTACCAAGAAAGGAAAGCAAAGCAAACATCAACAAAACCACAAGAACACTGCAGCACATCTAGGACTTCAACCCAAACCTAGTTGATCAACCAATTGAACAAGAAACAATTGTGATCAAGAACTTCTAAACAACAAGATCTACGAATTGAAGGATTCTAAGAAACCAAACAAGGCCAAAATTGAAGATTACCAAAACTAGGGCAAAACTAACCTTTCTCAAAACTCCAACTTTCTTGTACCTAAACGATCCTCTTGTCCTGCTGATTCCAAATCTTCAAACGATTCTGAAAACTGATCACAGACTTGTGAGAATTATGGAAAAAGTCTCCTTTGTTTTCTTTTCTAATTTCTTTCTATTTCCCAGAGCCACAGTTCAAACTTGAGAGAGGATGAAGTCCTGACAACTTCCTTCAGAACATGGGGAGTTTTATTTTCCAAAAATAACTCCCAATGAGTTATTACTTATTAAATCCCTTAACTCCAAGCAAATCCTATTAAATCCTTTTTCTTTTAAACCTTAAATCCATAAATAATAATTATAATATTCCGTGTTTCATAAATAGACATGTCTGCCCTTTACAAAAGGTCAGGATATTACATTCATATGTGCCGAGCGTTTCGTTTCCGGATAAGGACTTGGTATTTGGGAGAGGGGCGTTACAAAAACATACTGTTTGTTGCAAAACAGAAGTTGTGAATTTCAAGATGAAGACTGGTGAATCCATTGATCAAATGGATAACAGATTCTTAAGCATTATCAGTGAACTGCAGCAACTTGGTCATACATACCCACATAATGAAGTTTGTCTGAAAATCTTGAGAGGTCTAACTGAAAGATGGAAGATCGTCACTTCAGTACTCAGAGGCACACTAGATCTTGCAAATACTGATACCTTGACTCTGATGTCTCAATTAAAGGCTTTGAATTTGAGTTAAACAGTGAAAAAGGTGCACCAGCAGAGCCACACAAGGCCAGTGCACTGGTTGGACCCCAGCAAAGCAAAGCGGCTGACACAAGTGGTAAAGAGACACAAGAACTAAAAGAATAAATTTCTTTACTAATTAAAAGTTTTGTGAGTTTAGTAAGAAGAAACTATTCAAGGGAAGTTCATCATCAAACAAGAAGTCAAGCTCAAGCAAAGACATGGAGAAAAAAGATGATGAATACAGATGTTTCAATTGCAAGAAGAAAGGATAGTTCAAGGCAGATTGTCATGAAGAAAAAGACAAAGATGAGGAAACTAAGAAGTACAAATCAATAGATAAGATAAAAAGCAAGAAGGCACTAAAAGCTTAAACCAGTAGTGAAAGGGATGAAGAATCATCTGATAATGATTCAGATGATGGTGAATCCAACATCTCAAACAATGACAAGGACTATCTATGTCTTATGGCTAAGGAAATTGATGAAAAAAGGTAATATCTAATTCAAACTCATCAAATTCATCCACATCTAACACTGCACAATCTTCTTTTTTCCCGTTAGATTCTGCAAACAGAATTCAAAATCTCATGAGTAAATTTGAAGAAATTCATATAAATCATGAAATTTTGGAACAAGAATGTGAGAATCTGAGAGATGAAAATAAAAGACTAAAGAAAGTACGAAATGAACTGAAAGCTGAATCAACTAGTATGGAAGTACACTCAACTGATCAACAAGAAGCAGATGATCACTCATCTGATGTTGACAGACCAGTTGAGAAAGCCTCTCTATCAGTTAAGACTACCACTGCACCACATGTTGCACCAGCTTACAAACCCCCAAAAAGTTTTGGATCCAGATCTGGTCTTGGATACAATAGTCAAGATGAGAAAAGAAACAATGGACAACACAATTCTGAATCAATGACCAAAACTGGACCTAAATTCAGAAAAGGACAGACCATAGTTTCAACTACTCATCCTGCACCAGTGAAGCCAAAACCCAGTGTAGTGAAACATCATAATAAATCATCTTACTAGCCCACAAAAAAGGGCATACTGAAAGGTAAGGGTAGACTTTACCCTTCAGAAGATGATTGGAATGTTACACCCCCAAAATACAAGAAGAAACCATTTCATGCCATGCAACATGTGTTTAGGAAGATCCAACCCAGGCATGTTCCTGGACACAAGAAGCAATATGAAAATAAGTTTCCTCCTACATATTGGAGAGTGAAAAAGGATGCAAATGCACCTAAAGGTAGAGAATTGTATCATAATACTTTTAAATCTATTAGAAGCTATTTTGCCATGCCTTATAAATATGAAATTGATGACTTCAACCATCCAAGGAGAAGAACCTTTGGATTTACACTTGGAGTATGAGGCATGACTGCTAACAGGTATGGACCCAAACAATTTTGGGTACCTAAACATACTTAATTTGTTTTATAGGATGTCTGGTACATAGACAGTGGATGTTCCAGACACATGACAAGAAAGAAAGAATGGCTGACTGACTTTATAACTTTTTATGGACCCAAAGTTACCTTTGGGGGTAAGGAAAACCTCGGTAAAATTAAGGGGGGAAGGCATCATGCTGAAGAACAATCTGAAGATTCAAAATGTGGCTTATGTAAAAGGATTGAATTTCAACCTTCTAAGCATTAGTCAATTCTGTGACAAAGGCTACAATGTGCACTTCAGCAAAGAAGGATGCAAGGTGATTCACAATCAAACCAGCACAGTAGTTCTTGGAGGAAAGAGAGAAGACAACATGTATATTATAGATTGGAAGACAGCAAAAAAAGAAACTTGTCTGCTTGTCAAGAATAAACAATCAACCAGTTAGATTTGACATAGAAGATTAACTCATTTGAATTTCTAGACCATCAATAAAGTGTCCAAGAACAAGCTAGTTGACATTACTTTCAGAAAGGAAAGTCCCTGTGATGCATGTCAAAACGGAAAGTAGATTAAAAGCTCCTTCAAGTCAAAACCACTACAATCAACAAACAAAATTTTATATCTCTTGCATATGGATTTGTTTGGACCAGTCACACCAGTGAGTGTAAGTGGAAAGAAGTACACTCTAGTAGTGTACTCTCAAGAAGCTACCTGATTTACTAAGAAGAATTTAAAATGAAAAAGAACTGAAGATCATCAAGATTAGATCAGACAGAGGAACATAATTCTTAAATGAAGTAATCAGAACTTACTATGAAGAAAATAGAGTACAACATAAACTATCAGCAGCAGGGACTCCACAATAAAATGGTGTAGCAGAAAGAAGAAACAAAAATCTAAAAGAAGTAATTAGAACCATGATTGCAGAAGCATGCCTACCAAAGAGATTTTGGGCTGAAGCAGCAA
The DNA here is from genome assembly GCA_026214975.1 of Gentiana macrophylla. NCBI lineage: Eukaryota > Viridiplantae > Streptophyta > Magnoliopsida > Gentianales > Gentianaceae > Gentiana > Gentiana macrophylla. The sequence goes on along the minus strand of CM047808.1, from coordinate 94,056,864 downwards.
ACACAGCATGAGACACTCAAAATAGATCTATCATCTACAAACATCATGGAAAAACACCATATGAAATTTGGAATGGAAGAAAACCTAACATTTGACATTTGCATATGTTTGGATCTAAATGTTTTGTTTTGAACAGGAATCAGCTACATACTTTTGATGAAAAAGTTGATGAAACAATCTTAATGGGATACTCAGACACTAGCAAAGCAAATAGAGTGCTCAACAAAAGAACCTTAGTGATTGAAGAATCAATTCATGTATTTTTTTATGAAGCAAACACCAATGGTAAAAGCCTACACACCTCTGAAGAAGAAGCTGCTCAAGGACAAGTCTACATGAATACGACAGTACCAGCTACTATTCTGGACCACACTTTTGGTAATCAAGATGAAGTACCAGTCAATGCAACAACATTAGCACCAACAAAAGATCATGAAGCTGATGCACAAGAAGGAGCTGTGGAAGAACCAAATCAAGAGCAACTCCAGCCTGATTTAAACTGGCTAAGAGATCATCCTGAAGAACAAGTCATTGGAGATGTTCATACATGAGTCAGAACCAAAAGACAACTAGAGAGTATGCTAACTTGTTTTCTGTCACAGGTGGAACCCAAAACAATAGATGATGCAATTCAAGATGCTGACTGGATTACAACCATGCAAGAAGAGCTCAATGAATTTGAGAAAAATAAGGTCTGGGAACTTGTTGATAGACCTGATATGGCAGACATCATTAGAACAAAATAGGTATTCAGAAGCAAGATGGATGAACAAGGAACAGTTTTCAGAAACAAAGCAAGACTAGTTGCAAAGGGATACTCTCAGGCTGAAGGCATAGACTATGATGAAACCTTTGCATCAGACGCAAGATTGGAAAGAATCGGACACTTTCTAGCTTTTGCAGCTCACGCAAATTTTGAAGTGTATCAAATGGATGTCAAGAGTGCATTTCTGAATGGACTCGTAGAAGAAGAAGTATATGTGGAACAACCCCCTGGTTTCCAACTCAAAGGGGAGGAAGAAAAACTATACAAGCTCAAAAAGGCACTATATGGACTCAAACTGGCACCTAGAGACTGGTATGAGACACTATCACAATTCCTAATCAACAATGGATTCAAAAAATGAACCATTGACAAGACTCTCTTCAAGCTAGAAGAAGGAACAAGCACATTGCTTGTTCAGATCTATGTTGATGATATCATTTTTGGATCAGAAGATGAAAAGCTATGTGAGAAATTTGCAAATCTGATGAAAAGTATATTTTAAATGAGTAAGATGGGAGAACTCAACTATTTTCTTGGTCTACAAGTGAAACAAATGAAAGATGGAATCTTTATCAATCAAGCCCAATATACAAAGGACTTGATACATAAATATGTTATGGATACAAGTGGCACATCAGATAAACCAATGTATGCAGAGTTACTCTTGGGAGGATGAAAATAGAAAAGATGTTGATCAAAAGTTGTATAGAGGAATTATGGGATCTTTACTCTACTTAACTGCAAGCAAACCAGACATTGCTTTTGCAGTAGGAGTATGTACAAGATTTCAAGCTCAACCTAAGAAATCACATTTACTAGCAACAAAAAGGAGCATCAAATATTTGAAGCAAACAATCAATGTAGGAATTCGGTATCCAAAAGATAGAGGATTCAAATTGATATCTTATTGAGACTCAGACTATGCTGGATGTAAGATTGACAGGAAAAGCACTTCAGGAACTTGTCAAATTCTAGGTAGCATACTAATATCATGGTTTTGTAAAAAGCAAAACTCTATATCAACTTCAACAGCTGAACCAGAACATATAGCAGCAGACAGTTGTTGTGCTCAAGTATTACGGATCAGACAACAACTGAGAGACTATGGATTAGAGGAGAAGACAATTCGAATCATGTGTGACTATACAAGTGCAATATCCATTACCGAGAATCCAGCGCTTCATTCAAGAATGAAGCACATAAATATGAGACATCATTTCATCAGAGATCATGTGGAGAAAGGAGATGTTATCTTAAGACACATATCTACTGAAAATCAATTGGCTGATATTTTCACAAAATAACTCAGTCATGAAAGATTTTGTATGTTGAGAACTGAGTTAGGAATGATTGAAATTGATTAAGTAAGAAAGAGCAGCTAACTGGAGTAATCAGTAGAATGACGTCACCAGCTGACTGAACCATTGCCACTTTGGGTGCACTCACTTGGCATGTAAGGCACTGGTAACTAGCGAAGTCCACTTCACTGATTGTTAGGAACAGTTTATACAGCAGCTCAATAATGAAGTCACTACAACGGCTTATTGACTAGGCAAGTTACTCCACCGTTGAATGCTTTGGATAAAACAGTGAAGTAAAGTGTGAACAAAATCACCTTTATACATGCTTTGGATAAAACATGATTTATGGATAATTATTTTATGGAAGATTACCCACGTGGATCTTATTTTATATCGTGGAAGTTATTTTGGAATTGTAAGAATGACGGAAATGCCTCGATTCTCAGGATTTATCATTACATACCTCAATCCTATACCTCACTACACTCAAAAACCGTGATTTATATACACAAAATCACGCCATTACTCCACAAAATCCTTCCATATTCAACCGCATTCACACTATTGAAAATTCTCCTATATAAACAACACTTAGAGGTTTTCAGAAAGTCTCTACGCTCTCTTGCATTCCATAAACCCTATTGTTTATCTCTCAGAAATCCATAAAGTCCTTCTTTCAAAAGTCCACAATGGCTTCATCATCATCTACAAAAAAATCCGGTACACAATTTGAGAGATCGATCATGACTGGATCGTTCTTCAAAATAGAGCACTATCTTACTCTATATAATAATGATCCACAAGCACAAAGATTGGTGGATGGATGCAACAATCTAGGGTTAATGACATTCCTAAATCCCCCCATTAATGGTATATGCTATGAAACCCTAGTGGTCTTCTGGAAGATTGAAAAATTTGGTCCTGGCTCAAAGAAAAGCTCACCAGATTGCATCACCAGCAATGGATGAGAAGTAATCATCACTCCGGGCCTTCTCAATAGATGTCTAAAACTCCCCTTATTCGGCCCAAAGGAGATAAAAAGCATGGAAATCAACCTTGACACTTTCTGGACAGAGATTGCCAAGAATCCAGACCCAGCAGCAAAGAAACTCATTCAGCTGATCCTGAACAGACCCCTAGCTTTGACCAAGGGGGAACACCAGCTGAAACAGTGACTCAAGTCCATGGAGAATAAGCACAGTCCCCACCAGACCTTGGAAATAAGGACCACTTTCAACAATCTCTATCTGATCCAGAGATTGAAGAAGAAGAAGAGGAACCAGCTGATGCATCTGCACCAGCACAGGAAAATCCAGACAGAGCTTTCAATCTGGATATCAATCCACTGATTGTGGACATTGAGAGACAGAATATTAGCAGAGACAACCTCAAAACTGCTTTAAGAAGGGAATACACCTCCATTAATCATAAGATTGAAGCCTTGATCAGTCACATTGAAGTTCAGGATGCAGTGATGGAGAGACAATGAGACTTACTCTGCAACCTGCAGCATCTAATTCCATATCATGTCTAGACAAATCTAGAATTCTTGGCAGAGACACTTAAGGGCAAACTCAACCCCATGGTGAACACTCTGAATGAGCATACTCAACAAATTCAGACAATGGACGAGATCTTGGATCACTCAGCCAAGCAGCTTAACACTCTCATCCAAGTATCTGAAGCAACCAACAAGATTCTGGAAGAAAAGTTTGATGCTACCAAAAAAGGGGAAGGAAGCAGTAAGCCTGAAAGCTCTAAAGGCAAGGGAAGCTCAACAGGCAAGGGCAAGGGCGTCAGGAAGAAGTAGCCGCCTTTTAATAATAATTATTGCCTTTGAATAATTTTGAATGAACCATTACCCTTTATGGATGAATACATTTATTGAGTTTTATTCCTTATTATATGAATCATTGATTACTTATGTTCAGGATTATAAAGGTTTTGGCATCATCAAAAAGGGTAAATTGTTAGGAACATTTTATGTATTTTGATGTTGGCCACACTAGCTGTTATAGCAAGCCTAAAATAAGTTAGAAATCTCTGTATAAATCTTTACTTAGAGTCTGACATGTAGTATAAGTTTTGTCAGACAAGTATTGTACTAGTTGTTAGGATGGATAAGTAAGACAAAATATCGGTGAAGTGAAGACATCCAAGTACGAGTAGAGAAGAAGGAAGACTTATGGACTGACTTATAACCAGGGAAGTCTGTGATGACCTTGGATAAGTCTAAGTTATACTACAAGTGATGAAACTCATTGTTTAAATATGGTGTACACTGATCTCACGCCAATCAAGGATCAATGAAGTACAAATACTCTTGAAGAATCAAAGAAAGAAAGGAAGCAGTGAACCAGCGAAGTAAACACTCTACCGGCTGAGTAAGGAATAACTGTGATCAACGGCTAAGTAAGTAGATTCACTGAACCGATCGACCAACGTTCAAGTAAAGGAATAGCAGAGTAAGATATACCATCCAAAATTATTCTGAACGTGGAAAACAAGGAGATCAAGCAATTAATGCAGAATCAATCAAGGACGGATTATATGATAGAAGTGTTGAAGAAAAATCCGGATCATTGAAATCAAGGAGATTGAATCAGGAGGAATCAAGAATTAAATCAAGGATTATTCTCCATATTAAATAGCCAACGGACGGATTTTTAAATCAAGGATTATTAGGGCTATTAATAGAAGGCTTTGATAGACAGATAGAATAACGATTTTTGAATATTCAAGAACAAGCAGAAACTTTGTCAATTTCTTAAGCCTTCAATCTGAACTTACAAGCACACATCTAGTGATCAACTCAGCATGCAGAGCTACAATTCTACATCAAACACTGAGGTTGATCAACCTCTTTGTGAATTCAATTCACACCCCAGTCAAGCAATTGAATCAGAGAAGTCTGAGAAGGAATTGCACCCTTTGTGATTGCCGCTGAAGGATTTGTTCCCAAGAAGCAGTGTTGAAAATTGAGTCACTGAAGCTTTTGTAGCCAGGGAGTGATAGTCTTGGAGATTGTGAAGCTTGTGTAGCCAAGGACAATCTTACTATTGTATTGGTGAAAAATAATAGTGAATTCCTCCAATCAGCACATATAGAAGGGTGGATTAAGGGATTACACCACCTTGATCCATTATAAACCTTTGTGTTCATTTACTTACTGCACTTTACTTTACAACATTTACTTACTACATTTTATTCATACTCTGTGTGTGCATAATCTACTTTGAAACAACTTTTAAGAAAGGACTTATCCGCTGCCCAAAAGCTTTTAAAAACAAGAAAAGTTTTTGAAACTCCAGTATAGTCATTCATCCCCCCTCTGACTATATTGTTACCCTTCTCTGGGACCAATCGGAACCGTGAAGCGAACATTCGCCATCCTATAGAGGATGGCGAAACTGATGATACTCCTGACACTGTTAGGAGTTATTTGTGCAGCACCAATCTTGTAGCATCTTTACACATCCAGAAACGTAGGGCTCTATGGTAGCCGTAATCCACCCTTCAATTGGCCCTCGTAGATAGCACCGAATCCCTCAGGAGGATGACATGCATATGGCCGAGGTTCCACCGGAAGCGTGGGAGTATAAACCCCCTAATTAATGTTATATTCTTGGCATATATAGTCCAGGCTGCGTTCAGCAAGAACGGAGGCTTTCACAAGGCTACCTATAAGGCATCGGGTACCTTCCTGGATCCGTAGACGGGTTTCCGTGTCAAACGTCTCAGAATAACGATGAGATGAAGCACCGGCTAAATTGGTTGGAACACTCTCTACCTCTGGACCATTCTCCATTTTGCATGGATTTTTCCATAAAGACGCTTGTAGGAGTCGAAGATCTAGCTCTCATCGTTGAAAAAGAATAAAAGGAAAGCAAAATTTAAACAGAGAAAGAGGTAACGAAGACTTACGCTAAAAACCGTTTGGATGAAATGATGCTTTATGTCTGTCAAAATGATTGATATGACAGGAGGCTATAAGCCATAGCCTGCCATTGAAAACCGTTCCTTGTGATGGGAAGGAAAACGCCTCATATTTCAAAAACATTATGGCAGACGTTATGGCTGTGCCACCTGGCATAGTTGACACCACCAACTCTATTAAGGCAAGGACCGAACTCCAGAATGACCGAGCCGGGCAAGCCTAGGAAAGACGGAACACTTAATTCAGATCCGACCAGACCTCCAAGAGTTCAGCTGGATCTGAGGGGCTTGTGACGATACTGGATTTCACCAGTCCACGTGTCAAGCACATGACACGCAAATAATGCCAAGAATTGACTTAATACCTTAACCGTAAGGGACAAGAGCCCCATCATTGGCCTAGGACCGAACTGAATCCCACCTAAAGAGGGTTGTTCGGGTCACCTCCTCCAGACCCACCGCGGGCTGGTCAAGGCAGGGAAGGTGTAGACCTACGCAACTATGTTAAATCGACCTCAGTACCATGCAGTATGTCAGCTAAAGGGTATAGTTCATCATGATTTTACAATAATTATGGAAAGAATCCTAAGCCTTTAAGGCTATGATCTTTATCCTTTAATACGAATATCTCCATTATCTCCTCAAATCAAGGGATAATCCCAGGATTATCTATAACTTGAATAACACGAAAAGAGAGCCCACATTGGACACGGCCCACGCAGGCATAGGGCACAATCGCCCCCTATATAAACAATCACAAAGAACTACGGCAGACTTGATTCCAAGATACACATTGGATACGTAAGCACCCTAGAGAAATTTCTAGGCTCCGTCCAAATCTCTCCCAAAACCCCTTCTCACATTCATATTTCTCTTGATTAATTTCCCTCAACCAATTTCCACTAGATCAAAGGACCTACATTTCATACTCGACGAATTTTGTTTCGTCAGTGAGTGATACCAGGAGGGGTGAGATGTGTCCAATTCACCTCTACACACTCTCACTATGTGAGAGAGTGCTGGAAATGTATATTGATATTAAAAACTTATATTAATTTATTCTAAGATATACTTTTACTTAAATATGTCTTATATTTCCTTTTTTAATTGATTTAAGGTTTTTGACCTTTTCCGAATATATATCGGATAATTGATCGTATAAAATACTACTTCCCCTCTAAAAAAAAAAAATACTACTTCCGGTCCCAAATATAAATCATCCAAGTTTTTTTATTTTGGTCTCATAATATAAGTCATTCATAATATCAAGTGAGAAATAATGAATATTTTTCCTTATCTTACCCCTACTTTATATCACTCCAACAACTTTTATTAACTCCACAATTGTTGTATTTATGATAGTCAAGAGTGTAGTAGACATTCTATCCATACATTAACATTTAACTATTTTCTTAATCAATATAAAAATTCTAAGATTATTTATGTTTTGGACCGGTGATAGTAGCTATAATGGGATAATGGTAGTTCACAATATCCCACAAAATCGTCTTTCTACCGTTAGCTTTAAAACACTTTGGCAGCAAATCGAGAAAATGGTACTCTGCACTTTATCTTTTGGATTCACAGAGCAGTACCCAAAAGAAATAAAAATATATAAATTCACAGAGTATTATATTTTATTTTCCTTCGTTCAAAATATGAGCATTGAGTAATATAGTGCTTCGGGGTATTTTTATTGCAGGAAAGTACCAACGAGTTGTCGAATATAGAGAAAGCAACGCACTATCAATAATTTACCAATACAGTGAGGGTGTTTACTCTCTAAAGATAGCACCACAGCGTATTTCGACCCAGACTTTTTTTATATTTAACTCTATATTATTCATAGCATTTTGTTATTATTACTGTTGTTATTTGTTTCTGTGTTGTTTTGCAATCGTCCTTTAACTGGATTTATTTTCCAACAGAGAAGGTGTATAAAACACAATCCATCCATAAATCACTGCTGTATAATAACGTTTCTCCACGTAAAACACGTGATGTTTCATGTTTGTATGCTACGACAAACGAAAAGTAGAAAAAATAGAAAAAGCTCGAGAGAAAACAAGTTTATTAACCTTTTTCTTGAATTCAAGCTTATACTGATTATGCAGAGTCCACTAATATAGAAGATTACAAAACATGTGCGCTAAAACGTTATTTGCACATGTGCCTTTATCCTATATAAATAAAGTAAATCGGATATTGCTTGATACATTATTTGCACACGTGCACAAAACATTACTTGCACATGTGTTTTATATTTAAAAAGGTAAATTGGTATTTTGAATAAAGTTAAACATGTTTATAAATCATCACATATTTATCCCTTTATTTAAATCTCTAAGCTCAAGATTACTTAACCATTATTTGACCGTAAACACATTACCCTTAGTCAACTTAACACTTATCACCTTATAACTCCCAAACACCTTATAACACCGCACAATTCCCTTTGTTTGAATATTATGTCATGCTTTCCTCTTTTGTCGAGACATTGCCATTTTAAGAATTTACATCTTCCTCCTCATTTGTGATTTGCAGGAGTGTGGAGGACTTCTCATGTTTAATAGCCCCTTTCAAACTTGGCTGGGGGATGAGGCCAAGTTTGGGAGCACAAAAATGAAGAGTTAATTTGGACATCGGTTTAGTGAAGATGTCGGCAATTTGAGAGAAAGTGGGAATGTGCATAGTGATAAGGTGACCTCGGGCAACCTGTTCATGGACAAAATGATAGTCAAGTTCGACGTGCTTACTTCGAGCATGGAAGACTAGATTTATAGAGAGATACATCGCACTTAGGTTATCACAGCGAAGAATTGGGGGTTTAGAAGTCGGAACACGCAAGTCACGGAGGATGTATGTGAGCCAAACTAATTCAGCATTTGTGTGAGCCATTGATCGATACTCGGCTTCAGTACTGGATCGAGACACGGTGTGTTGCTTCTTAGCACACCAAGAGATGAGGTTTCGACCAAGAAATGTACAATACCCGGTAGTAGAACGTCGGGTCAATGGGCAACCCGCCCAATCCATATCGGAATAAGCAGATAGCTGGAGTGGTGATTGTGAAGTGAGGGAGATGCCCTGAGATAGAGTGCCTTTGACAATCCACAAAATTCGTGGAACCCAGGTAAGATGATGTAATGCTAGTGATTTCATAAACTGTGACACAAAATTGACACTGTAAGCTAGATCTGGGTATGTAATAGTAAGGTATTGAAGAGCCCCAACCAAGCTTCGATAGAGTTTAGGATCTGTAAGTAAAGTTGGTGTAGTATGATGCTTTAGTTTGGAGTCCTTTGGTGTGGAGAGAGGTTTTCAATCCAACATTTGGGCTCTATCCAGAATAGTGTGAGCATAATGAGTCTGACATAGATGAAGGCCTATTGGTGTGTGCTGGATTTGGACTCCCAAAAAATGTTGCATTGGGCCTAGATCTTTCATGGAAAACTCCTTGCTAAGTAGGGCAATGAATGAGTCCACAAGTGTAGCTATAGAACCTGTTAAGAGCATATCATCAACATAGAGCAAAAGCACTAGAGTTTGATTGTTAGTATGACAGATAAATAGAGATGGATCAGAAAAACTACAATTGAACCCATAATGCAGCAAAAAAGTATTAAACCTATCAAACCAGGCTCTAGGGGCCTGTTTGAGACCATAGAGGGCCCTATGAAGTTTGCACACATGGGTAGGGTAATTGGGGTCAGCCAGACCAGGGGGTTGATCCATGTAGGTGTCTTCAGAGAAGTATCCATGAAGAAATGCATTTTTGACATCTAGTTGCTTTATAGGCCAGTGAAAATGTAAGGCAACACAGAGAATAAGTCTAATAGTTCCAGGTTTAATGACAGGTGAGAAGGTTTCAAGATAGTCCACACCATCTATCTGAAGGTAACCTTTAGCCACCAGTCTAGCTTTAAGTCTGTCTAGCATCCCATTTGCCTTAAGTTTGGTCTTAAAGACCCATTTTGAACCAATAACATGCATTCTAGGAGATCTAGGGACTAGGGTCCATGTTTTATTGGTGGTTAGGGTCTCAAGTTCTTCTAGCATAGCTTGTTTCCAACCAAGGTGTTGGAGAGCAGTTTTAACAGTGTATGGTTCCTTAGGGATGTGATTGTAGGTGATTTGGAGGGCATATTTGGGATTGGGTCTGAAAATACAAGATTTGTTTCTTGTGACTATGGTATTTTGAGGTTGTGCAGGTGTGGGAGCAGATGCTTGGTTGGGTTGGTTTAGGGCAACTCTATCATCTGTGTGAGAGTAAGTGAGTTCTTGAGTTAAATTTGTAGTAGGGATTGAGGTGTCTGGAAAGTCAGGTGTTTGTGTAGGTTGAGAGATAGGACTTTCAGGAGATGGGTCAGAAAGAACTTGAGATTGACTCTCTGGATTGTCAGAGTGATCATTTGTTTCTATGGGTTGGTGTTGCATTTCATGATATTCAGGATTGGATTCTAAATTTTCATAGATGTTGTTGGATGGTGCAGTGTCATGAGAAATGGTAGGCTCTTCTAGATGATGATCTTGTGGGTTATGAGGGGTAGTGACAGGTTCTTCTGATGTGTGTGGATGATTGAGGTCAAGTTAAATTATTAACTCGATGCCTACTAACACACTAGCAAGAGAACTAGGTTCAATTGTAGTAAAGCTAGATAGAGTCGAGGTCGATCCCACAGAGACTCGGCACAAACAAAACACAACTTTATCCTATTATAACTAAATTGAAAGGGCGGTCTACGACCAACTAAACACAGTAAATAAAATAGTGACAACCACAAGACACAGAATACCACAAAGACAAATGAAAGACTACTAAAACACGTATAATACTGTGGATATTATCTAAACAAACAGTATTGATTACGCTAGTAGATTATAACTCCCCCATGTGAGTTAGGATGATAACGAGATAAAACAAACGTTAAACATTAATTATTATGACTACGGAGTCATCCCCAAGGTAGATTTAGCTCCGATTAGGCCATCTAAATCATCGTGCCTCCATTACGTGACTTTCGCTTTTTAATGCCTCCATCTCATATAACCGACACAATTACGAAACTAGAGATGCCGGTATAAACCGTAACCTCATCTAAGCAACATTCCTTGGGTAAGGCGTACTTCTTAGATGCCGATTCAATCTATATCCTAAGTAACAATCACTTTTTAGGTTTCATGTTAAATTATGATGACAAATAATTAAGTTGATCAGGTTTAATTACTCATTTTAATTCCAAAGCAGAGAATCTGACGTAGTCGAAGCCGATCATAATATTGCCCTACACATCACCACGCTCGGTCAACCGAATGACAGCACTCGGGCGACCGAATGACATGTATCGGTCGACCGAACACAGTTCTGTGTGGGTACAAATCATGATTACTTCTTAACGTTTTTAACCTAAACACATGGGTTCGTAAATTAATCTACATCACGCAATCAATACAAGAAAAACTACTCCATAATAAAATATATCAGATCTACGAATAAAGATTGCAAAATTGAATAGTCATACCCTCGAAGACGAGAGTGACTCCCACTCTTTAATGCGCTCCCCAACCGGAGAATCCGATGAATCCACAATGAATGAACATAAAGAAAAGAAAACTAAAACTAAAAACTCAAATTGTATAAACTGTCTTGTGTTGTAATGGTGTGTCTTTTTCAATTTCGTAGCTGCTGCTTATATAGAGGATTCTACCGACATAGGATGGATCTAGAAGATATGCACGCGTTTTTATGTCTGAGCAGCTTCGGGTGACCAAACCTCCTGCCTCGGTCGACCGAATGAAGTGGCTCGGTCGACCGAGCCTCCTTTTTGCACATGTTAAACGCGTTTCTTGTCTAACTTGTTCCCCACTGCATTCTTTCGTGTTGATATGATTTCTCTATCTTATCTCTTGATTAATGCTCCGATTTTCTTCCTTATCATCTTGAGATTTCGAATTGAATGATATTTATCCTCCCGATTTATCATGATCTGCAAAATCAGCATTTATCGCACAATAAATTGGTTTTTAATAATAAAAACAGATAAATACCAAAAATCATATTAGTAATCACTTAACATTAAATAATACGTATAAACGAGTGATTTAATATGAAATATATATAATTAACTCCGATTTAAGGTTAGAATTGATGACATAAATAGGTATAATTTAATCGTCATCAAAATGCCCCCCACTTAAACTTTGCTTCGTCCCGAACAAAGCATTAATAAGTCATTTCCCAAGACACATTTTCCTTGTTCAACTCATACTTACACAAGATACCAGTCATGCTCATAAGGCAAACATTATTCACTACTCGCTATGAATCGAAGTGATTGTGTGCATGTGCATTGGTTTTATATAAATTTAGCAAGATTAGAGTTTATGCAGACTTCATATCAAAATTTACCAACATCAGCATTCATACTTCTTATGCCTGGCAATGGTTAAAGCACTAGAACAATAAGAAAGAGCGTATCTATAGGGATTTTGGACTTGGAGACCGAGTACTACTCAAAGCCTCTAATAAATTTAAAATTTTCAATTTTGCATATTTTTCGAATGCTACTAATCTCAAGGAAGAAAACTTTCATAGAGTATCCCCTATCTTAGATTAAACATAGCATCGAATATTACCACAAGCGCGGGGCTATTTTGGTAACTTACTACAAGCCCAGTGTTTTAATATTATCAAACACAGGTACGTCTCAAGCTTATTACTCCGCTTTTGTTGGCTAGAAGATCAGAATACATCAGTCGACAAATATCGACATTAGGTACTCATAACCAATTATCTACGCAATGTACACATACTTCTTTCAATTATTATAACGCATGCGGTACTAAGCGATTCACATGTTGAGTAGTTGAACAATGCCTAACTACTTGCAATTCTTGGCATGAATATCCTTAAGTTTACTAACAATTTATCGCAAAAGTATAATATGACCACGTACTCACGCAACTTGGTTCCTTTCCTATCAATTCTAAGTATAAGAACTTCACAAGTTTAAGGGTACGAGTTAAACAACTTGGCATGTATCCATAAAAATTTTAAAATTCGGCTCAATATTCCGTTGCCCTTTACATTTTTAACATATAACTAAGCTAAGTTCCTTGCCCCCCACTTAAACATGACATTGTCCTCAATGACAAAAATAAATGAGAGTTCAAGAAGAAAGACTTAGCTCTGGAAACGGCTCCCAAGTAAAGGAACAATATCGGAGTAAAATCAGCACGTCGTGGAGAAGCAGACACACCCTGTATAAGCAAACAAGCTCCACGAAATCGTCAAATACCATGTCTATGGAAGTTATAAAATAATGTGGCAGTAGTTAGATATAGATATCTAAAAACAGTTTAAGCCACTTTACTTTATACTGCCATGGACAAGACCAAAAGGGATTTAAACCTAAATAAACAACTCACATGACGGCTATCAAGGAAAAAACCTCATTTATTCCGAACTTAGACTCGGAACATGGCGAGATGAAAAAAACCGTGATAGGCGCATGCTACTTTATTAAAAATAAAACGGAAAAGATAGTTATAATAAATAGTTCTAAATTTATAGTCTCTAGCTCGACTCAATTCAAGATGGTTTATTCATAAACAGGGTCATCGAGGTACAAAACCTCCTTCTCAGCACCAGGCGGAAGCCCTTGATAATGCTTCACACGATGTCCATTGACCACAAATTTGGACTCGTCTTTGAAATTGAATAGCTCCACCGCTCCAGAAGGAAAGACTTGTTGTACTTGAAATGGGCCATGCCATCTTGATTTTAACTTACCCAGGAATAATCTTAAGCACGAATTGTACAAGAGAACTAGATCACCCTCTTGAAAGGTCCTTTCCAGAATCTTTTTGTCATGGAATTTCTTCGTGCGCTCCTTGAAAATCTTGGCATTCTCATATGCCTCTAAACGAAACTCCTCCAGGCGAGTTAATTCTAACATCCTCTTCTCACCGGCTAATGTCTCATCAAAATTTAACATCCTTGTTGCCCACATGGCCCGGTGCTCAAGTTCTACTGGTAGATGGCATGCCTTTCCAAAAACAATCCTATACGGTGACATTCCAATCGAGGTTTTATATGCAGTCCTATAAGCCCATAAAGCGTCGTCTAAACGTAATGACCAATCCTTCCTAGTTGTATTGACAGTTTTCTCCAGGAGTGCAAGTAGCTCGTGTGCGAAAGAAGCATAAAGGGCATTCCATCTTCAATGAGGATTTAATGCTCTAAAGGAGGATTTAATGCTCTAAAGAGGTAACCACGTCTCCCTCGTCAGAGGAGGTGAGGCGTAAGGTGGATAAGACGGCTTCCTATTACAAGGAGCTTTTGAAGCCATCGGCGTTTTCTTGCCTAGCCTACCATATCTTGGTGTTCCGCCCACATCGCCTACCAATCTATGGTGTTATCTCTCGATTGGTGACTTCTACTTGTCCACTAGTCTGGGGGTGATATGCGGTTGCTAGCTTATGTCGAACCCCATACTTAATCATCAGCCTTTCAAAAGGTTTATTACAAAAATGACTACCATTGTCGCTATAATGCGCCTGGCGCCCCAAACCTTGTAAAAATATTTCTTTTCAAGAATCTAAATACAACCTTAGCATCGTTAGTAGGGAAGCAATGGCCTCAACCCATTTAGAAACATAATCAACAAACAACTAAGATGTAGCGGTTAGATAGTGATGAAGTGAAGGGTCCAACGAAATCTATTCCCCAAACGTCAAAGAGTTCTACTTCTAAAATGCTCTTAAGTGGCATCTCATTCCTCCGTGAAATATTTCCTGTCATTTGACAAGCATGACATGCTTTTGCATATTGGTGTGCATCCTTAAACAACGTCGGCCAATAAAAACCACATTGGAGGACCTTGGCCGCAGTTTTATCTCCCCCGTAGTGTCCTCCAACTTCATAAGAATGAAAATGCTTCAGGATATCATTATACTCTTCCTCGGGCACGCACCTTCGAAAAACATTATCAGATCCTAGCTTAAACAAATAAGGATCATCCCAATAATAGTGTCTAAGATCTTTAAAGAAATTTTTTCTTTCTTGGACAGTGAGATTTGGTGGTAGGTACTTTGCGGATAGATAATTAACGAACAAACTAAACCATGGTTGTTTCTTCTCCTTCACAACCTCTATTCGCGAAGAAACTGCAACACAATCATCATGTCCCCTGATGGTGGTGATGGAGAAAAGTTGTTTATCAGGAAAAGATTCTCCTATCTCAGGTAATTCCTCACCATCCTCTGATTGTAAGCGCGACAGATGATCGGCCACTACATTCTCACTTCCTTTCTTGTCTCGGATCTCTACGTCAAATTCTTGTAGCAGTAGAATCCATCTCAACAATCTAGGCTTTGAATCTTGCTTTTCTAGGAGATACTTAAGAGCCGCATGGTCAGTCCACACAGTGACTTTAGATCCCACCAAGTAAGATCTAAATTTTTCAAAAGCAAAGATAACGGCCAAAAGCTCCTTCTCCATTGTGGCGTAATTTCTTTGGGCAGCATTCAAAGTCCAGCTCGCATAATAAATAGGCCTAAAGATCTTATCTTTTCTTTGACCCAAAGCGGCGCCAACAGCAGTGTCACTTGCATCGCACATTAGTTCAAACGGAAGATCCCAATCCGGTGCGACCAGAACGGGTGCAGTAATCAGTCTACTTTTTATTTCGTTGAAAGCTTTTATGCACTCATTAGAGAACACAAATGGCACATCCTTGGCCAACAATTCGGTAAGAGGTCTAGAGATTAGGGAAAAGTCCTTAATAAACCTACGATAAAAGCCGGCGTGGCCTAAAAAACCTCGCAAAGTTTTAAGATTGGTAGGTGGGGGTAATTTCTCGATCACCTCAACTTTGGCTCTATCCACCTCTATTCCGTTCTTTGATATGCGGTGGCCTAGTACTACACCTTCCGTAACCATCAAATGACACTTCTCCCAGTTAAGCACAAGATTCGTCTCCTCACATCTCTTCAACACTCGTGCTAGATGTGTGAGACATGAATCGAAATCGTCTCCAAACACGGAGAAATCATCCATAAAGATTTCCAAGAAATCTTCCACTATATCCGCAAATAATGACATCATACATCGTTGAAATGTCGCGGGAGCGTTACACAATCCAAATGGCATTCGATTATATGCAAATGTCCCATATGGGCATGTAAATGTTGTTTTCTCACGATCTTTGGGCGAGATGTGGATTTGATAGTATCCCGAATACCCGTCAAGAAAACAATAGAAAGCATGCCCGCTCAGTCTCTCGAGCATTTGATCGATGAAGGGAAGAGGGAAGTGGTCCTTACGAGTCGCATCATTTAGTTTCCTAAAGTCTATGCATACTCGATGACCGGTGATTAGCCTCACAGGAATTAGCTCATTCAACTCATTGGCTTGCACCGTTAATCCTCCCTTCTTGGGAACTACGTGGATAGGGCTTACCCATTCGCTATCAGCAATTGGAAATATAATTCCCATCTCTAGCATTTTTATAACCTCATCCCTAACCACTTCCTTTAATTGTGGGGTTAGACGTCTCTGAGGTTGTGCAACCGCTTTCTTCTCAGGGTCCACGGAGATTTTGTGCATACATACGCTAGGACTAATGCCCTTAACGTCAGCTATGGTCCATCCAAATGCTCTGCGGTACTCTCTCAAAACTCTCATTAGTTTCTCCTCTTGTAAGTCCGTCAAGGAAGAAGATATAATTAGTGGCAAAGTCTCATCCTGAAGAAATACATACTTCAAATTTGCAGGAAGAGGTTTTAAAGTCAAATTTGTGGGAGGTTCTTCCAAAGAGGTTTTCAACTTTTGACCAGTGAGTTTGAGTTCGAAGTACTTATGCCACGTTAGTCTATGATAGAATCTTTCAATCTCCGCAGCACTTACTTCCTCTACAGGCCTAGGGGTTCCTCTATTACATCCTGGCCATATCATCTTCTCCTCCTCACTACTTACGTATTTGACTTCATCTTCGTCTTCCAAGACAGCATCCAAGAAATCCTTGATACTTTCATGTTGTTGAAATTCTTGAACGATCCTATCAATGGAATCCAACATGAAACAGGCATCCTCTCCATCATCAGGTTGCTTCATAGTGTCGAAAACATTGAATGCAACTCTCTCTTCGTTCACTCTTAATACTAATTCGCCTTTGTAAACATCAATTAGCGTTCTACTAGTGGCCATGAAAGGTCTTCCTAATATTAAGGGCACTTCGTAGTTAGCTTCCATATCCAAGACCACAAAGTCGACAGGGAATACAAACTTTTCAACTCTTACCAACACATCCTCAACCACTCCACACGGTTCCTTGACAGAACGGTCAGCTAATTGCAATGTGATTGAATTCTTCTTAAGATCTTTCATGCCTAGCTTCCGAAAAATAGATAGTGGCATCAGATTCACGCTTGCTCCTAGATCACACAAAGCTTTGTTTAGACATACGTTACCTATGGTGCAGGGAATGAGAAAGCTTCCCGGATCTTTGCATTTTGGGGGTAACTTATGTTGAAGAATGGCTGAGCACTCCTCATTAAGGCATATGGTCTCTAAATCTAGAAGTTTCCTTTTAGTTGAGACGGCGTCTTTTAAAAACTTGGTGTACTCAGGCATTTCAGCTAGTGCTTCAACTTGGGGTATATTGATTTGTAACTTACTGAACATATCCACGAACTTCTTATACCTCTTATTATCAAACTTAGGCTTCGGCTTTGGTGGAGGATAAGGTAGAGTTGAAGGGTCGACATCAGTGAAAATTGGATACTTGTTATCGTAAAGTTCAACTCTAGGGCCAACAGGTTCTTTATACGTTCTTTGCTCAGGCAAAGTCTCGGAAGTATTAGTCTCATTGAGGTGTTACCTCGATTCCAGCCCCTTTCTCTACTTTTGCCATCCTTTCTTGCATCCTATTAAGGGTGAATTTATACGATTTATAACGTTATATTCTATGGTATTTTCCCCCGTATTTGTATGAATTTGCATAAGAAACGATTGTTTAATGGAAATATTGAGCAAATGATATTTTAAATGAGTTAATCGCAAAATAGGTTGATCTTGGTGCTTTAATTGTGATTTTATGATTATTTGAGCATTATTACATTTTGCGATGTTTTTATGTGTTATAGATACATGTTTGAGGCTCAAAAGATGATCAAAAGTTGATTAAGTTCGAGCTAATTGATGATAAAAGAGATAAAGATCAAAAAATCAGAATTCGATTATATCAAACTGGCGTCCAGGTTCCGTCCAGTGGACGGGCGTCTGATGAAGTGAACGAGTGTCCAGGGATGGGAAGTTGATTCAGGAAGTTTGGACGCAGGAGTGGACGCTGGATGGACGAGCTTCTGATCATGACTCGGCCCGATTCGAAGTTTATTTGAAGAGTGGACGGGCGTTCAAGGATCCAGACGGGCGTCCGGTAGCCGACTTTGCTGAACCGACTTTGAAATCTATATATAGGCGGCTGTTTCTCAACCCAAACGATACCATACACTCATTATTCAAAACCCTAAACCTAGGGCGGCTTTTTAGCTGCGTTTTCTTCTTTTATTCCAGTTTTTATGCACTTTAGATTTAGGTTAAATTAGTTACCTTTTTATGCACTGTTTCTGCAAATTTGAGTTGCTGAGGATGTTCAGAAGCTAAAAGCTTCATCAAACGAGTATTGTGAAGCCATTCAACAATTTTTGATTTCGTTTTCATCGATTATACTGTGAGTTTTTATTAAAGGTTGTTTCCTTATTCATGTTTAATGTGTTTAATTGCTTTTACATCGGAAGATATGCATGTGTTGATTGTTTATTGTTGTTGGAAATCTTAATAAACCTTAGATCACCATGAATAAGAATAGTAATTTGAATCTATCATAACGGAAGTTAATAGGTTTAATTGCTAGATTATAAACGTAAAGTTTGCACCTTTGGTTAGGAAACGCGTTAATCTTGCATTGGAAGATAATAGATTAATAAATGAACTTTCTAAGGAATTAGGGTTCATATTTAGATAAGGTGAATCACAACCTAGATAAAAACCACAATATAATCGAGATAGGAAATCAATGCTTGTTGGATAGGTGGATCAATCCTCGTTTGTTCGTTATACACTTGATTTAAATCCTTAAAACTTGAATTTGTTTAGTTAGTTCACTTTTATTTGCATCTTAGATTAGTTCGTTAAAGGTTCGTATTCTTCCTAGCTTTGGACTATATCCTCTGTCTAGTCTTATTTTCTGTTTTGTTTTGTTTTATTCGCCGTTTAGATTAGTTTCGTGACATAGTTTAGGTTAGACAAAAACTAGAATCACAATTGTTTAGTTCCCCGTAAGATCGACCCGGCATTAACCACTATTACTACGATCCTTATACTTGAGGTTAACCGGATTATTACTTGTTTGTTTTGTTAGATAAAATCCGTGACAAGTTTTTGGCGCCGTTGCCGGGGAACCGAACGGTTGTCTAGTTTTTGTTTTTCGTTTTTCTGTTTGTTTTTGTTTTTCCTGTTTTTATTTCGTTTTAAATTCCTGTTTTTAGTTGATAAACGTTTAGGTAATTAGTTAATTAGGGTTTTAGCTTAGGGTTTAAGGTTCTCTTGTGATTAGTTCTCTGCTCTTCTCTTCTGTCTTTCTGTCTTACCTTCCCTTCTTTTCTGCAATTTTTCTGATTCTGTTCTGATTTTCCCGCTACCAAACGGGCGTCTGGGAAATTGGACGCCCGTCCGCTGGAAAATTATCAATTCTGTTATGTTTTTATTCACTTAGACGAGCGTCCATTAAATTTGGACGCCCGTTCAAATATTCTTCTTTCAGACGGCGTTTGGACCACTAAACGCCCGTCGATCAAATTCCACCGGACGCCCGTCCAAACCCTTGGACGTCCGTCTGGTCCCTTTTTCTTCAATAATTTTTTTCCTTTTTTTCTTTCCTTTTCTTTTCTTTAGGTTTTAATTTTTAGTTTAGGCTTTTAATTTCTTAGTTTTTAGGCCCGTTTCACTTGTTTTTGGTCCGGTTTATGCAAACTCGGAGTCAAAAGGACCGTTATTATACACCCACGACCCGAAGCGAACCGTAGTCCGCCAAACAGCGGATTTTCCGTTTTGCGATCTCGCATGCGAGCGAGCAAGATCTTGATGATCAACTAGCCAAGGAAATCACTGATTTTGTGATAATGGCCGCTAATAATAGACGTACGTTGGCAGACTACGCCAGGCCAGGCGAAGTCAAAGTCAAACCGGCTATTGTTATCCCAGCCATTACTGCACAAAACTTTGAGCTAAAGCCAGGACTTATCCAGATGATGCAGCATGCATCAATCTTTCATGGCTATCAATCAGAGAATCCGCATACCCACTTACATACATTCTTAAAGATATGCGGTACTACACGCATCCAAGGAGTAAATGAGGATGCGATCAAGCTTAAACTGTTTCCTTTTTCTTTGAAAGGAGAGGCTAAAGAGTGGTACACCTATCTATCACCACCTGGGCCGAACTCGAGAGAGAGTTCTTGAGTCAATATTTTCCACCTTCGAAGACGGCCCAGTGTTTAAATGAAATATTCACTTTCTATCAGAAAGAGAATGAATCCTTCTTCGAATGTTGGAAGAGATTCAAGTCTCTTCTTAGAAAGTGTCCCCACCATGGCTTGCCACTGGAAAGGCAAGTCAACACCTTCTTTAGTGGATTGACCGAGCTCACCAAAGGCATGGTCAATAGTTCTTCTGGTGGGGTATTTCTGAAGAAAACACCTGAAGAGGGATGGGCATTGTTTGAGGACATTGCAAAGTATAACTATGCCCCCTCTTATCAAGCAATCCAAGCACCTCCTCCTCCCAAGGTCGAGGAAGTCAATTTGCAAAGTTTGATCGCCATGCTGCAGAAGCAGATGGCAACACCTCAAGTTTCAAATCCGATAACTCAAACTTCTTCTTTTCCACAGAACCCTCATGTTTTGTATAAAAAAGCTATCGTCCGACCGCCATATGATGGCGGTGTCAATTTAATCCTCGCACCTTATCAAGTGAATGTTGTTCATGATTATGGACAGTACAATCAAGTCACATGTCAGAATTGTGACGAGGTGGGGCACACTTCTAGATTCTGTCCTATGAACGGGCAGAATGCTGAAGTGAATGCATTCTATGGCCAGAACAATCAAAGGTTCAATCTGGTTTTACGGCGAGAATAATTTTCAAAACCAAGGGTTTAGTCAACCTTCAAGTTTTAATCCTAATTCGAATTTTAATTCGAATCAAAATTTCAATAGAAACCCTGGTTTTAATCAGAACCAAAATTAAAAATTTTCCAATCCTACTCAAAGGTTCAATCAAAATTGGCCCGCCAATTCTAATTCTCTGATACAAAGTCGGCCCACCCAATTTATTCTCCAAATTTCCAAAACTCTCAAGGCCCCTCCCAATCTACCAATCTTGAAGCTAAATTGGAGGAGCAAAGTAGATCAATGAAGAATCTTGAGAGACAAATTGGGCAGCGGGTGAGCAGTTAGCTTCAGACCCTCAGGCATTGCCTGATTTCACCAAGAAGAATCCAAGGGTGGTCAAGTTGCTCAGGTGACTTGAACAAAGGCCCATGTATCTTGACCTCGTGCCATCAATTCAATACGGTAAAGAGGAGGCCGGTGCAATGAATCGAGAAGCGGTACTCAAGTTAGTGGTCATTCCCATCGTGGAAATCACTAGCCCTCTGTCATTGATAAGGCGAGAGGGAAGCCGAGCACCTACACTACACTCAATCATTGCAAGAGAAAACTCTCGGTGGGTGATCCACGAGAGGTGAAGAAGTTGGTGATCCTCGAGTGGGTGATCCTCGAGGATTTGAAAAAGCAAGCGAAAGTCGGGAGGGTGATCCACGACTACAAAAAAATCTGAAAAGCTGCATTCGATGGAAAGATTCGGAAGACAAAAGCTGTAAGTGCATCCTCAAAGAAAGTCTTTTCTGAGAGTGACCTTAAGAAGCTTCCATTTCCACCGAGAAAGAGCAACATTCCCTTGAGTGAGGACAAAAAGTACGAAAAGGTGCTGAACCTTTTGAAAAATACTCAGGTAAATCTTCCATTATCAGAAGTCTTGGTCGAGATGCCTAAGTATACAAAATTCATCAAGGATGTTGTGTCTTCGAAAAAGAAGTTAGCAGGCATGGAAAGGCAAATTGGTGAGGATTGCTCCATGATTAATTATGAAGACTTACCAATTAAAAGAGGTGACCCTGGCAAGTTCGTACTTACAGTATTAATGGGAGGTCTAGTCTTCCCTAATTCTTTGTGTGATCTAGGTGCCTCTATAAGTCTTATGCCAAATGTACGTATGTAAGCATTTCGGTTTACAAAGCCTTCTAGAACCCACTACTATGAGTCTACAATTCGCTGATAGATCTTCTAAAAAAGCTTTAGGGATCCTGAAAGACGTTTTGGTTCAGATTGATAGATTTACCTTTCCAGTTGATTGGTATGTTTTAGATATGGAGAAAGATGAAAACGTCCCCCTGATTCTTGGAAGACCTTTCTTATCTACGGCTAGAGCCCTCATTGATTGCGATGGTGGGCAAGTGACTATCCGAGTTGGTGATCAAGAGGTGAGTTACATGTCTTAAAGTCCATTCAAGTACCCTCTGGCCCTCCAACCGGCTTTTCCATTGATTATATGACGGATGATTTCACCGATTATATGGATAAGCAAGTCATGGCTGTAGAAGCTGAATATGAGCGATTGGTTGATAATCTAAATACCCATGGTGTGGTCAATCTAGATCAATTAGTAGCTGATTTTGAGGAAGAATTGTTGGAAGGAGAAGCTTTGGCAGTGGGACCACAGAGTAAACTCAGTGATATTGAGTTGAAAAGTGGAGATCTCAAGTCGAGTTTAGAAGACCCCCTGCTGATTTGGTGTTGAAGCCGTTGCCTAAACATCTTAAGTATGTGTTTTTAAGAGAAGGTGACAAGCTTCCATTGATTATATCTGCCAAGCTTTCTCGTTTAGAGGAAATGAAACTAATCAACGTCTTGAAGAAAAATGAAAAAGCCTTTGGTTGGCAGGTAGGAGATATCAGAGGGATATCTCCGGACATCTGTATGCACAAGATCAAGACGAATGAGGGTGCAAAATGTGTTAGACAGCCCCAGAGGAGGCTCAACCCTCATATGCAAGAAGTCGTTAAAAAGGAAATCATCAAACTTCTGGACATGGGAATCATTTATGCCATCGCGGATAGTGAATGGGTTTCCCCGACTCAAGTAGTTCCCAAGAAAGGAGGAATTACGATTGAGAAGAATGCGAAGGGAGAGGAAATAGCATTGAGACTTGTCACTGGTTAGAGAGTTTGCATCGATTATAGAAAGCTCAATGAGGTAACCATGAAGGATCACTTTCCCCTTCCATTCATTGATCAGATGCTTGAGCGTCTGGCGGGACACGCGATTCTCTTGTTTTCTAGATGGATATTCGGGTACTTCCGGATACCCATTGATCCGGTGACCAAGAAAAGACCATCTTCACTGCCCATATGGCACATTAAACTACTGGCGAATGCCATTTGGTCTCTGCAATGCCCAAGCTACATTTCAAATGATGTATGCTAGCTATCTTTGACGGGCTTGTAGAAAAGTGTATGGAGATCTTTTTTGGACGATTTTTCGGTTTTTGGTCGATCTTTTGATGATTGCCTTGACAATCTTGATCAAGTGTTATCCGGATGTGTAGAAAAGAACTTAGTACTTAATTGGGAAAAATGCCATTTCATGGTAGGCGAGAGGCATAGTTCTTGGCCACAAGATCTCAAACCAAGGGTATAGAAGTTGTGAGGCGAAAGTAGAAGCTATCGAGAAGATGAGCTATCCCAAGAATGTGCGTGAAGTGAGAGGTTTTCTTGGACATGTCGGTTTCTACTGGAAGATTCATTCAAAATTTCTCCAAGATTGCCAAGCCCTGTCTACTTTACTTAAGGAGGACGTTGAGTTCAATTTTGATGAGAGAGCTGCAAGCAAGCGTTTGAGGAGCTCAAAGATCGTTTAATATCTGCTCCAATTCTTATATCGCCTGACTGGAACCTACCTTTTGAGCTTATGTGCGACGCATCAAACTATGTTGTTGGTGCGGTCTTAGGACAAAAGATCAAAGGAAATTCAACCTATCTATTACGCTTGATCACACATTGAATCCCTCTCAAGTTAACTATACTACTACCGAGAAGGAATTATTGGCCGTAGTCTTTGCTATGGACAAGTTTTGTAGTTACTTGTTAGGTGCTCAAGTGATTGTGTGGGTGATCACGCCGCTGCGGTATCGATGACTAAGAAAGAGGCCAAACCGCGCGCTACTACGTTGGATCTGACCTACAAGAGTTTGACGTTCAAATAAAGGACAAAAAGGCGTTGAAAGCGTAGTGGGTGATCACGTTCAAGGATGCTAAGTGAGGAAAAGGATGATCCGGATGATATAGATCTTTACTTTCTCAGAGAACATTATGTTGATAGATGGTTGTCCTCACGATGTTCCATGGTATTCTTCCATTGTAAATTACCTTCATGCCCGATATCTCGATTCGAAATGTCTTATCGAGGAGAAGAAAAAGTTCTTTCTACGATTTAAAATCTTCGTTTGGGATGAACCTTATCTTTTAAGATCTGTAAAGATGGTTTGCTTAGGAGATGTGTTCTGAATCGAGCAACGGGATATTATTGAGCAATGCCACGGTGGACCCTTTGGAGGTCACTTTGGTCCGTGGAAAACCGTTGCTAAGATCTTCCAATCCGGTTTCTATTGGCCTACGATCTTTAAGGACACGAAGCTTTCACGTAAAGCTTGCGATAGATGCCAAAGAACCGGTACTCTGACAAGGCATTTTGACATGCCTTTGAAACCCATCCTAGAATGCGAGGTCTTTGATGTATGGGGTATCGATTTTATAGGACCATTCCCATCATCTTGCGGTAACAAATACATTTTAGTCTGCGTAGACTACGTGTCTAAATGGGTGGAGGCTCAATCCACTCCTCACAATGATCATAAGACGGTCATGAAATTTCTAAAGAAAAATATCTTTGTGAGGTTTGGATGTCCACGTGCCTTGATCGAGTGATGAAGGGCGCATTTTACGCAACCGACCCCAGAGAAAGTTCTCGAAAAGTATGGTGTTCGTCATAAGGCAGAACACCGTATCATCCGATGACTAGTGGTCGGGTTGAGAGAAGCAACCAAAGTATCAAGAAAATCTGAGAAAGCAATCCAATGATCATAGAAAAGATGGAGTTTGAAATTGGATGATGTACTTTGGGCATACTGAATCGCCTATAAACCCCCTATGGGTACACT
The DNA here is from genome assembly GCA_026214975.1 of Gentiana macrophylla. Lineage (NCBI taxonomy): Eukaryota > Viridiplantae > Streptophyta > Magnoliopsida > Gentianales > Gentianaceae > Gentiana > Gentiana macrophylla. The sequence goes on along the minus strand of CM047808.1, from coordinate 94,031,520 downwards.
CCATATCAAATGGTCTATGGAAAGCCATGTCATCTGCACTGTCGAGTTAGAGCATAGAGCTTATTGGGCTACAAAGTTTACGAACTTTGATTCCCAATCTTGTGGGAAACATCGATCATGCTGCTTGATTGCATGAGTTGGGACGAATTCGGACTCCAGGCCTATGAAAGTGCGAGGATTAGTAAAGATAAGATGAAGCTACTCCACGACGCTAAGATTAAGAGAGAGAATTCCAAGTCGGAGAACAAGTTCTTCTATACAATTCTAGGTAACATTTGTTTCTGGAAAGTTGAGGACGCGGTGGTCGGTCCTTCGAGATTCTCCAAATCATTCCGGAGGCGTTCTAGAACCGTGGTTATAGCGGTAAACCGTTTGAGTGAATGGCCAAAGGTGCAAGCACTATATTGGTGAGCTTAAAGAGAAACCTTTGATTGTCCGTTGCCTCGATATCCTCGGGTGTGGTGCTACTCAAGTCGAAGAATTCGACAAGTTTTCACCCGACCTGTTTTCAGAGGATGGCGGTAATGGTCAATCGAAGAAGTTCGGTGGTAGTTGGGATATGGAAGAGTATTGGAAGGAGCGTCAACTTAAACATCATCGAAGACTCGGCAGAGGAGAAGAAGTCAACCATGGGGAAGTTTAAGCGTGTTTGGAAAGCCATCAAAGATCTTACCCCCATGTGTGTGAGATGTTGTTTCGCTGTGACCACACTACTAATCGAGCTTACACGAGGTAGTGGGTGGTAGAAAAGTCAAATGGCTTTGATCCGGTGAGCTTTAAACGGTGTCGAGCTAACGACATTAACCAAAAGCGCCACTAGGGGGCAACCTAGATATCGTTCTTTTAGTTGTTTTTGTTTTATGCTTTGGTAGTGTTAGTATTTAAGTTTAGTTTATTCAGTTTTAGCCTTATTATGTTTTTGTTTTTATCTGTCAGTTAGTTGTGCTTTCTAGATATGGATTTCGGTGTTCAGCCAGAGGAGTTACCTTTCCTTAGGAGGATTCCACTCATTACTGTAGATGACGGACCGGGAGAAACCATCGTTTTGCACGTAGATTTTGACATTAGTACCCGCGTCAAGACGGTCACCTATGTTCTCATTGTTCCCCGTTGTTCGGGAGGTGGAGACTTTACTACTGAGGATTTACAGGCAGCTCTAGGACGTCCATACACAATCCCGAATGATCCGATGTTGACAGATTTAGCGCTAGTGCTGCAAGCTGAGCATTTTTGAGGTGTTAATGTAGCTGGTGAGGATTGGGGTTTGCAAGATGAATATGATTTCCCTCCGGCGATTGACATGCTCCGCCGTCTTATCCGAGTTGTGGATTGGTCGGAAATTTATAAGGACTAGCGTGGTTAGGTTGTTTCGTCGAGCTAACGATGCAAAACAAAAGCGCTTGGTGGGAGGCAACCCACTGTTTTCTATTTGTTTTTATTTATTCTCTAGTAATTTTATGTACTTCGTTTGATTTTTATTTGTATTTTTGAAGTTTTATTTGCGTTTAATAAGAAAGTGCAATTTTGAATTTGATTTGTATGGAAATTTTATAATTTTTGCACTTATACTGCTTGGACGCCCGTCCAGAACTCTGGACGCCCGTCCGCCTTGACCAATTTTTGGACGAGCGTCCACTAAGCCTGGACGCCCGTCTACTTTATTCCCTCCAATCCTGTATGTGATTTAAACTCTTGGACGAGCGTCTAATAAACGGGGCCCGCCCGTCCATCGATTTCGGGTTACGACGAGCTTCCAACTCAACCTACATATATACCCCCTCCGACAGTGAACCTTCACTTTTCTGAATTTTCAAACGCAAAAACCCGACTTTTACCCTCCTTTTGCCCTTAAATCTTCAATTCTAAACCATTTAGGGCGCTTCCAAGTGCTATAGACCGCTCTTGACACCCTCTCTTCGATTTTCATAGCCAAATTCCCCAACACGCCATATTTTTGTAGAATCAGCACCCTCCTCAGTCCGACTTTTTGGAGAAAAAATTCGATTTTGGAGGCCATATTTGTGTTGGTTGGACTCGCTTTCATCTCGATCAGCATCTCCTCACCCTACTTGGTAAGTTAGTAACAACTTTTCTAGATTTTATTCACGTTTTTGCGAGTTCGATCTTCGGGTCGGCTCGTTCACTTGAATATTACCTTAATTCGTTTTTTTTTTTCTGGTTTTGTGTTTCTGTCTGCTCTGTTATGGTGATATGGTGTTGTGATGGGTGATGAATGGGTTGTTTGGTGATGATTATGGTTGTGGTTGTGGTTTGGTTGTTTTGAAATCCCGCTTTGGATGTTAAACGGGTATCTTGTTGCGAATTGGGTTTGTTTAGTTTAGTCTAGGCTTGACCAATGGTTCATAAGAAGGCAGTGGTGAAGCGGCATGGTAAGGAAGTGGCCCGGGAGGCCGGGAAGAAGTGTAAAGAGTTTGATCCAACCTTAGTTGATCCGAACCGGGGTGTGAGTATCCGAGAACAAACCCCTAGAGCCACCCAAACTAGGACTACTTTGAAGGACGAACCTACCTCGGAATCTGAGACAGACGATGATATCCCTTTGGTAAGGATGCCTCGAGCCCAGAGAGGTGGGGGTTCGTCTAGGGTCGAGGAGGCTATGGATGTTACCCGGGAAGAGGAGCCGGTTGAAACTAGGGCTACTCAACCTAGAAAGAAAACCAAAACCGTACCCCCTATGCCTATGCCTCGTAGATTCGTGAACACTAAGGCCCACGATGCTTACACCAAGCACTATTTCTCACGGACTATGTTGATAGAAAGGGCTATATTGGAAGCTCAGGTCGATCCAGGGTTTGTCAAATTACTGAAGGACCGGAAATGGGAAGCCCTAATGACAATCCCGACTACCCCGGTGAATGGTTCCTTGGTGCGGGAATTTTACGCTAATTGTTCAGAAACCGACTTGGAAACGAAGGTAGTTGTGGTTCGAGGGGTACAAGTTCCGTTTACACGGATGTGATCAATAAGAAGTATGGGTTGGCGGCTTTTTGAGGTCGGGACTACAAGGAGGAGATTGTGCATAGGCGAGTTTGGGGCGGGATCCTTGGAGGAGTTGAGGTTGAGAGTTTGCCCGGATGTGGCTTGGGCGTTAAGGCCGGGAGGAGACCGGAATGAGTTGGTTACCATGACTGGACGGAGGATTGGAAAGTCGGTGTCGATTTATTCGAATCGGTTGTTGCCTAAGAACAACTCGACACACTTTCATATTGGTGACCTAGGCATCTTTGTATGCGTTGACATTTGGCACGAGCGTGGATGTGGGTCGGGCATTATATGATGAGGTGGCTATTAATCGGAAGATCTATACTCGTTGCTTGATTATCCCTCACCTGATCCACAGTCTCTGTATTGATGCCGGTGTGCCTGAGTATGGAGCCGATCACAAACCGAAGAACCCGAGGCCTATCTGAGAGAGAGAGAGGTAAGCCTTCGGGTCGATCGAGTCGGGGCACGCGTGAGCACTGGTACGTCATCGGCACCACCTCGGCGTCCTCACTTCCTACTTCATCTCCTTCGGTTCGGATGAGGCTCGGTATGGAGCAGCGATGTGCGAGGCGGTGGAGGACATCGGGGCGTCTCGTAACAACATTTTGAGCGATTCGCGCGGTGTATCGGTGAAGGCCGGCGGCAAGGGGCGTCGAGTCTTCGATCCAGCGTTATTGATTATCATTATTACGGCGAGATCGAGCAGGCCATCGCGGATGTTTTGGAGAAATCTGAGTCTTCTTCCGATGAAGAGCAGCCTGACTCCGTAGCTAGGACTGCGGCACCACCATCTGGACCCTCTTCCGATCCTCCAGCTGACGATTCTCCGGCTCCGGGGCAGTCATGATTTTATTTGTCTGTTTTTGCTACTTTTTGCCCTAGATACTGTCATTGTCTATTTTTGCTACTTTTTCCTTATATGATTCGTTGTAATTTTTGATATTGCTACTGTTTTCCGATGGATCATGTAAGCCATAATGCATCAGTACTTTTATTTCATATTTTCTTTCAACTGGTGAATGTATTCAATGCTTTATCTTTTGGTATAAATCGTTTTGTTATTATCTTTTTCGCTCGTGTAATTCCCCGTTTTCCCCGAGATGGTTCCGTGTTTGTCAAGTCATGCAGGTATACTGTTTTAGCGGTTTATCAAGCTACATTGTATGGTTACGAGTTTCCAGTGTCACTATATAGGCTCCGGCCTGACCGACGAATCGTGTACCAGTTTAAATCAGCTAAGTCTTTTACCTTTTCTTTCGTTCTGCACAACATGCGGACATGTTGATTTTTAAGTGTGGGGGAGGGGAATGATTCGTGATGTATCTATACATGTGCTTAATTCGTAATGTTTCTATGCAAAATGAGCTAGATTTTTCTAAATTTCTCGACATCTTTTGTTTTTGTTTTGTCCCGAGTAGGCAATTCAATTCAATGTTCGATATTTTTATAGTCATCCAAGCTATATATCATATGTTTGATAAGTTAGTTGTTTCACCTGAGATCTATTTTCCACGAGCCATAGTAAATGATGAGCTAATTTATAAAGTTATACCCCTTTTGGACGAGTGATTTCTGATTTTCTTATAAGTCATGTGCTTAGTGCTACGTATGTATCTTGAGATTTATGATAGTTTGTATTTAGATCCGGAGTATGTTATACTGTGAATATCTAAGGTTTGAATGTGATAAGTAACACGTAACTTAAAGTCAAATGAAAAAGTTGAATTTGAATGAAGTAAATTGGGTGTGTCGGAAGCTAGTCGATGATTTGAGTGCGATAGGGTATACCACGTATGTCCTATACCACTATGATGACTAAAAGCTCACGACAGTCAGGAAAAGCTGCCTGATGATTGGAGTAAGGAAGGGTATATCTCGAATATCCTATTACGCTATAGACAGGCACACAGCAACTCGTTCGATGTGCGTTTAAAAGTGGAAATAGTTGAATCAACTTATATAAGAATTGTTATGAAATGAATGAGAGATCGAGTTATCGTCTATCTTATCCCCCAGAGAAACCATGCGAGATATGTTGTAGGATTATCCTCTGAGTATTTTCGAAAGGCCCTAGATATATTCGATCATTCTTTTCGGGATATTTTACGTTTGTAGGGTACATCTTATGAGTGTTATTTATTGCTAGTCTACAAGGGGGTATTAGCTAGTTTTGCTTTGAGTTTCTCGAGTTTGGATTTAGTGGAAGTTTTCTATGGCTATGCACACACACTGGTGAACTTCTGATTTATTGGATATGTGTTATATATGTTTAGATGTATGTTCTTTTCTCGAGCCTTTATCTTGTCTTGTTTTGCTCGGGACGAGCAAAAGCTAAGTGTGGGGGAGTTGTTAAGGGTGAATTTATACGATTTATAACGTTATATTCTATGGTATTTTCCCAAGTATTTGTATGAATTTGCATAAGAAACGATTGTTTAATGGAAATATTGAGCAAATGATATTTTAAATGAGTTAATCACAAAATAGGTTGATCTTGGTGCTTTAATTGTGATTTTAAGATTATTTGAGCATTATTACATTTTGCGATGTTTTTATGTGTTATAGATACATGTTTGAGGCTCAAAAGATGATCAAAAGTTGATTAAGTTCGAGCTAATTGATGATAAAAGAGATAAAGATCAAAAAATCAGAATTCGATTATATCAAACTGGCGTCCAGGTTCCGTCCAGTGGACGGGCGTCTGATGAAGTGAACGAGCGTCCAGGGATGGGAAGTTGATTCAGGAAGTTTGGGCGCAGGAGTGGGCTAGATGGACGAAAGCGTCGATCATGACTCGGCCCGATTCGAAGTTTATTTGAAGAGTGGACGGGCGTTCAGGATCAGACAGGCGTCCGGTAGCCGACTTTCTTTGAACCGACTTAGAAATCTATATATAGCGGTTTGTTTCTCAACCCAAAAGATACCATACACTCATTATTCAAAACCCTAAACCTAGGGGCGGCTTTAGGCTGCGTTTTCCTTCTTTTTATTCCAGTTTTTATGCACTTAAATTTAGGTTAAATTAGTTACCTTTTTATGCACTGTTTCTGCAAATTTGAGTTACTGAGGATGTTCAGAAGCTAAAAGCTTCATCAAACGAGTATTGTGAAGCCATTCAACAATTGTTGATTTCGTTTTCATCGATTATACTGTGAGTTTTTATTAAAGGTTGTTTCCTTATTCGTGTTTAATGTGTTTAATTGCTTTTACATCGGAAGATATGCATGTGTTGATTGTTTATTGTTGATGGAAATCTTAATAAACCTTAGATCACCATGAATAAGAATAGTAATTTGAATCTATCATAACGGAAGTTAATAGGTTTAATTGCTAGATGATAAACGTAAAGTTTGCACCTTTGGTTAGGAAACGCGTTAATCTTGCATTGGAAGATAATAGATTAATAGATGAACTTTCTAAGGAATTAGGGTTCATATTTAGATACGGTGAATCACAACCTAGATAAAAACCACAATATAATCGAGATAGGAAATCAATGCTTGTTGGATAGGTGGATCAATCCTCGTTTGTTCGTTATACACTTGATTTAAATCCTTAAAACTTGAATTTGTTTAGTTAGTTCACTTTTATTTGCATCTTAGATTAGTTCATTAAAGGTTCGCAACCCGTATTCTTCCTAGCTTTGGACTATATCCTCTGTCTAGTCTTATTTTCTGTTTTGTTTTGTTTTATTCGCCGTTTAGATTAGTTTCGTGACATAGTTTAGGTTAGACAAAAACTAGAATCACAATTGTTTAGTTCCCCGTAAGATCGACCCGGCATTAACCACTATTACTACGATCCTTATACTTGAGGTTAACCGGATTATTACTTGTTTGTTTTGTTAGATAAAATCCGTGACACATCCCATCTACCTTATTGTTGATAACAGAAAGTTGTTCTAAGATTTTGGTAGATGCACTATCCTCAAATATGTCGTGACCATCTTCATGAGAGCTATGTCATTGCCCCCATCGACTATTCATCGCTATTTGTTCCATCTTCCCTTGTGCCTCCTCAGGAGATAAAAGAACAAATGCTCCATTGCTGGAGGCGTCTACTCTAATTTCCTCCGTCTCTCTCAACCCATGGTAAAAAGTTTGCATTAAAAGACAAAGAGAGACGTCATGATGAGGACACTTCCTCATAGCTTCCTTGAAACGCTCCCAAGCTTGATCAAAACTCTCCCCAGGTTGTTGCTTAAATCCTAGGATGTCTTGGCGTAACATAAAAGTTTTTCCTAAAGGGAAGTATTTATTCATGAATTTCTGCAACAATTGTTCCCAAGTAGTGATAGATCTAGCCTCTAAAGAGAGAAGCCATTGCTTAGCTTTATCTTTCAAAGTGAAAGGGAAAAGCTTAAGACGAATGTTACCCTCAGCGATTAATTCTGGTTTCACTGTGCTAACGATCTCCAAGAAGTTTGTTACATGAACACCAGGATCCTCGTTCTGGACTCCATGAAAGGTGGAATAGTTGGTCACCATTTGAATTACATTAGGCCTAGGGTGATAGACTTCCGCAGCATCTTGCGGTGCTACGATAGCGGGAATGAATTGCTCAATAGTGGGCGTTGCATAACTTTGCAAAGTGCGCCTCGCTCCTTGAGCTAGGGCTTGGTTTCCATTATTAGCATTCACATTATTGGCATTATTAACAGGTTCAGGATTAAGTACCTGGTTTGGATTGACCGGATTTCCTTCCATTTCTGTTTCAGATTCAGAATGCTCAGAATGATCGGTTGTATGTCCTTCTTCCAATTCGTGCTCGCTTTCCTGAAGATTTGGATCCTCTTCTCCTTGCTTAGCCAGTTCCCTAGCTAACTTCCTATTCCTTCTCGCAAATTTCTCTATTTCAGGATTATAAGGCTCAAGCGGTTCCTTCGATTTCCGAGTAGCGTACTATAAAATAAAAAACAACAATAAAACAATTAATCACTAGTAAAGGCTAGGCCTTTAACTAACTAAATAAAACTAGAACAAACTCGAAATAAGTTTGAGAAAAGAAAACATAAATAAAACAGAAGCAGAATATTATAAAACTAATACAGAACAGAAACAGCAAAACTAACTCTTGGTCGACCGAGAACTGTGGTTCGGTCGACCGAACCTTTTTTATTTTTTATTTTTATTACGACACTGTTTAATATACAGACTCTTATTCACAGAATATTCACGAATCCAGTCCTGACAAAATAAGCTGTATTTTAATTTATTGACTCTAGTCCCCCGCAACGGCGCCAAAAACTTGATTGAGGTCAAGTTAAATTATTAACTCGATGCCTACTAACAGACTAGCAAGAGAACTAGGTTCAATTGTAGTAAAGCTAGATAGAGTCGAAGTCGATCCCACAGAGACTCGGCACAAACAAAACACAACTTTATCCTATTAGAACTAAATTGAAAGGCGGCTCACGACCAACTAAACGCTTGATAAATAAAATAGTGACAACCACAAGACACGAGAATACCACAAAGACAAACGAAAGACTACTAAAACACGATAATATCTGTGGATATTATCTAAACAAGCAGTATTGATTACGCTAGTAGATTATAACTCCCCATGTGAATTAGGATGATAACGAGATAAAACAAACGTTAAAGATTAATTATTATGACTACGGAGTCATCCCCTAAGGTAGATTTAGCTCCGATTAGGCCATCTAAATCATCGTGCCTCCATTACGTGACTTCGCTTTTTAATGCCTCCAACTCATATAACTTCTGACACAATTACGAAACTAGGGATGCCGGTATAAACCGTAACCTCATCTAAGCAACATTCCTTGGGTAAGGCGTACTTCTTAGATTCCGAGTCAATCTATATCCTAAGTAACAATCACTTTTTAGGTTTCATGTTAAATTATGATGACAAATAATTAAGTTGATCAGGTTTAATTACTCGTTTTAATTCCAAAGCAGAGAATCTGACGTAGTCGAAGCCGATCATAATATTGCCCTACACATCACCATGCTCAGTCAACCGAATGATAGCACTCGGGCGACCGAATGACATGTCTCGGTCGACCGAACACAGTTCTGTGTGGGTACAAATAATGATTACTTCTTAACGTTTTTAACCTAAACACATGGGTTCATAAATTAATCTACATCACGCAATCAATACAAGAAAAACTACTCCATAATAAAATATATTAGATCTACGAATAAAGATTGCAAAATTGAATAGTCATACCCTAGAAGACGAGAGTGACTCCCACTCTTTAATGCGCTCCCCAACCGGAGAATCCGATGAATCCACAATGAATGAACATAAAGAAAAGAAAACTAAAACTAAAAACTCAAATTGTATAAACTGTCTTGTGTTGTAATGGTGTGTCTTTTTCAATTTCGTAGATGCTGCTTATATAGAGGATTCTACCGACATAGGATGGATCTAGAAGATATGCACGCGTTTTTATGTCTGTGCAGCTTCGGATGACCGAACCTCCTGCCTCGGTCGACCGAATGAAGTGGCTCGGTCGACCGAGCCTCCTTTTTGCACATGTTAAACGCGTTTCTTGTCTAACTTGTTCCCCACTGCATTCTTTCGTGTTGATCTGATTTCTCTATCTTATCTCTTGATTAATGCTCCGATTTTCTTCCTTATCAGCTTGAGATTTCGAATTGAATGATATTTATCCTCCCGATTTATCATGATCTGCAAAATCAGCATTTATCGCACAATAAATTGGTTTTTAATAATAAAAACAGCTAAATACCAAAAATCATATTAGTAATCACTTAACATTAAATAATACGTATAAACGAGTGATTTAATATGAAATATATTTAATTAACTCCGATTTAAGGTTAGAATTGAAGACATAAATAGGTATATTTTAACCGTCATCAGTGGAATGCTAAGATCAATGGGAGTGACTGAGGGTATTTCTGGTGAGATATTAGGCTCAGTGGTGTGTGGTGTCCAAGAGTCAAACACATCTTGGACATATGAGGGTCTGATTGATGACCCTTTGAGGTGTTCCTTATAGGGAAAAAAGGTTTCATCAAAAGAGACATGTCTAGAAATGAAGGTTTTCCTAGTTTGAGGGTGATAGCACTTGTAGCCTTTGAGCTGATTGCTATAACCAATGAACACACATGGTAGGGTTTTTGGGTCAAATTTGTTGTTCTTTGTATCCCAAGTGTAGGGATAACACCTAGATCCAAACACTCTTAGGGTTGAGTAGTCAGGTAGGGTATTGTGCAGCATTTGATAAGGAGTGTCAAAGTTGAGAGTGGATGTTGGTAATCTGTTCATAATATGAACAGGAGTGGCAAAAGCTTCTGTCCATAAGTATAGAGGAGTTCTACTATGAAAGAGCATAGTTAACCCTAGCTCTCGTATAATTCTGTGTCTCCTTTCTACTGCACCTGTTTGTTCAGGTGTATGGGGGCATGAGATGTAGTGAAGAGTTCCTTTTTCAAGAAAGTGAGTTTTAAGAGGGTTGGTAACAAATTCTCCACCACCATCAGAGTGAAAGAAATTAATTGGCTTATTAAAGTGGCAATGGACATAGTTTTCAAAAGAAATATAGGTGTCAAATAAATCAAATTTGTTTTTTAATGGGACAAGCCATGTATACTTGGAAAAGTCATCAACAAAGCATGCATAGTAATTAAATTTCCCTAAAGACGTTACTGGTGAAGGACCCCATAGGTCACAATGTATCAAATCAAAAATAGAAGTACTTTTATGTTCAGAATCATAAAAGGGTAATTTATTAAGCTTTCCTAGTTGACAACTTTCACAGACATGGTCTGTGTTTATTTTGCCTTGAACCTGTATAAGTCCTTTATTCTTTAGTCTTTGAACCGAGGCAATTTGAGAGTGCCCTAGTCTTTGGTGCCAAGTTTCCATGGTCCCTCCCTTGAACCTGTTGGAATATAGAGCTGTTGTCACTCCTGACCAAGTATTTAGATCACCTGTCCTTGTCCCTGTCATCAGGCTGGCCCCTGTTGATTTTTTCCTTCACATTGTAACCAAAATTAGTGAACTTACAGCTCACATGGTTTTGATCCGTGAGTTGTCCTACTGAGAGTAGTTTTTTTGTAAATCAGAGACAGGCAAGACATTGTTTAAATTAACTGTTTTATTTAGTCTTTTGTAACACACCTTCCCAACTCCTTGTATTGGAAGGTGTGTTCCATTCCCAATTACTATAGAATCAGGGCCAAAGTAGGGTTTATTATGATGAGTAAGCATACCTGAATTGTGTGCCATGTGATTAGAGGCCCCTGTATCCATTGTCCACTCTGTATCTTCCACTGAGTTGTCCAATGTTAGTGCTGCCAATGCTTGTGGGAGTGAGTTTATGTTTGAGTCAGCCTTTTTAGACACCCACCAACAGATCTTGGCAATGTGTCCAGGTAACCCACAGTACTGGCATGTCTCATTTTTGTAGGCTTCCCTTTCTGCTGGTGTCATGCCTTTTTGTCCCTCTGGTGGTCCTCTCCTATTTGTAGATCTGGAGTCAGTTTTGTTTCTTTGTACCTGAAACCCTCTCCCTGAAGAGTCAAATCTGGAGTTGCTGTCAGTGTTTCTTTTGTACCCTTGATTTTGCTGTGTATGTCCCAAAAAGGCCATATGAGACATAGTTGTTGTGTTGTCAGATTCCTGGTTTTCATTAAACCAAGATCTCCTTTGATCAAAGTTTTGAATGTGAGATACCAGCTCTTGATAAGATGGTCTTGGTGGCCTTATCATAGTGGTTGTAAAGGTCTCGTATTTGGGACCAAGGCTGTTTAGCATGTAGTAAACTTTATCTGAGTCTTGTACAGGCTTTCCAATGGCTGCTAAGTTGTCACATAGCCCTTTAAAAGTTCTGATGTGATTTGCAATTGATGTACTATCTTGTTTCCTTAGGTAGGTAACCCTTTGCTTTAGGTTAAACTCCCTATCCAGTGAATCTTGAGCATACTCATATTTTAGAGCATCTCATACTCATTTTGTTGTGTCCAATCCAAGCACAACACTGAGGAATTCTTCAGAAAAGGAGCCAATGATCCATCCTCAAATCAACCTGTCTGATTTCCTCAATTTCTGGAAATCTGATGACAAGGTTGTAGATGCAGTAGTTGTGTCTGTATTCCATGCAGCAGTTGTTTGTGTTTCTGGTGTGGCATATTTGGATGGAGCTGGTGTTTCACCCGTAAGATGTCCGACCAGATCTTGACTCTCTGCTAATGCAAGTGCTTGCTCATGCCACAATGGATAATTGTGAGAATTGAGTTTGAGTGAGGTAAAGCTCCCAACATTCAGTGATAGGGTTGACATGGTGTGGCAACCTGTCTCTGATACCAAAACGAAAAGTAGAAAAAATAGAAAAAGCTTGAGAGAAAACAAGTTTATTAACTTTTTTCTTGAATTCAAGCTTATACTGATTATGCAGAGTCCACTAATATATAAGATTACAAAACATGTGCGCTAAAGCGTTATGTGCACATATGCCTTTATCCTATATAAAGAAAGTAAATCGGATATTGCTTGATTTGCACATTATTTGCACAAGTGCACAAAACATTACTTGCATGTGTTTTATATTTAAAAAGGTAAATTGGTATTTTGAATAAAGTGATAAACATGTTTATAAATCATCACATATTTATCCCTTTTTTTTAAATCTCTAAGCTCAAGATAAACACATCTTACTTAACCCTTATTTGACCGTAAACACATTACCCTTAGTCAACTCAACACTTATCACCTTATAACTCCCAAACACCTTATAACACCACACAATTCCCTTTGTTTTGAATATTATGTCATGCTTTCCTCTTTTGTCGAGACATTGCCATTTTTAGAATTTACATCTTCATCCTCATTTGTGATTTGCAGGAGTGTGGAGGATTTCTCATGTTTAATAACGACCAATCAATCGTACGTATTTGTTATGGTACCTCGTAGATAAATACATACCGTCAAAGTTTTACATCAAGAACTGATTTTTTTATTTTAATTGTTTAGTGCGTATTCATATTATCGAAATTTGCAAGGAGATAGACGGTAAAAACAGCAGCAACCGGCTAACCCCCACATGCACATGGCATCTAATTAACAGGCCGAAGGAAAGCTGGTGGACGTGTGATATCTCCTAACACAGGGAACTTTTTATGTGCTATCTCCATATGCATCGAAGTGATCCGTAGGTTGATCGGAACCACACAGTTTCTACTTCGGATGGAAACTGTGTGGCTATGATCAACCCATTAGTCACTTCAGGATATATTCTCTCACCATACAAAATCTTTCCCTAAACACAGGAATTGACTAGAAGATGATGGATAGTGAGATGGTCCCCGAAAAAGTCACCCTCTAAACTTTGGACCACAATTTAACTCTTTAAAAAATATTATTAAAAAAACGTACATTTGCATCAGGGGATGAGGTTGGAGTTTTTCCGTGTGTGTGTGTGTGTATATATATATATATATATAGTCACTTCAGGATATATTCTCTTACCACACAAAATCTATCCCTAAACACAGGAATTGACTGCAAGATGATGGATAGCGAGATGGTCCCTGAAAAAGTCACCCTCTAAACTTTGGACCACAATTTAACTCTTTAAAAAATATTATTAAAAAAATAAAAAACATGGACCATACATTTGCATCAGGGGATGAGGTTGGAGTTTTTCCGTGTGTGTGTGTGTGTATATATATATATATATATATAAGGGTGGTGATACGTGTAGTGGATTTATCACTACACAATCTTAGTCATTCATTTTAATAGGTACATAATCATTGAAGAATGTGGTTGTAGCGTATGTGCACTACACAATATCTGTATGTTGGGTGGTTTTGTCAAGTAATACTTAAAAGAACAATCATTAAATAATTGAAAAAATAATAATATGTCAAGTAATATTTAAAAGAACAAAATTAGGTTATTTTTCCCCTAATCTTTTGTAATCTTCACAATAAAAATAGAGGTAAAAGGAGGAAAAATTCGCAGGATTTTTTATGTTGCAGCAGTCTCTTTCCGGCAACGATCGGGCATCTAAACGGACTCCGATCGGCACGAAATTTAGAGTGCTTGTTCGTCTCACATTCTTCTTCAATCTGAACAGTTGAATTTTTGTTTCAACGGTTTAATCTCCGGAAATAAGGCGCCGACCTGACTGCTGCGTTTTTTTGTGATATTTTTCAACAACTCTTGTATTTTGCATTCTTAGTTGATGCTTTGGTGTAGTTGAGTTGGTTGATATGTTTGGAACACTTTTGTATCATCTTTTACTGATTAGTGAAGATTTTGTGGGCCTCGGCCTCGTGGCTTTTATTCTCTCACATCGAGAGGGGTTTTCGACGTTAAAATTGTGGAGTTGATTTTCTTGTGTTTTCGTTTCGCTTTATTTGTTATTTGATTTCGTTGGGGCTGCTTCGTTTTATTCCATTGGTTGTCATTGGAAAGACTTTGTGGGTATTTGTGATACGTGTGGTATTACGGTTGTTTGTTTTCCCAACCAGCGGTAGCAGAGCCCGGTTAGTTGATTTGGTATTGAAGTGTTTTTGGTGAATTTTTTTTTTATTGGTGAAATGGAAGCCAACTTGAATAGAATGATAATTTTGAATGGGTCTTATTATGTCATACGGAAAAATAAAATGAAAGATCTTTTGTATGTGAAAAATTATTTCTTGCTGGTCTTCAGTGCTGAAAAACCTGAAGATAAAATAGATGAAGAGTGGAATTTGTTGCATAGGTAAGTTTGTGGTTATATTAGATAATGGGTTGATGATAATGTTTTAAATCACATTAGTGCGGAGGAACATGCTAGGTCTTTGTAGAAAAAAATTGAAGACTTGTATGTCTGGAAAACTGGAAAAAAAAAGATGCTTTTAAGGTATAAATTGATGAATTTGAGATATCATGACGGAACTCCTATGGCTGATCATTTGAATACTTTCTTGGGTATTATGAACCAACTTAATGCTATGGGTTTTAAGTTTGATGATGAAGTGCACGATGGATGCTTCTTGGCTCTTTACCGGAATCGTGGAAAATTTTTTGAAGTTCTCTATCTAATTCTGCCCCAGATGGTGCTATGACCATTGATCTTGCTAAGGCTAGTGTGTTGGAAGAAGAGACTAGGAGGAAGGCACATGGCGTTTCCTCACAGTCGGATGTCTTGATTACTGAGTTACGGGAGAGAAGTCAAAGTAGAGTTTCTAAAGATAGAGGTCGGAGTAGAAGCAAATCCAAGGGCAAGTACAAAATTTTTGAATGCAATCACTTTGGCAAGAAGGGACACATCAAGAAATTTTGCTTTAATTGAAACGGGAGAAAAAGGAAAACAGTGACAAAAAAGATGACGAGAAGAAGGAAGATATAGTTAATGCAGCTTCTTCTGATAATTTCCTTGTGTTTCAAGACATCTACACTTGTGGCTAAAGGTACAAAGACATCTACACTTTTCTTGACTCAAGCCAAAGTTATTGTTGATGAGGCTCATACAGTGAAGTCACGTGATGAGACCAAGTTGTGGCATAAGAGGTTAAGTCATATGAGCTTGAAAGGAATGACTGTCTTACCTAAGAAAAAATTATTGTCATGTTTTAACATATTGCATTTGGAAAAGTGTGCTCATTGTCTTGTAGGGAAGCAATCCAGAGTTTCTTTTAAATCAAATCCACCTTGAAGAAAGTCAGAAGTACTTGAGCTTGTTCATTCTGATGTTTGTGGTCCTATGAAGACAATGACGCTTGATGGTTCCCTCTATTTTGAGACTTTTATTGATGATCACTCAAGAAAACTTTGGCACAACACTTTGAAGACAAAAGATCAAGTGTTAGACGTGTTCAAACAGTTTCAAGTTTCAGTTGAAAGGGGAACTAGAAAGAAGTTGAAGTGTATTCGGACTGACAATGGAGGTGAATACAAAGGTCCATTTCACTAGTACTGTAAGCAACATGGTATCAGACATGAGAGAACTCTGACAAAGACTCCACAGTTGAATGGCTTGGCGGAGAGGATGAACAGAACATTAGTGGAGAGAGTGAGATGTTTGCTTTCATAAGCCGGATTGCCTAAATCCTTTTGGGGTGAAACTTTGAGTACCGTGGTTCATGTACTAAATCTTTCTCCATGTGTTCCTTTGCAGAATGATGTTCCTCAGAAGTTATGGTCAGGTAAAGATGTATCTTACCATTATTATGAGTTTATGGTTGTAAAGCTTATGTTCACATTCTTAAAGATGAGAGGTCTAAGCTTGATGCTTAGACTAAACAATGTATTTTTCTGGGTTATGGTCAAGATGAGTTTGTGTACAAATTTTATGATCCAGTTGACAAGAAAGTGATTAGAAGCCGAGATGTTGCGTTTGCAGAGAATGAGACTTTGCATGGCGTTGATAAAAACCAAAGTTCAACACCTCAGGCTGGTGATGGTTCAGCTGACTTGGAGATAATTTCTCCTACACCTATAGAGTAGCATGGTGCAGTTGATGACCAGGGTAATCAGCAGGATGATGCAGTTGATTTTGATCAAAACATTGACGATGATATGATTGAGGAACCAGTACCTGATGCGGCTCTACCAGTTATTCCCATGAGATCTACTCGAGAAAGACATCCTTCTACTAGATATCTAGTTACTGAGTATGTTTTGCTCTCAGATAGTAGAGAGCCTGAATGTTTTGAGGAGGCCATGGATGATGAACATAAAGATAAATGGCTTGATGCTATGAAAGACGAAATGGAGTCATTGCATGACAATCACACATATGAGTTGATGAAATTCCCTAAATAGAAGAAAGCTTTGAAGAATAAGTGGGTCTTCAGAATTAAGAATGAAGACAGTAATTCTACACCTCGGTATAAGGCAAGATTAGTAGTCGAAGGTTTTGGTCAGAGAAAGTGCATTGATTTTGGTGAGATTTTCTCTCCTGTTGTGAAAATGTCTTCTATCCGGACTGTTCTTGGCTTGGTAGCTAGTCTTGATTTGGAGGTTGAGCAGATGGATGTTAAAACAGCTTTTCCTCATGGTGATTTGGAAGAAGACATCTACGTGGAGCAGCCTGAGGGTTTTCAGGTGAAAGGAAAAAGAGGATCTTGTGTGCAAGTTGAAGAAGAGTCTTTATGGGTTGAAGCAAGCGCTAGACAGTGGTATAAGAAATTTGAGTTTGTCATGAATTAGCAGGGTTACCGGAAGACTACTTCAGATCATTGCGTGTTAATAGAAGATTCTCAGAGGATGATTTTATCATTCTTTTACTCTATGTTGATGATATTTTGATTGTTGGCAAGAATGCTTCATGGATTGATAGGTTGAAGCTGCAGTTAAGCAATTCTTTTGCCATGAAAGACTTGGGCCTTGTAAAGCATATTTTAGGGATGCATATTATTCGTGACAGAGAGGCCGGGAAAATTTATTTGTCACAAGAAAAGTACATAAAGAAGGTGCTTCAGAGATTTAGCATGAGTGATGGTAAAAGCAGTGTCCCGTCCACTTGCATCTCATTTCAATTTGAGTATCAAACAGTTTTCTTCTAGCGATGATGAAAAGGAAAAGATGCAGAAGGTCCCGTATGCTTCAGCGGTGGGTAGTTTGATATATGCCATGGTATGTATTACACCAGACATCGCTTATCATTTGGTGTCAGTCGTTTTCTTTCTAATCCTGGTAGAGAGCTTTGGAATGCTGTGAAATGGATTATGAGATATCTCAGGGGTATTACAGATTTATGCCTTACTTTTGATGGTGAGAAACCTGTGTTGGTTGGTTTCACTGATTCTGATATGGATGGAGATGTTGATTCTTACAAGTCTACTTCAGGATATTTGGTTAAATTTGCAGGGGGAGCTGTGTCACGACAGTCGAGGCTGCAAAAATGTGTTGCACTTTCAACTACTGAAGCTGAGTATATTGCAGCAACTGAAGCGTGTAAAGAGTTACTGCGGATGAAGAAGTTTCTCCGAGAGCTTGGTTTGAAGCAAGATCAGTATGTGTTGCTTTGTGATAGCCAAAGTGCTATTCATCTTGGTAAGAATGCAGCTTTTCATTCTAGGACCAAGCACATTGATGTTTGTTATCATTGGATTCAGGATGTGTTAGGAGTTGAAGTTTCTAGAACTTGAAAAAGTGCACAAAGATGACAATGGTGCGGGCCGGATATGTTGACAAAAGCACTGACAAGGGAGAAGCTTGAGATATGTCGTTCTATTAAGGGAATGACGAATTCCTCCACAATATCGTGAGGGGGAGATTTGTTGGGTGGATCACTCCTTTGTGGATCCCAAACCCACTCAATAATTGGAAAAATAATAATATGTCAAGTGGTATTTAAGGGAACAAAAGTAGGTTATTTTTCCCCTAATCTTTTCTAATCTTCACAATAAAAATAGAGGCAAAAGGAGGAAAAATTCAAAGGATTTTTGGTGTTGCAGCAGTCACTTTCCGGCGATGATCGGACATCTAAACGGACTCCGATCGGCACGAACTTTGGAGGGATTGTTTGTCTCTCCTTCTTGTTCAATCTAAACGGTGAAATTGTTGTTTCAACGGTTCAATCTC
This sequence comes from Gentiana macrophylla, assembly GCA_026214975.1. Lineage (NCBI taxonomy): Eukaryota > Viridiplantae > Streptophyta > Magnoliopsida > Gentianales > Gentianaceae > Gentiana > Gentiana macrophylla. The sequence goes on along the minus strand of CM047808.1, from coordinate 94,012,995 downwards.
CGGCAATAAGGCGCTGACCTGACTGCAACATTTCTGCTGCGTTTTTTGGTGATATTTTTCAACAACTCTTTTATTTTGCATTCTTAGTTGATGCATTGGTGTAGTTGAGTTGGTTGATGTGTTTGGAACACTTTTGTATCATCTTTTGCTGATTATTGGAGATTTTGTGGGCCTCGGTCTTGTGGTTTTTACTCTTTCACATCGAGAGAGGTTTTCCACGTTAAAATTGTTGTGTTGATTTTTTTGTGTTATCGTTTCGCTTTATTTGTGATTTGATTTCGTTGGGGCTGCCTCGTTTAATTCCATTGAGTGTCATTAAGAAGACTTTATGGGTATTTGTGATACGTGTAGTATTGTGGTCATTTGTTTTCCTAACAGTGTAGTAGACAAATCAGTTTCCTTTTAACAAATTTGAAATATGTGGTCCAGATCAATCTGTCATGTGTCAAATCACTGTAAAATGACTATATAAATGGATGGTTATAGTGTCACCGAACTCATCCCCCGAAGCTGATCTAGGCTTTCAGTTTTTTTTTGTTTTCTTATTTTTGTAAAAATAATCTAAGGTGCAGATCATTTCTCGTTGGAAATTTTGTGGATAAAGTTGTTGCATGATTCATTTTCCATATAATTACTTCCCCTAACTAGAACTTTCTCTGAAACCGTAACTTCGGCAATTGTTAATTTATCCATCCAGAAATTGGAAAATCATGTTGTGTCAATCCTGACACTTGAAAATCAGGTCATGTCTTTTCTGACATGGAAAATCAGGTAAACGTAAACGTAAGGATCATTACGTTTAAACGTAAGGAATTCACATATCCCTCTGACACAACCTCATAGCTGTAAACATAGGTTCCTTCCGTTTAAACGTAAGGAACCTACGTTTAAACGTAGGGTATTTCAATAATTAGGAAGTTACAATAAATGTCTATTTCTCTACGTTTAAGCGTAGGTTACTCTACGTTTAAACGTAAGGAATCTGTAAAGTTTTGAATTATCAGGTAACCCTACGTTTCATTATCAGGTAACCCTACGTTTAAACGGCGATTTAGCAAGAAAAGTTTACGTTTGCCACAATCTCTCAAGTTCAAAGGATCAACTCAATATAGAAAGGGTATGTATTCCCATAATCTTCTATTTACAACGATTTAGGCTGTAATTTTTATTCCCTTTATCTGATATGTATTTCCCAATTTTTAGTTGTTTGTAGTGGTTTAGTTATGTTGGCCTGATATTGTTTCGCATGATTTTGTTGGTTTAGCCTGATTTTTCATTTTCTGGGTTTAAGAAGGGTGTATTTTTTTTGAAGATCGTATTTTCTACGTTTGGACGTAGAGACCTGTATTTCTCTACGTCTAAACGTAAGGTTTCTACGTTTGGATGTAGAGACCCTACGTTTAGACGAAGAGAACTGCAGATTTCCAGTTTAGGGTGCTTGATGGTGAGATTGATGGTTGATCGTGCATAAGGGTGTTGTTCCTACCCAAAATGGTACTGAAAATGGTTCTGTTTTTCAGAGACCATTGTCATTGGAGATATTGATCACACTTACTATGCATTGTTTCATGTATATGTTCATGTTGAGATTGAGTGACGCTTGATGGTGAGATTGATGGTTTGATCGTGCATAAGGGTGTTGTTCCTACCCAAAATGGTACTGAAAATGGCTCTGTTTCAGAGACCATTGTTATTGGAAATATTGATCACACTTACACTTACATTAATCATTTAGGTATTGGTAGCTCTGTTATTTCTTCTTTTGTAGTAGATGTACTATATAGTTGATTTACTTCACCATGTTAGTGTATAAAGCTTGTGATTGACTAGTATATGTGTGTGATTGACTTGAAACAATGCTATTTGTTAATGATTGATTGGCCTCATGCGATGATGTCTACAAAGTAAAGGAAAATTTGATATGGACTTTTAGAGGGGAAAAGACCAAGCTCCGGGATCTTCTTGACATTCACATGAGAATGGTCGGATTTGAGAGAACAATGAGAGGTGGGGTTTTTCGACAATTCATTGAAATGTACGAGCACTGGCAGTTTTCCGCCTAAGTTTTGCAATATGTATGTTTCAGTACCGTTTATCCGAATGTGGCCGGTGAGCTTCATTTTAGATTTGGTGAGACGACCGCAAAGTTCGGTAGGAGGGAGTTTTGCATGATTACCGGTTTTAGGTTTGGTGATCTCCCGGAAGCTCCCAATAATTATTCCAAGTGTTTTGTTGAGGGGACATACGGCCACATCCATCATCCTGACCTAAAACCGATCACCATACCGGATATTGAGAGATGGTTATTGGATGAGGGTGAGCATCTTGAAGTTCTCTACCGTGTAGGTTTAGTCTACCTTATTCACGGGATTATGATGGGTCATGATGAGACTACTAAGGTACCTCGTGAGACCTTCTATTTGGTCGAGAATGTAGAAGGCGTAAATGACTTTCCATGAGGTACTTGGTTGTGGGATCAGACTTATAGAAAGATCTGTCACATGATGAATACATACAAAGAAAGTCCAGAAGGCAGGGTGACGATACAAGGGGTCATACATGCCTTACAGTTTTGGGCTTACGAGACCCTCTAGGACATTGCTGTTCTGACTATTGCTGCCACCCTCAGAGCTCCTGATGCGGCTCCTTGGATGATGAGATGGAGTTGTAAGACTACCCCTCCGCAGTGGAAGGGGTTGTTGGTGAAGGCAAGTAAGGTAATAAGCTTAATAAACATTTTCTTTTAATTATATCCGGTATGGTTAAACATTTTGTTATTGTTAATTCTAATAAAATATACATTGTTTGCAGAGCCGTGTTATATGATATCTGGCTGCAAGGGAAGTTGATAGGGATTTGATGCTAGATAGGGGCATCCCTGATACGGAGATTAATGAGCCGCCACGTGTGATCACTCGGCCTGTACCAATTGCACGGCCACCTCCTAGACGTCTATCTACTACACAGCAGCCACGCTCTGCTACACAACAGTCATCCTCTACTTCACATCCCTTTACTTCACAACAGCCTCTACCTCCTCATTCACAATGTGTGCCGCACAGTTCATACACTGAGATGCTACAGGCAGAAGAAGATGAATCTGATGAAGAAGATGAAGTTGTTGGGCTTTATAGGGTTGTGAAGAGAAGGATAGATAATGGGCTGAATGACATTCGGGAGGAATTTGCCTGCAGAATGACGAGAACCGGCAAGTAATTCGAGAGGTTATACAGTGGCAGAATGAGCACGGGGTGATACTTCTTGAACTTAAGGGGTTGATGCAAACGCTGTCATCCAGAGATCAGGTAAAAAATTATTTCATTGTCAATTTCTTTATGCGATAAATTTAGTTGTATGTATTATGATACTAACCGGGCAACATCTTTTCAGTCTACCCCTCATTGGCCTCCACCTCCACCTCCTCCACATGATACTGACCGGGCCACATCTTCTCAGTTTGACCCTAATCGGTCTACATAGGATCATCATACTGATCAGCATACTGATCAGTCTACACCTGGTCAGCATACTCATCAGCCTCTACCTAGTCCGTATACGCATCAGCATACTCATCCATCTCCTACCCCGTCCGACGACCCGATGACGATGTTCGGGTATGATAAGATTCTTGAAGGAATTTCCTAAGCCGGGCAAGAGGAGTGCGAGATGGAGGAGTTGAAGGAGGGAGTCGAGAAGGATTTCGTCGACGAATTATTCGTGGAGGATCCTTATTCGGGTAAGTATTATGTTATTTATATCTAATTATTGTTTAGTAGGTTTATTTATATTGAAATTTGTATTATTAACATATATATTGTTTGTTATCATGAATTGATGAGAGTTCCTATTTTGATGCAGATACTGGCGATGCTACTACCGAGGCTACGACCCTTCCCGAGGCTACGACCCCTACCCCTCCCGAAGCTACGCCTCATTCCCCTCCCGAGGTTACGACCAGCCAGGCATCGGTTGTGGAGCCTGAGATGGATTATAGTAAGTTATTTGATTTTTAATTTCGAAACTATAAATTAGATTGTGAAAAAATATCTAACTTGATCATGTATTGAAATTTGTTTAGCTGGTGGTCCAAGTGTTGTACAATTGGGTAAACGAAAGGCGTATGATGCAATTGACATAAGATTGACGACCCGTCAGACTACTAGCCGACCACGGTATTTAACTGATGGGTCTCACATAGTCAGTCTGCCCGGTGATAACGTTGTGAGATGGACACCGTTGAAAAAGTTTCGGACGAGTGGAAAATAATTTCACAATGTGGTACCAACAAGAACATCCGCCCACAATTGAGATTCCGGCGGGAGTGCGTGGTTTCCGCCTTACAGAACCGATGGGCAAGGCATGGTTCCACGTCTCCATGACCCTCTTATAGAGTTAGACTGAGAAGTATATTCTTGTGACTTCATTTTCATATTTATGAAATTTTCATATATTTCATTATCTCTAACTTATTTTTGCATGCTTACAGCATGTTGATGCGTATCTGGACCTGATACAACGGCAAATGGAAGCACATCCAAGATGCTTTCAACCGCATACGGCCATTGTATACTCTGAATTAGCCGTCTTTTTTTGCGGCCAAGGTCATGTAGATCAGGAAAAGCCGCCAGACACAACGGACATTCCAGACTTTGTGGATCGGTACGTCAAGCAATAGGATGAAAACACCGTGATATACATTCCCTGGTCCAATAGTCATGCTCACTGGGCAGCTTTCCAAGTGTCTATTCCCGACTGGAAGATTAGGGTGTGGGATTGTCTGTCGGGGAAGCCGTATAAGGCTAATGTGAAGAGAAACATCAAAGCGTGGGGTGTTTCGTTTAGGAGAGTGTTGGAGATGGATGCTCATCTATGTCAACTCCCACAAATGGTTGATCCAGAGAAGCCTCTTTTTGATGTCAGAGTAGTAAAACCTGAATTCGTACCACAAATGTCAATTCCGTAAGTGTTATAAAATTCAAACTATTTATTATATTATACAGTTTACACTATTCTTACACTATTCATATTATACAGGGGTGACTGTGGGGTATACACGGTCAAGTTCATTGAGCATTTGATGCACAACAAAAGGTTTAATCTGATCCATCATGACAATATGCCGTTTCTAGAAAGAAACTTTGTTTTATGACTATTTAATAAAATAGTAGATATATAGGTATTTTTGTGTATGTTGTTTTGACAAACACTGTGTAGGAATTTTTGGTATTTTGTTGTATGTTGGTAGCCATTTATATTTTGGGTGTATGTTGTTTTGGTGTTTTGATGAGTATTCAATCTGTTTAAAAAAACAACTCAACTTAAAATGCAACATTCATTCAATGTGAAATTCTCTACGTTCAAACGTAGAGAATGTACGTCCAAACGTAGGGAATGCAACATTCTCTATGTCGGAACGTAGATAACCTAGTCCAAATGTATGGCTACGACATTCTCTGCGTTAGAACGTAGAGAATCTACATCTACACGTAGGGAATGCAACATTCTCTACGTCCAAACGTAGGGAATGCAACATTCTCTACGTCCAAACGCAGGGAATGCAAGTACTAGTGTCGGAAGTGGTACATGACAATTATTGTTGTTGTACAAGTACGAGCCATTTCTCTCATTTCTTCAAACTCTTTTAAGTTCATCTGAATTTTCTTCATCATTCAAGTAGTCAATTTAAACTAACCACTTCTTCACCTTTCAATTTATAATCTACACTGAAGCAAATGGATAATGATCGTTTCTTTAAAGTTCTTGATGGCGGTTTCGCAACAAGTTTGGTATGTCATTATTAATTAACTTACATTTATATCACTTGTATTATGATTGAACAAACGTGAAATGTTTTTTTTTTTTTTCATAGACACTACCTCAGGCAGATACGTTAATAGGTTGAGCGGCATTTTGAGGAACCTAGATAGGGCCGTTCTCAAAAGCCGATTAGGGACATGGGAAGTGAGGGTTGGAGCCACAGACAATGGAATTCTTCATTTCTTTAGGGAAGGTTGGGAGGAGTATGTGGCGGCTCATTACTTGAATGAGAGGAGTTTATAGTGTTTGAACACAAGGGGTTTCACTTTCGACACTATTGTGATGGATCACACTTATTGTGAGAAGACATTTTACGAGTCCGAGAGTGAAGAAGATGATGCGAGATGATGATGCAGTGTGAGTAACCAAAATCCCCATTTTTAGGCAATGACGCTAAAGCGGGTATTTTCACATGGTTGTTATTATGTGGTGAGATATTTAAAATATTTTGTTGTTTTCTTGTTTGATCTTTTTTCCCATTTTGAAAGCTTGATTATTTAAATTTGTTTGTGATTTGTAGAATATTCCAAAGGCATTTGCTAGAACAAATGACATGTTATAAACAAGACCGTGGAGGCGTGAATTGCCACAAGGGAATCATGGCTGCTAGAATTGTCTATATGGTAAATCAAAAGTTTTTTAAGCGGGTTGAATGATTTCATTACGGACAATGACCTAAATGCGGGAGATGAATGCAGCTTTGAAGTCATTGATCAACCTATAACGTCATGTTTAATGTGGTGATTACTAAATATTGAAGATCATTTATTTTGGCGTCATCCTATCGTATTTAATGATCACCCTTAGTTTATTTAAGCGTCATCTTATTGTTATCTCAATGTATCATTACTCTTTGTTATTATGTTTGTAAAATACGTATGTAAGCCAGCGTGTCATTACTCTTTTTTTCTTGTGTGTAAGTCCCGTAATAATTATTGTTAGTTTTACTGAGGTAGTGTAATACAAGACAAACTTGATTCGATTAATAGCGAATACAATCATTACTACAATCCATTAATAAAATACTACATTCTATTAATACGTTACACAATAACGATCCATTCTAATATCACCATAACAAAAACAATGACTTCCTACCGGTATTGCGTGCAACTGGCTCTGTTATGTCTGGATGTTTCTGAGTTACTACATACATTCTGGCTGGCTGGAGGTTCCCATTCGGAAGGATTCTAGTGGTATTAATTCTACCTCTTCTTGGAGCTCCACCGGCATCGGGCGCATATCTCATATTAGGCACTCCGACTTTCATGTTTCTTACCGCCTCAGAACATCCCAATCCTCCTGTTAGTTAGGAACTAGATATATGCTACCCATGTAAATCTCCTTGAAACATTCAAACTCTATAATACCGTACTTGAGTCGGGTGGACTAATTCTACGTGTTGTTGGCATTTGTTATAGCATGCGTACATGGTATTTCCATTTTCTCAAAATAACCACAATAACACTTCCTCTCTCGTAGATTTACCACCCTATGAAGAAAGTTATTTCCATGAACCTCAAACTCATCGGGGTTAATAGGATTAACCCTGAACTTCCTTCTAGCAGTAATATTTGAAGCCACTATTTTATCGATCTCCGGTGCTAACACAGTCGCACAATCAAGCACCTTCTGTCGTCTATCATTATACCATCTCTGCAGTGTAGCTCTAATGAATTCCAAGAGGATAGGAACAGGCCAACGATGAGCTCCTCTAATCGCTTGGATTGAAACTTTGGCGTAATTGCTTGTCATTAAGGCGTATCTTTTCCCAGGAAATTTGGCACGCGCCCACCATTCAACACCTATTTCTTCTAGTTTTAGATATGCACCAAGACATTGTGCCTTGATCAGGGCATACTTTCTGAGAAAATCGGCCTCCGAGAATGCATAGGCTGTTTGATAGAATGTGTCTTCACAAAAACCGTAATCCTTCCATTTTTTGTTAGATTGCCCTTTAAATGATGATAGCAAACACCGTGATATGCATTGGGAAATACCTGACCAACCACATTTTTAATAGCCTTGTGTCTGTCAGATATAAAGCTCAAATTTTCAGCATGGATACCTCCAATGGCCACCCTCAATTGTCTCATGAAATACCCCATTGAATCGTTGTATTCTTTTTTAGCAATACCGAAGGCTACATGGAATAGGAGGTCACCGGCATCTACAACAAAAGAAATAAATAGTTGCCCTGAGAAACGGGTTTTTAGATGATTGGCGTCCACACACAAAATAGGTCGACAATACTTGAAACCACGACGACTTGCTCCCAAAGTCATGAAACAACTACTGAACCTTCCCAGATTATCAAGCTGAAAGTCAACATAGGTCCCTTCATTGGCCTCACGCACCATCCACAGGTACGAGGGTATCGCATTGTAACACTCCGTCGGTGAACCTCACAACCACATTCATTCTCATCATCTCGTGAGCTTGGTATGCTTGGTCCTAAGTCAAATGTACCTTCGTAAGTTGTGAGCATGTCTTCCATAATATATGCAGGTTTATACTCATTCTTTGAGTTCTTCCATTTTCGACTTAGCAGACTCGGAATAACAATAGGTGTTTCTTGTCGATTGTCATTATCCGTATTTTGAGAGGCACAAGTATGCACATCATTCAACATTGTGATCTCAAATGTATGTGAGACATTTGTATTGGTCTTGACCTTTTAAGCCGCTTACATGCCATTTGCATGTATCGTTTAGACATGTGTAATACAAGCAGCGTGTGTCCGACCTACCCAAGCTCATCTAAAAATTATTGGGCAGCGTGATACGATTTTATTTTCAAATTAAAATCTTCTTTCGAATCATATTTCTTCCCAATGAACAATTCTTTAACGTCATTCATATGTAACGTACCGGTAGATAGACACTGCGGTAAATCATCATCTTCAAATGTGGGAATCCTCCATGAATAATCTTCTCGTACACTTGCCCTAGCATTGGCACCCTGATTATTGTTGTCATCCCTGCCCGTTTGATCGGTTTGAATATGAGGTGCAAGCGGAGAAGCTAAAAAACTAGTGACTAATCCACCAAACAAATTATATGGTACATTGGATAGGTTGAGCACGACTACTTGAAGGTTGGTTAGGAGGATCTCAAAGCGGATTATGTGATTGGCTATTTATAACATTATAACTTTGAGGACCAAATTCAAACGGAGCAGTGTATTCACCAACCATTTCAACACGAACATGACTACTTGAAGGTTGATTTGAAAGATTATGACTTGGTCTGACTGGTTGATACGGAAACTATTGGTCCGAAGCTTCACCAAGCCTTTGTGTAGAAACATTGTTTTCAAACCCACTACATCCATACTGTTGCTCGAATGGATTAAAATATGGATCTGTAGCAAGTTCTTGTATCGGAGAAGGGAAATTACCAAGACTATAATCTGAATTATTGTTATCATCCGGGGCATTGCAATCTTGATTTAAATCAATACCATCATCCTCAAATATCGGTTCATTGTTTGCCTCCACTTGTGTAGCATTCACGCAAAAAATTACATTATTACTATCAGAGGCTGCTTCGATGTAACCATTTAGTGTCTCGTCGTCTAAGATATCATCAGGTGGTATATTCCCCACACTAGCATAAGTAAACAAAGCTTTTATGCCGAGCTTTGAATCAGACCGATCAATACCAAGCCTCACATGCAATTTATCCAACAACGCATTCAATCTTATATTCTTTCGGACAAATAATGAGAACATCGATCCATTTACATGATTCCACTGGTTATAGAGAGGATCGTACGTAAATTCTCCGTTGAGCGAGACAACAATTATAGTGTTGTGATTATCTGTTTTTTTTTTTAAACAATTCAAGTCATTATTAAATCATTCAATATCAACTTAGATAACAACTTAAAATTCATTATAGACATTCAATATAATAATTAAAAACCCTACCTAAGCAAATTTATCACAAACAGAAAACAAAATATACTTACACTAAACCCTACTAATTAAACCCCAACAAGGAAACAAAGAATATTTTCCCCTTTTAAGATGTTTCAAACAAGGAAACAAAGACTTTTAACACTTAAAACTCTTTCACTCTAAGTTTAAGTGTGATAAATATTTCTAATAACAATGGTCTCTGAAATAGAGTCATTTTCAGTACCATTTTGGGTAGGAACAACACCCTTATGCACGATCAAACCATCAATATGGACAATTCCATTACTACCAACAACAAATTTCCCAACTTCTCAAAACTACAATACCAAATCAACAATACCAAAGTTTACTACAATCGAACAATACCAAAGACTTAAACACATTACTGAGATGTATAAACATTACATAAACAACCTACTTAAAACAAACATTTCGGTTAAAAACATATCATTACTACGATATAAATAACATAACCACTACTTAAAACACATATTTCGATAAATACAAATCATTACTACAATATAAATAACATAATCACTACTTAAAACACACATTTCGGTTAAATACATATCATTACTTACACTAAACCCTAGTAATTAAACCCTAAACAATAACACTAAGAAAAGACTTAAACACACTACTTAAATGTATAAACATTACATAAACAACCTACTAAAAACACACATTTAGTTTAAGTACATTCATTACTAGCATAAATAACATAATCACATTGAACACTTGAATTAAGACAAATTACATAGCAAAAACTTACCCATTTGAGCACTTGAATGATGAAGAAATGGACTTGAAAGATGAAGAAGTGGTTAGAAAATTTATATTAACATGAAAGACTCTGAAGGAATGCGTTCCAAACATAGATAATTGAACAAGTACCTTACAACAACATTAATTGCCATCTACCACTTCCAAGCGTAGATAATTGCTTTGTATAGCGTAGAAATCCTTACGTTTAAGCGTAGAAGTAACCTACATTTAAGCGTAAAGAAATAGACATTTATTGTAACTTACTAATTTATTGAAATACCACATGTTTAAAGCGTAGGTTCGCTACGTTTAAGCGTAAAGTATCTTACGTTTAAACATAAGGAACCCACGTTCTGACTTATGAGGATTCTTACGTTTAAGCGTAAGGATCGCTACGTTTACTCGATTTTTAATGTCGGAAAAGCGTGGCGCGATTTGCAAGTCGAAAGTGCGACATGGCGGCGCGATTTTCCAATTTACGTTATCCATCCTTTCAGCAAAGTCGAACACATCAGAAATTAGATAACATCTTAAAGCAGTTCACGTGGGATGTTGCCTGATTTCCCTGTAACAATATTCGGTGAGAATATTTGTGCCATAATAAAATAGGGGAAACTTGAAAAAATATGGCCGAAAAGAAAAACCTTGGAAAAATATCTCTGAAAAGTAAACATTTGAAAAATATACTTGCGAGGGCCGCACGAGGGCCCCATGAGGCACGCATGACCAATTCACGACGCATGCGTGACGCATGCATCGAGGCTTATTTTTTTCAAACATTTACTTTTCAGGCATAGTTCTTCAAGTTTCCCATAAAATAGTCACTACAAAATATCACAACATACTTTTATATCATTAATTTATGGGACCCGTAGAAATCAATTGTATAAAAGTGTATTGTGACACTTTGTTGTGACCATTTTATTGTGGTAGTACCATTATTCTTAACATGTTACCCTAATATCCCTGGTACAATTATGACATGTTGTATTAGGGTAAGTCCAACCCATGGTACTAAGCCATGGGTATCAAAATCAAATTTTCATACATTTGGACACTATTCACTTAGGTATCAAATATCCATCTTCAATGGGGGTTCAAAATCAATGTATCATTTTTTTTTATTTTGTTTTTATTCAATATTTTAATGATTTGATAATAATATAAAATATTATTATTGTACTACTTAATAATTTTTTGTGGAATTGTAATTATTTTGAAAAAATTATATACAATGCCTATTGTGTATTAATCCATATTTTTGATCTCTTGAAATTCCTCCGGGTGGTCGATTGACTTCGAAATATTCTTGTATTTTTTTTCCCACATTGTTGATTCTCTTTGCTTTATCCCGATATCGGGATCACCTCCGAATATTAATCTAGCTCGACAAAAAACCTCATATTCTTCTACCTTTCAATCATGGGATATTTGTTTCGGTGTCATTTTTTGAAACAATAATAATAATACTAATTTTTAATGTTTGAAAAATATAATATCGAATCTTTTGACAGGCAAAATGAGAACTGAAATTAGACGAAGAATGGATGTGAAGAAAAATATATAGATATATTGAGTATGATATATGGTATTTATACTATAAGGAAAAAAAAATAGACGTCGCATTATTTAACAGTTGCATTTGTAATTTTTTTTTAATAAGCAGTCAAATGTGCTCGTTGGATATTATTGGGAGAATATATTGGGGACAAAAGGGGGCGGGGGGACATCCCATGTGGGCTTGCAGATAACCTTTTTGGAGAAAAAGTTTACCACCCGCGCACGCAGGGAAGTTCTGATGTTGGGAGTCTTCATTGACTCAACCGTTGGATCTGTGCCACGTATATATAAGATAAAAGAGTTTTTGTCTTATATACACGTGGTACAAATCCGACGGTTGAGTCCAACGAGGACTCCCTACATCAGAATTACCCCCGCGCGCGTGTAGGAGTTTGGAACACCTAATTTTGATACCTATCAATTCTTTCTATAAGAGATGTTAATAACTTCTATATGGTAAGTCCAACCCATGGTACTAAGCCATAGTAAATTTTGATATATTTGGACATTATTCACTTAGGTATCAAATATCCATCTCCAATGGGGGGTTCAAAATCAAAGTATAAAATTTTTATTTTATTTTTCATTCAATATTTTAATGATTTGTTTTCTCAAAAAAAAAATATTTTAATGATTTGATAAAAATATAAAATATTATTATTTTACTACTTAATAATTTTTTGTGTAATTGTGTATACATGCCTATTTTTTATCTCTCAAAATTCTCAGGGGTGGTAGATTGACTTTGAAATGTTCTTGTATTTTTTTCCACATTGTTGATTCTCTTTGATTTATCCCGATATCGGGATCACCTCCAAATATTAATCTGAGTCGACAAAAACCTCATCTTCATCTACCTTCCAACCATCGGATCTTTATTTCGGTGTCATTTGTCGAAATAATAATAATAATAATAATAATTTTTAATGTTTGAAAAATATAATATCGAAACTTTTGATAGGAAAAATGAGAACTGAAATTAGAAGAAGAATGGATGTGAAGAAAAATATATGGATATATTGAGTATGATATATGATATTTATAGTATAAGAAAAAAAATAGCCGTCACATTATTTAACGGTTGCATTTGCATTTGGATATTATTGGGAGAATATATTGGGGAGGGGGACATGGAGGGACAGCCCATGTGGGCTTGCAGATCACCTTTTGTCACAACGGTTGTGTGCATCAGATCATTTACTCATAAAATTAATAGGTCCGACATTATAATCAACTGTGTAATAATGTGTTGTGCACTATTGTGTAGCTATTTTGTTCTGGCGCAATCACTACTCCTTTATTATTTGAGTAACGTTACATGCATAACAATTGTGCCACAACGAGTGATACAACACACTTGTGCATCATGTTGGATTATGTGCCCCATTTGCATTATAAGTTTGATTTATTTTCGATATCATATCAGTTATGTGTTATGGCCATGAAGCATATCATTGCTTACATTAGATGGCGAAATTGTGTCTACTTTATTTGCAGGAATTTAAATGCATTTTAATTGATTTTAGAATTAATTATATAATTATTTATGAGTGTATAATTGATTAAATCAATTATTATCTTTTCAGGCTCTGCTGTGGCCCTTGTTCTTTAGCCCTAGTTCGTGTTAACTACCCATTTACCCTGCCCTTTACCCCATTACCCGAACGTGACCCGGTCCTACACCCTAATACACCAATTCACCCGAATTTCCATCTTTCTGCATTTGCCTCTGTTTGAAACTCAGAAAACCCTAGCCGTCACTCTCGAACCATCCTAGTATTCTCTGCTCTTCAATGCCTGATTCTTCGGATTCTTTTGCATTCATTTCATCTCTCACCTCGTCTCCGAATCCATCTTCTACCCTCGAGAGTTATTGGCGTTGATTTTGTGACCAACTCAAATTATCTTGATTCTTGAAGGCTTTTGAGCCATATCCACGATTCTTTGTTGATTATCTCTAATGACTAGATGATACATTTCAGCGATGTTTTATCCCCATTTCTCATGCGTTTATTGATGTTTTCATATCAATTCGAGCCATTATTTTCTTAAGTTTCATCCAAATGTGTAGATAGTAATTATCATATAAAATATCATATTTTGATAGGTTTTGTACCGGTTATAGTAACTTAGAGGCGTCGCTTTCGGTTTCTTACTTGGTATTTTGGTGATTTATTGCAGGATTATAGGTTGACCAAGATCCCGTGTGATGACACGTGTTGAGTATAAACACGTATTTTGAGAGCTAGAAGAGTATGCCAGAAGCCATCGAATTCAAACGGATCATTTTTCATTAGTGCTTCTACCAAAATAGATATTCAACCAACATTTGACTCCCTTAGAGACATTTCCTGGAGAAGACTTCTTCATGAGAGTTGTAGATCAAGAAAAGAGATTTCCAACACATCTTTAATCACATCAATCGGAGGTCTACAACTCAAGTTATTGTCATGATACTAAGCTGCTGCGAAGGTTGTCCGCAACCAACATGATCTTGGCTCAAGAAAACCCATACAGAGTCCAAAAACTGAAGAAATGAGTTGTTGGCGCAGACCAACCACCACATTGGCCCTAGCCAATCTGTTATTAAATCTTGACATCCGCCACCAACCACTTTTTAGGAGTTGGCTTCGCCAACTTACACTGGCCTCAACCAAGTACTTTAAAGTACACATTGGCTTAAGCCAACTTATCTCCGCTCTACGGCCAATGTGTGTGCAGATGGCTCATTTAAGTTAGGAATTTTTTTTAACATACCTTTCCATTCCCTCTCTCTCAAGCTTGAAGACACCTCCATCTTTAAGGCTATTCTAGCAAAAAATTCACCATATTTTAGCAATTAATTCCATTTGTAAACATTAAGAATTCTTACTTTTGATTTCTAGAATCTTCCTTGGAACCAAGTTTCCATCTTTTTGGGTGTAAACTCCATTGGAGCAATTCTTGAGTTTGAATGCAAGTTTCCTTCTACAAGTTCATAGCTTTGGTTGGTAAATTCTTAGCCTTTACTTGTGATTTATTTGTTGTCATAGATATGAATTACATTCTTGACACTTTGGAATTCATAGCTATGAGTGGCTAGTCTTCTAATTTGGGATAGTTCTTTGTCTCTATTAGTTGATTGGGAATTTTTGTTCATATTTCAAATTCATGTGTAGTTTTACTTTCCTATTTGCATTGTATTGATTGTTATTAACTAACACTTGCACACACACACACACACACACACACACACACACACACACACATAGTTGAGTCCAAAAGGAGAAGCTTTGTGTAGGAAAACCAGAAGGAACAACCGACCTTGAGTGGAAATCGGTTTCTTCTTCGGGGATTCGTGTTCATTCATTGCATCCAAGAATTTTTTTCATGTTGAATCATTAGGTCTAGAGATCTTAGAGCACCTGCATCAGTGTCTCCTAACATATTCTTTATTTTACAGACTCAAACACCACTTTTTTCCAGTTTTACAGAATCTCTATAAAGGGTCGACTCCATCAGCATCTCAACTTACAAATTCTCTATCCATGACAAAATACACTAGAATCTCTATTTACATATTCTTTATTAATTTTCTCAACTATTTTCATTAAATTGGCAAAATATTAAAAGTAATTAGAGCATCTGCATTAGTGTATTTGTAAATATTCTACAGACTCAAACACCATTTTTGCATATTTTATAGAATATATACTCACGATCATGTGAATCGGAATCTCTACTTTATTATACAAACATTAAGATAACTACAAATTATACAAAAAAAAAAAATAATATATATATATATATATATATATATATATATATATATATATATATATATATATATATATATCTAAACTACTGATGGTAATATTTTATATACATAATGAGTTAATAGGAGATAAATCTAATACAATACTTGTTATAGACCAATATTAATCACTCTAAGAAATAGAGAACTATTCATTACCCCCATGTTAACATATTAACTATATATATGATTCTAATATATTATAATATTTTCCGGTGTCATTAATCATTATTACTTAAGCACCTTATAAAGATGATGTGTAACAATCATATTTTATGAACTTATTAAAAACCTAGATATTTAAGTAAAAAAAATTTAACAAAATTCGAAGAAAAGCATATATCAAAATATAGAGTAGCCACTAAATAATGAGATCTCTCTAAAAATAAAAAAATAAAAACAAATCATAGATTACAAGCTAAGAAAAGTCAAAGGAGAGCTGCAAATACAAAAATTTCCGTCTGTACAGATTGAAGGCTTTTGCGGTAGATGTACAGACTCTGTCAGAGTGCTTCACATAATCTGAATTTTCAAGATTCAATTGATAGATTCTAATGCAGTGTTATATTATATAAATCTGAAGAGTTAAGTCTCTTAAAATTCAGATTTTACATGATTTAGAGATTCTACTGCAAGTGCTCTTACACAAAGGATGAGGCATAGAGTGATTCCGGACACATGTATGAGGGGGAATTTCTAGCTTAGGGGTGCACCGGTAACACACTTGAACACTATTGGAAGATTGGTAGGTTGTTCATTCCCATGACACTAGTGTTGGAGGTAGTGCCCGAAAAATAATTTTTGTAATTTTTTTTATAAATGACAGATTTATTCTCATCTTACTATGTGCTTTGTGCTCATACGTAATGCACTACTGAATACCCCAAGTTGTATCATATGTATCCATATAACATAGTGTGTGTCACACGTGAGGATTAAGTGTATGGTGATACACTTGAACGATTAGTCCGTGGTGAACTTAATCAAAGTGGGTCGATTGATTAAACCACCATTAATGCGCCCAAAACACTTTAAGGTGTGACTATCTTATCCGGACCGTCGATATTGGTTATCTAAATGGGGAATTTATATATGATGTAGTCATATAGGACTGAACCGATTTAATCTGCATTTCTCATATAATTCCGTGATTCAGAAATCTTATTAAATCACAGGATGATCATATATGTATTAACTTGAATTCTGAAGTGATTACTGACTCCTTCTTATTTCAAGATAGGGTTTGATGTGTTCATTAAAGATTTCTAAGAGGTGCGGTTTGAATCATTTTCACGTTGGCACTATTCTAGAATCAATGACAAGTGTGTGTTTCACATATAGGGAATTCATTCCTTTCTGCAGGAAGTAGAAAGATGATCCCATTATTTGTTAATCCTAAAATATAACCAATCGGCCAAGTTCATATTGGTTATGAACTAATTGATCATTACTGGGTTAATGGTAAATAAGGATAAGATATGTATTGAAAAAGGTTTACGGAAACATTCCCACTTCATTGCAAATAGTCGATGGAGGGTTTGTCTGTATGTAATGATTATATCAATGGACGCTTATTGACTCCACACTTTGAGAATAAGTTATATCTATAATCGATATAGTTCAGTTTCGGATTTATGGTGGCGTAATTCCGGAATAAATAAGTTGAATAGAATTGTTCTGTTCGATGAATATTTTATTCGATTTATTATAGCTACTGGTTATAGGTCTATGGTCCCCGAGTTGGCTCCTACCACGCGAGTGAATTCTCGTTTTGTGAAACCTCGAGAATAAATTAAATAGTTGGTCTATTTAATGAATATGCGATATAATATTTATTCGGTAAATAATATGTAAAAATAGAGAAGACATTTTCTATTATCCCATTGGCATAAAATTTCGCCACATGTGGGAAAATTGGAAGAAGAAATTTTCCTGAATTATATCACATGTGTAATAAATTATTTATTTGTTAAATAATTGATGGATAAATTAAGATATTGATTTTCTAATGACTATATCATATGAGGTGATTATCGTTTATTTATGGTAAATATCTTTTTCTTAGGGTAAAAGATAATTGTCTTTTGAAAGGGATAACCTCTTACTTGCCTAGTTATTTCATATATAAAGAATGTTTCCCCACCACAACACACACACACACACACACACACACACACACATAATTTGCACCGCTTACATAGAGAAAGGAGAGAAAATTTAGTTTCTTGTGCATATTCAAGGAGGCTCCGCTACGGGATCGACATCCACCAGTCGTCACTTGGAGATACAAATCGGAAGACTGCGGCTTCTCTTTTGTTTGGTAAATCTTCAACATTCTTGTAGTTTAGATTAGTTAAATATCTATTTCATATAGTGGTAAATTCGTAAACGGATTTCAATTCGTTGCTTCCACTGTGCATGATCGAGTGTCTCTATCGGTGCTGTGAATCAGATCTGACGATCTGAAAAAGAACGGAAAATTTTGCTCGATTATGCGAGACCCCCTCTCGTCCCACCGAGATCCGTAAAATTTCCGGATTCGGTTTTTTCCGTGTTTGGGATAGTGATTCGGGTTTCTGTATATCAAGCATGTGGTAGTAAAGAAAGGTTGAAGAGATTTTACGATTTTGATTGCATAATTAATTAATAAGGAGTGTAATTGCATTAGAATAAAAGTTGCATCTTTTAATTATTCGTTATATATATATTGCGTGGTTGACGAAATGGATTTAGGTTGCTATTGTTTACCTGATTAGATTTTTTGTATTAGGGCACCACCTTGTAAATTATGTTATGTTTTATTTTCTGAATAGAACTAAAATAGATTAGCAATAGTTTTTTCCTTTTATGTAATCTATGATGCTCTTTGGACGAAGAACCGAACAAAGTTGTTTTCAGGAGTAGGCGAAGAATTTTTGTCTCGATGCATCGAGACTGACTTTGATGCATCGGAAGTTCGAAAACAAATTTGGGAGCCGAAAGGATCCACGTTCGAGCATATTCAGAATATGGTGCAAACAAAGACGAAGACTTGATGAATCTTGTAATTTTGTAGTAGATTAGATATGGGGGTACCAACCAATCCATCTCATCTTTTACTTTTACGCATTTATTTTCTTGGATGATTATTTATGTGATATAACCATGTCGTACCATGCCATGTATTATAATCTTGAATTCCATTTCTAGCATATACATACACGTAGAAAATTAATTTTGGTATTAATTAGGAATGTATGAACACGTAATTAGTTTAGATTAACTATATATAACTAAATTTATTGAACCAAGGGAATTTTATCGGGACATAAAATTCGTGTGGTGGAAACTTATTTTCATCACAATTATTGGGATTGGATAAAAAAATCTTGGTGAATTTTGTTGTGTAGTGTCTACACAAAGAAGCTTGATGAATTCGAGAAATTGGAAAGTCGTGGATATAGTGACACTAGTTGGACGGTATTTAGAACCGAACAACTAGTGGGAGGATTTAATAAATATCCATGATCTATTGTTTCTTGGATGATTATCATTCTTCCAAAATCTCTATAAGGATACCTATTTTTCAAAATAACAAGTGGCAGCGGGGAAGGAGACAACCGACCCCACGGACTCTACTATTGGCACAAGCACCGTGAGAGAATGGTGAAGCCTTGTGCCACTTTGATTTCAGCCCCCAGAAGGTGTCTTTCACCGCTATCAAAATTCAAGGCTTGGTCTCCGAATGGATAGGATTTTGGGCACTCGTCGAGTCTTGGTCTGACCCCGAGGCGGCATACTGGGAACTACCTTTGAGATCTGAAACAGTAGGTAACACTCTAAAGGATATTTTTTGGAAATATCTTGGCTGAAAAAGGAAGGTAATCAACAATTAAATGGAGATGTATGATTCTTAATATTTTAATTGTTGAGAGAGATTGTCCTAATTTAACCATCATCATGTTGATACCGACCCGAGGCGGCGATATGATGCGAGGTTAAATCCTTGGAATGGTAGGATAAACTGCATGCATAACATCACGTTTATGATTCCTAAAATATAATCTTTGTTGTCGTGTATAATTTGATTTATATTTCTGCCATAATTTATTTTTACAACTACATATCATGTCAAGGTATCTAAACTGTTGAACCCAATAAATTGACTGATAACGACTTCGTAAAAGTGGAAAAGTAACGTGAACATTGAACTCATTAATCGAGAATGCAATTAATTTTTCGGTTGAGGATGCTCCTCTTGAGCCTTCAAACTTAAGTGACATTGATAAGTATGTCACTCTCTTGTCACTCATGTTGAATGAAAGACAAATGAAATTAGTTCAAAGATGACGAGAATGATTTGGTATCAATGTCACTAAGACGTCCCACTGATGCAAACTTCCGTGGGTTCCAATCTAACTTGCAGTGTACCAGGTCAATTGTAGTCTAGTATGGCGGTCAAGGTCGACGTATCCCAAGGGAATGTGAGGTTGAAAACTAATTAGTTATTATTATTATCTTGATCCGAATCGGAATTTTGTTTAATAAACTAATTAGTAACTACAAAGGTTGTTCAAATGATAAAAGAACCAACTAAGATGATTAATAGTTCAATTTATCTCCTTTAGATTATTTGGAAATGATCAACCTACAGCCTTCCATTGGTGTTCTATTGTGTGAATGGTGCACTCCTAAACACGTGATTTCTCCTCATACGAGTGAATGAAATCACACTTTGCCTCATCCTTGGTTTAAGCACCTTAAACCTAAAGAATTGGCAAGATTAACACTTGAATGCAATTCTCCCAGGATAAGGAACCGAATTCCGCTAGGGTCGATTCTACCTTCCGTTCTTCTTACGATCGTCTCACAACTAACGTCTCCATTCTGTGTCTACTAGTTGTGTAGGTGCATACATTGGTTAATTACTCCAACATACACATTACCAATCAATGCAAGCAAGAAGATTTTCAACACAAAAGAAGCTAACAACATAAACAATCACTTCCAAACAATAAAAAGGATTAACTATCATTACTATATCATCTTAGCTAGCATAAAGAACTAGCCACTCATAATTACAACTACTAACAAGTTAAGGGTAGTATTCATAATGATAAGAACAATTAGATCAAATGAAAGATTAATAGATTACCAAATTTGAGTGATGAACTCGAAATGGAGTTTCATCTACTTCAAAGTATTTATGAAGATAGAACACAAACTAGTTGCCTTCTACATCCATTGAAAGCCTTGAGTTTCAAAAATGATAGTTCTAAAATGTTTACAATGGATTTAAGTGTTAAATGGTGGAATTTTGGCTAAGGAAGACTTGAGATGAAGTTGCTGCAAGTCTCCAAGCTCTCACGATGATGATGATGATGATGATCTCCTTTATTTTTTCCGTCCCAAATTAGCTTAAAGTGCATTATTCCGCTCTTTCATGTAATTCGGCGACGCCATTGTGTCCTCGGTGCACGCCGAGCTTAACGTGGTTGTTGAGATTTGACATTACCTTTAATGCATACGCAATTATGTGACTTGGCGTCTCGGTGTGCGCCGCAACATGTCTCGGCTGCGCGCCAAGACATCGCTTGTTCCGCAACATGGATGAAACCGAGCCCGATCTTCCCTTAGTTTATTCTTACGCTAATGGCCCAATATGACTTTGATTCTTATATTCCGAACTCCCGTTATCGCTGCAACATCAAAACCAACATAGCACGAGTAATTCTGATAATGCATTATAACTATTAGGTTCTTAAAAGATTATAAAATGTTGGATATTGGATGTGCCTATACAAAATACAAGTGATTCGATTTATAACAAATTTCACTATGATTGAAGTGAATTATCATTATATACTAAAGAATTGGGGTACAATGTCATGGAATTTTATCATCCGGTTGACATACATCAACCACTCCCCACTTAGCTTTTGCTCGCACTCGAGCAAACAAGCGATAACATAACTAGAGTTACAGTTAAGATAATGTAGTGTCGGGAATTGGATGTCAACTAGGTAATGTAACTAATCAAAATTATAACTGTACGTTTACCGTGATCCAAGACTCACTACTAGAATTTTCTGTTTTTTCGACGAGAATTTCCGACGAAATAATGTCGTAGGAATTTTGCGACGCATTTCCGACTATATTGCGACGGTTTAAATAATTATGAAATCATAAAAATATTTGCGACGTATTTCCGACGGAATTCCATTGTCGCAAAGTATTTCGTCGGAAATTTGTCGGGAATCTTACGCGCGAAAGGCTCCCGCCTATGTTTAAGGGCGCGAAATTCTCCCGCTCGGGTCTTTCCTACCAATTTCCGACGAACACTGTTGATCGTAGCAAGTTGGTCGGAAATAGGATAAACATAAAAATAAGATTTTCATAATTGTTTCCTTCGAATTTCCGACGATCATAAGTGTTTCCTTCGAATTTCCGACGAACACCATCCTCTCAGCTGTAAGTAGACATGTTAGCGACGAACATTCCGACTTATAACTCAAGTTCGTCGGTATTTCGTAGGAATATAATAATTGTGTTGATATTTTACTTTTCAAATTGCATTAAAAATTTCAAAAAGAAAAATTTTGCATTAAATTTTTCCTTAAAATATTTCGGTAGATGTACATACATTATTTATTTTCTAACTTTAACAAATTTTATGGTGTCATATATTGTAAAACAAATTAAAAAAATGATGGATTATTGATCACTCATAATGATCGTAAGAAGTCGGTAAGAAAATATGCTAAATATCCCACAATATTCTCACAAGGTACCGATTCCTTAGTAAATCCGTAGGTAAAGAGAAATTTACTCAATAACGAATTTCGAGTTTGAAATGACTTACTCAATAACAAACCTCGGGTTCTAATCACTTACTCAAGAATGAACCTCGGGTTTGAAATCACTTACTCAATAACGAACCTCGGGTTCTAATCACTTACTCAATAACGAACATCGGGTTTTAATCACTTACTCAATAACGAACCTTGGGATTGAACTCACTAACTCAATAACAAACCTCGGATTGTAATCATTTAATCAATAACAAATCTCGAGATTGAACTCATCAGCTCAATAACGAACCTCAATACTAAAATCACAATTCAATAATGAGCCTCAGGTTTTAATCAGTTACTCAATAACGAACCTCGAGTTTTAATCACTTACTCAATAACCAACCTTATTGTGATTGAACTCACCAACTCAATAACGAACCTCAGTTTGTAATCACCTTTGAATAACAAATATAAGGTTTAAAATCACTTACTCAATAACGAACCTCGGGTTGAGCTCACCAACTCAATAATGAACCTCGATTGTAATCACTTACTCAATAACGAATCTCGGATTGAACTCATCGACTCTACAATGAACCTAGCTCGCACTCGAAATCACCAAGCCCGGCTGACCTAGTGCCGCCGACACCATAAAGGTAAGGACGTTGTTGAAGTGGAATGCTCGGCGAAGGTTCTAGTGACCTTGGAGAGAGAAAGCTTTTAAATCGCTTTTATCTTGACTCGATTCGGTTTTTTTGAGTTTGAGCTCGAGTCGATTTGCTCAAATGATTAATCAAGCTGAGATCGAAGTTCATAATACATTTATCGAGTAGCTCACGAGTTATTCGAGGTTTATACAAAATATTTAATTAAATATACATATATGTAAGTGTATCATCAAAGAATATTTTATAAAAACATTAATTATTAGTCGAGTCGAGTATTAGAGGTATCGAACTCAATTTTGGCATATAA
This sequence comes from Gentiana macrophylla, assembly GCA_026214975.1. Classification (NCBI taxonomy): domain Eukaryota; kingdom Viridiplantae; phylum Streptophyta; class Magnoliopsida; order Gentianales; family Gentianaceae; genus Gentiana; species Gentiana macrophylla. The sequence goes on along the minus strand of CM047808.1, from coordinate 93,989,390 downwards.
TATAAAAAATATTAACAAATTTTGAAAAACAATCGAGCTCACGACCGAGTCCAAAGTAATATCAAAACATCGTGCACAATCGTTCAATTATGTCTTTTATGGCTCAATTGAGTTTGAACCAAGTTTCGAGCTTTGTTTATGTTTAATCGAGTCAAGCTCGAACTCAAAGCCCATAATGGACCTTAAATAAAAGTTTTTGCCTGACAATTTCAAGGGGATTTATCAATATACCACTTTTGAGAAGGGGGAAATGTGGGCATACCACTTTGTTATCGAAATACCATTCTCATTTTCGCGTTTTAGGTGTTTTTGGAACCAAACTAAACCCTAATTGGGAAGGGGAACCCCAATAGGGGATTTGAGGACCTTAAGATCGTGCACATTTGTGAAAAAAATGGGAGAAAATCGCGTCCCAAAATTGTTTTTTTTTTTTTGCCTTGGGTGGTATATCCACAATTTAGAACAGAAAATTGTGGTAGATCTGGAAAAATCCCGAAAATTTCATCATTCACACGCAAATAGGGTTCTCGGTTCAAACTTCTCAGCCGCCGCAGCTCTCGTCCACCTCCCTCCATGGCTTCTACACTTCACCGAATCTTCACCTTTCCCCTCCCCGGTACCCGGCGGTGTTACTCCTCTTTCTCCTTTACCCATTCTGCAGTCTCCACCAGCTCCAGCCCCACCTCCAGCTCTAGATTTGCCTCCGAAACCCACTCCGGAACCTGCTCCAGGTAACGAGACCGGCTCACCGTCTCCTGCTCTATTTTTCCCGTCCAAAGTAAGCAGAACACTGCCGATGCGGGCGATTAGAAGCTAAGGATTCTGAAATAGGACTCAAAGGCACCACTGAAAGCAGAGATTGCAATCGGAGTTATTGCCGGAGTTGTTAACGTTGCAGAGAGCACAATAGAGGTATGATATTATAGGAGATTTTCTGTAGTTTTGGAAACATATCTATACAAAATCTAGGATTGATTAATTAATTGTTGTAATTTGTCTTTTGTTTTGATTCAATATTCATATGTACTTAAAAGCTGCAAAAGATTACTTACTGTGATGTAATACTAGACCATTTTTGCTCCTGATTCACTTTTTTTTTAAGTTCCATGTTTTTTTATCCTTTTTCTTTATAATGAATAACCCAATTTTCGCACTATAGTCAAGTGAAATGCTCTATTTTTTTTGTCTCCAGGTTATGTTATCAAGGACTTGACATTCTATAGCTCTCTTTGATTGTGACTACTCCAGAAATGGATGTGAATCAGATTAATTCGTCCTCCACTCAAGTGACATGAGGAGAGGTATAATTTCTTTAAGATTCCATTGTTTTTCTATTTGGTAAAGTTTTTTTTTTTTTTTTTTTTTGATGTCTCTAAGTTTCTATAATACCATTTTCTTCAATGCTAGTCACGAAATAGTAGCATTAGCTTACGATTTGGTGCTGCGATGATTTGAAAATGGTAGCATTAGTTTACCTTTGACATGAGAAGCTAATGTCCACATATATGGCATCAAATATTTGAGGAATCTTATGTATTTTACTCTATTGAACTAAACATTATGAAAGACTTAAAAATTTAGGGCCTGTTTGGATTGGAAGAAAATGAAGGGGAAGAAAGGAAAGGGTCCGGATGGATTTTATTTGAGTGGTAGCTGTTGTAGCTTGCTGTGGATGACTTTTTATGTACTAGCATGCAGATTTTTGTTTCTGCATCAACAACATAATGATATAGGAGATTCTTTACTAAAGAAAGTACATTGTAACGTAATTGGTATGGAGCAGATCGCAATCCCCAAAGGCTGGTGCCAATTTGGTGGTCATCATATCAAATATACTCATTATGACGGTATGGTTTTTCACTTTTTTTGCATATCGTAACATAATCGTAAACTCTCCATCTTCATCACTTTCTACCCTTCGTGTTCTGTCTGTACAGTGTTAGGAAGCTATGTGGCTGAGGAAGATGATGGTTCCTTCTGTGGATTATGCGTGTGTATATATATCCAGCCATTTGGATATCTGGCGTTCCCAATATCATTGATTATCCAATTTCTACGTCGTTCTAGCTTGTGAGTTTCTGCTTCGTTGCATACACTCTTAAAACTATTATGTGAATTACTAAATTCTTTTATGTGGGTGAATTACCTACTAATTAATTTTGTGGTTTTCCTCCATGTACTTGATTTTTAGCAAAGTATTTTTGTGTTTGGTTATGGTAAATAGCCATTCTCGTTTGACTATAGATGGAGTCATTACTTTGGTTTTATTTTTCAAGAGAATCACTTCATGTATGAGAATCACTTCACATCCAATCCATTAACACAACACGTTTAAGATGGTTTTTTCTATTTTGAAATAGTGCTTACCATTTACACGCCAGGGCCGTTGTGAAATATTGTTTGGAAACAATGAAATTAATTAAATTATGTTGCATTCATGAATACTAATCTGATATGGTTGATGAAGTGACCTATATCCGAAAATTCTAGTATGTGTGTACACAGAAGATTTTGATCAGGTTGGCAATTTTTTACTGCTCAACACAATGTTTTAGAATTTTTGTTTTTGCAAAAATTGTTTTTGAATTTTCGTTCTTGCAAAAATCTTTGATTTCTTTCCACTAACATTCATTGACAGATTGTCTTCAGAAGATATTTATGGCAGGATAAGGAGTATATATCATTTCCCTTCGTATATAACAATGGTGAAATGTCTTTGGATCCGGTAGGCAATACAATTTATCATATGGTAACCATTAAATCTTATCACTTTTCTACTTTGTCAATTGGATTGTTGAATTTAGGAAGAGACTTAACTATGACCCAGCATGTAATTTTGCATTGCAAGTTTGATTTGTTTTGGTTCATGAACATGGGATAACTTTTAGCTCCATGTATTGGTTTTATCATGTTAATTTTTAATTGTGTGACTATCATTTATGTGAGATCCATATATATATATATATATATATATATATATATATATATATATATATTGCTAACTATGTTTCAGAATTCTACCATATTGTTGTTCCTAGGAATTTTTAATGTTTAGAATGTTCCTTAGCAATATAGTACTATAGCGGAGTGTGTGTGTGAATATTTCTTAGATTCTTTATCAAGCAATCAAAATATGAAATCATGCATGCAAAACTCAGAAATGCAATCCATAGGCTTAAGAATAATACCAATCTCCACTAATCGAGGCATTTAGAGTCAAGGAGATAGATCGGGCAGGACTTGCAAGCTTGTAACGTTAGGCTTGGGACTTGGCTAACCGAAGGGATAATAAGGATATATCAAAAGAAAATGAGCAAGATAGTAAGCATTCTACACCTTTGACTCCAATGAAAATGAACCGGTACTTCTACTCTCATAAAGTTACTAAAGACGTCTCCCTTGCAACCAACATGAGAATAAACGCACCCTAGATAATTAATTAACTTCCCAACACATATTAGTTGATCTTGACGAGCTATCCTTCCGAATTTTCTTTGAACTACAACCATTGTTCGATCTTATTTACAACATAATTGAAACGACTTTTTATTTTATTTTTTATAACTGTATATATATACAACAATGGCTCCGAACTTGATAAAATAACATCTCAACTACATGCCACGAATGTCTTCCAACTCTCAACACCCTAAGTCACACCGCACAATCCATATAAACTTACTATACTTATGGATGCGAAAGGAAATTAGACCACAATTGGGTTAAGGGTCGGATAATAATGAGGTTAATCACAAATGGCTGTTTTGAGTGGGGTCTCGCCACTCTACAAGGATGAGATGGGGACAGGAGGAAATTTACGTTCAGGGTGGCCATTTGGCTCTAGCTGAATCAAAGAAATGCTAGGACCGTCATCCCTAACTCCAACTCTAAATACCTTTCTATTTCGCCTCGAAAGGATATCAAGCCTAAGTTCTGGATGCTAATTGTTAAGATCAAGCGCTTACCGTTGTACTAAAACCAATTGGTGCCAGTAAAGGCGCTACTTTATTTCTTATACATTAAGAGTGTGAGCAATCTGGCCCAACACTCCCCTCAAGTGTTGGCAATATGTCCAACACTTGCACAATTTTCATTCAAGAGTGTGGGCAATCTATCCCAACACCCTCTCTCAATTGTGAGCAATCTGTCTCAACACTTGCACAATTTTGTTTTTAATACATGTTTCAACCAGTTTTGATCTCATGACCTCTGTCTCTCGATACCATGTTAAGAATCATCGCTATCGTTGTACTAAAACCAATTGGTGCCAGTAAATGCGCCACTTTATTTCTTATACATTAAGAGTGTGGGCAATCTATTCCAACCTGTGTTGGGATAGATTGCCCACACTCTTGAATGAAAATTGTGCAAGTGTTGGACATATTGGCAACACTTGAGGGGAGTGTTGAGACAGATTTCCCACACTCTTAATGTATAAGAAATAAAGTAGCGCCTTTACTGGCACCAATTGGTTTTAGTACAACGGTAAACGCTTGATATTATCATGGTATCGGAGCCGGAGGTCATGAGATCAAACCCTGGTTGGAACATTATTTTAAAAAAAAAAAGAAATTGTGCAAGTGTTGGGACAGATTGCCCACAATCTTGAATGAAAATTGTGCAAGTGTTGGACAGATTGCCAACACTTGAGGGAGGGTGTTGGGACAGATTGCCCACACTCTTAAATGATAAGGAAATAAAGTTGCGCCTTTACTGGCACCAATTGAGTTTAGTACAACGGTAAGCGCTTGATTCTTAACACTAATAAAGCGTGTTTGCCTGATTACATAAAAGTTTGCCTGTTAACAAAAAATTGAAATATACGTACTTAAATGGTCCACACTATAATCCCGGAATCACGATAGAATGCATTTATAACTCATTAAATTTACTTACTTTGTTGAAACATCTATTCCTTTAATTACATATCTTAACCTGAACCCAAAATTTATTTTATCCACTTAAGTGTTCATGTTTGGTGAAGTTAAGTGTTTCTTAAGTATATAGTAAATTAATTCCGTGTTTACTCGACTACGTCTCCACTCCCTACTTACGATCTAGCATTCCGCAATAACTAGTGTGGATAGAAGTCGCAGTAGGAGGAAGAACACATAATCAATTATAGCAAGGTGTGATAATTCGAATCTTGGACAGTGTAAGTAGATAGGCCACAAGATAATAAAACAACAAAGATGGCGCACGCCGAATTATCCCTTGGCGTAGACCGGATGTGTTAGTAAGTGCAGAAGCAAGAATGCATGCATGCAGGGAAAGAACTGTGCAAAGAGAAAAATACTAACAAGGAAATTCATTGATCACGCATATTATAATGACAGGAAGAAAGGGAAACATACTACAAAGTGCGAACGAAAAGGGCATAGCACCAAATTATTACAATACACTAGCATAAAACTTAAAAGGAGCAGCAGATACAACCAACTTTATTTAAACCGACAGCGGGTAGGACTGACAACGGGGAAACTGACCACCAACGCAAACAACTCAAAGCCCAGGCAGCACATCATCGCGGAGGAGCTCGAGATAGGTGGGGTGGAGGAAACCGCCAGGCGAGTCAACGGGCAGGATACCAAAACGAGTTGTACGACTAGGAATGATCTCATCACCAAACTGGCTAGGCAGGCCACCAACACGAGTGCACAAATGAGATATGAGCCAAGCAAACGGGAGTGGTTGGCATGGGTGATGCTGGGCGGTAGCAAATTCAATGGCAGCTTTATGAATGAGAGTGCCGCAATTGACAAGCACACCGACTCGAATAGCATGAAGGAGGATAAGCTCCTCGTCAGAGATGTGAGAGAAAAGCTGGGAAGGCATGACTCTAGAATTAATAAAGTGCTTCCATCCACGTGCATCAGCGTCTAGGTCAGCAGCAGTCAGGGTGTCAGCAGGGCCGTGATTAGATGGAAAGAGAGTGCCGAGGGCTTCGTAGACACGAAAAGGAAAGTTCTGAGGGTTATCAAGTTCCCACAAATTCTCGTACGGTGCAATGGGTGGGGCATAGTCTTCAGAAAGATGGTAAACGGAGTTGATGATGCTAGGATGGAAAGGGACGTGAACACCACGCATAGGAACCGTACGAGTGCCACTTACCGATCCGGCTCCGTAAAAAACTGAATAAAACTCTCGCACCATAGAGGCGTTGACTCGACCTTGCGGTGCATGGACAAAGCATGACCACCCACCTCAAGAAACTCGGACCTTGGAAAATTCAACCAGTTTGTTTTTATTGAGTCCTTTCTCAACGTGTAACGGAGCACGGCTAAAACAATTGATATAGCGATTGATTGCTAATTTTGAACCATAGTTGTAGATGTGAGGTGGGGAACGAGGATTTGTGTACTCCGGGAAGGATTCAACTCTAAGGGAGTCAGGTGGAGTGAGGGATGGTGAAGGTGGTGGAGTGAGTTCGTTGCTTGAGGACATGATGGAAGGGTAATGCACAAGAAAATAAAATGGATTGAAGTTTATTGGTGTGCAGATAGAGGAGAATAAAGAGGGAAGTTAAACCTTTTTAGATGTGAAGATAGAAAATTAAATGAGAGGGAATTATATAGAGGGATTGAAAGGCAAGGCGCAAAACTCTCGGTTGAGCAATAGTGATTTATGACGCACGTCCCAACAATTCACGGCGCAAGCCGAGTGACAGAAAGCTGGCAAAGAGGTCTGTAGATTGGACAGGGTTGTCAAAAGGAATCAGATCTCGCGGCATACGCCGAAACAGTGCATGCCGCAAGCCGAGGACACTATCAAAATTTGATCAGAATCTAAAAAAGAAAGCATGCAGGTGATATACTAATTGACAAATCAAATCAACTGACAAATCAACTGGCAAAGTTAAAAATAGAAGCAAGCATAATAGTTGAAATTACAGCCAGAAATGGAATAATGTGTAGCAAGATAGTCAAACACTGATTCTTAAAAATTTTGAAATGGAAATGATAATAGAAAAAACTCTAGCCTCGTCCTCATCCACATCAATATCACGAGAGTTTCCCTCGAGGTCCATGCCTTGCACTCCTTCAGTGCTCGTCGGAGCGAAACTCATCCTACTAAGTAGACCTGCTCCTTGGAAGTCCGCTACATGAGGATTACTGATCATCTCGATAGGCTCAAAAGAAGTATACTCAGCAGCAAACTGTCCCGAACTAGCACCAATGGTCACCATCACCACCGAGCTTTCTAAACCCGAACTGAGAGACTTCACTGAGAATGGTAAGCTCATCACAGCCATAGAGAAAGTCTCTGAATCTATACCTGTGAAAATTGATCCCGACACTCCACCACCAGGTTCAGAAGAGGATGGGCAAGGATATGGCTGGTAAGGGGTGAAAATAGGATGGTGGGCATCCAGTCAAGTGTGGTGTAAGGAGTCTCAGAACAGGTGGGGTACATGTTGGCACTCTGGGCAAGGATAGGGTTAAGGTAAGCAAGATACTCACGCTGACCTCAGACACCAACACGGATGTCGTTGGCCCACTGGCATAATCTCTGAAATCCCAGGGTCATATTGGCACTCATGGCAGCCTGGTAACCACGCAAGAAAGTGAACTCAGAGTCCTGAAAATCTAGGCGGTCAGTCAAAGCTGGATCTTGAATGAAAGGTCCAGACTAAGGGGTAGACTGGCTAGAGGATGGAACCGAGGTAGATGGCTAGAGGACTGAAACTGGGTGACAGGAGGAACTGGTGACCTACGAGGAGGGATATTAGGAAGGTTTGGTCCAATCAGAACTGAAGCTGGAGACATCAACGCATCATTAGGAAGTGGTGTGACTTGATGGAGTGTGCAGAGGCCAGAGATAAGACTGGGAAAAGGCATATTACCATCTTTTCTACACTGCTCGGCAAAGTATAAGGCCTTGGCATAAATGATATTGCCTACATCAATAAGAAGAACCTCAAGAATGGCAGAGGCAGTGCAGGCTTCCTCAAAGGTAAAGCTAGACAGGTGACGAGACGGGCACACATTATGACCAAGAAAATGCTTATGGGCTCGGATTTCTCTCGTTGTATTACCGAAAGGGAATCTGCCCTATACCCATGCAGAGGTAGGTTCAAACTTCTGCCTAAATGCTTCAGCCCTCTCCCACAATTTAGATGGATTATCGAGATCCCAGACATAGTTGTATTCTTGGGCTGTGGGTATGGCAGGGATACCGTAAAAATCATTGATGACCTTAGGCGTGAAAGGAATTGTGGTAGTGCGGATGGTGAAAGAACGAACTATATCCTCAGCCTCACCAGGGGTAGCACTAGACAACAGCAAATAAAATTCTTCAACCATCATATAGTTTATGAGCTCAACACGCTCGGCTGCTAGTGCACCCTAATGGCGATCAACGAAGATTTTGGCCAGCTTGTCGGTATGATGTCCAGAACTGAAACTACGCTCTAGGAGCAGAGGACGCTGACTAAAGATGTTTGTGAAATTGGCATGGGCTGCGGCAGAGGCAGTTCTTTCAAAAAGAACATCCTGCTCGGCTTAGGTTAAGGCTCTAGACTGTGGTGTAGGCAGAAGGATAGTCTTACGATTTTTGCTAGACGGATTCTTATGACTACGAGAGGGTTGGCCAGACATCTACGGGTATAAGAGCGGCAACAACAACAACAACACACATCAACAACATCAACAAACCATCCAAACAAAAATTAAATCCCATCCTCCGGCTTGTGATCAAATGAAACTAAATTACGATAAGGATAGAATTTAATTGAAATAGTGCAGAAAGAGACTCGTTACCATCGTAGAGATGAAGTGAACCGTCGTAAATTATGTCCAAGATGCCGGAAATTAGAGGTTGACCGCCAGTAACTAATGGTCCGTGACGTCCCCTTATTACCTAACTTCCCTTCGTGACGAGGTGTAGAAATGGTGATGTTGAGAGTGAGGACGGGAGGAGGTGAGTGTGTGGGGATGCGGGAGTGGGAGAAGAGAAGGGCGGCCGAGTTGGGTTTGGATAAAAAGAAAATGATAAATCGAAAATGAAAGGGTTGGGATGATGAATGTAATGGAGGAGAGAGGAAGACAGATTCGTTTTGAATCGGATGTCTCGGGCGCAGCCGAGACCCGATACGATGTACGCCGAATTAAATTAAAAGATAGAAAAAGATAAGGAAATCGGCATGCATCGTGGATAGTTACTATAAGACGCCGAGAGTACTTATGCATAAAATCTGATTTACTATTCACATCAGAGAGCAAAACCACATTTCTACTACATAATTTTTTCCTCAATGAAACAAACAATGCTAGATATAGAATGAAATTTTACGGGTTGCCTCCCGATAGCGCTTTTATTTAACGTCGTTTGCTCGACGAGATTATACGGTAGAACTAATGAAATTATACAGATTAATCATGGGGAATACTACCAACTAATACCAATTAAAAAAATAGCATAGAATCACATAAACCTACCAAAGTTGAAGCTTAAGAGGTAAAAAGAAAGATGGTACTCAGGGTTGCTAAATTTATAGTCTATAGCTAGACTATGCCACGTTATCAGTCAGATGGGGGGGTCGGTGAGGAACATCACCTCCTCAGTTTAAGGGATTCCTTCCTCTTCAATGAACAATTTCACTCGGTGTCCATTGGCTAAGAATGTTGACTTCCATCGCTGAGTTCCACTACTCCGGATGCATATACTTTGATCATTTAAATGGCCCTGTTCACCTCGATTTCAATTTACACCGAAACAACTTCAAACGTGAATTGTAAAAAAGCACCTGTCACCTACATGGAACTCACGTTGAAATATATTTTTATCATGAAAGGACTTCGTGCGTTCCTTGTAGATATGGGTGTTTTCATAAGCATCTAAACGAAACTCCTCAAGTTCCGAGAGTTGGAGCAATCTATGCTCACCAACGGCCTTGGGATCAAAGTTAAGAAACTTGATAGCCTAGTATGCTCGGTGCTTGATGTATTATTTTTATATGATTAAATATACGTTATATTATTATGTCTTATCAACGAATTCTATATAAAATATATGAAATTATGGTATAAATAGTATGAAATGTTAATCTTTATAATTTAGAGTAGTTAGTAGTAATAATAATAAAAAGTTGTAATTTTGTACCGATTTTAGTAAATCGGAGTGTCGTGTCAGATTTACGTGGGTATTTGTGGTATTTTATTGCAGATTTATAACCGAGACCCCGAGAATCGACATATTGAAGTTTAATCATATCTCTGGAATGATTTAGAGAATGCCACGAGCTTAATTGGTCAATTGAAAAGCTTAAGTGGTTAAGTGGCCACTCAATCTGGTTAAGTGGTAATAGAGAAATGTCTTCGACAAACGAATGGCTCATCAAAACGATATTTTCGTAAAAGTGTTCTTCACGAAAGTTGTAGATTTTACCGAAAGCTTTCCAATACAATTTAAATTATGAAGATTGGAGGTCTACAACTTAAACAAAGTGATCAAGTGGCTAATCGATTTGGGTTAAGAAAATCCGAAATAGCCGGAGGAACACGAGGTAATCAAGAAGGCGTTATCTCAAGAAGAGTCCTTCATAAAAGTTGTAGAGTTTCTTGAGACCTTAATTTTGGCATTTCGTTTGCAATTTTGGAGGTCCGTAATTCGAGATATGAATTTTATAAGGTTAATAATTATATATAAAAATAAATATCTTCACTGCACATGCTTGATTGCAATCGTAGTGGAAGCAATCATTAGTCCGGACCGATCCGCTTAATCTCGGACCGGTCCGGCCAAGGACTTCATTTCTATAAATAGGAGCCTCATTTCAATGCAGACGAGGGGGTACCAAAATATATTCTCCTCTTCTTTCTTTTCTTTTTTATTTTTAGTAGTAGTTTGTAAATAAGGCCTTACGCCGTAATAATGTAGTTTTAGTATCGTTATAATGCTCGGAAAATCTCGAAGTCGGTTTTGCTAAAGAAGTTGTAATGTCCGGAAAATACGATTTCTGAATCAACTGCCGTATTCGGGTAACTTTTCTTAAGTAGTTATGTTTGTTTTTATATTTTTTTGTTGTTATAATGTTTTTAGGCTAAATATAATACTGGCCAAAACTATGTAATCGGTTTTATTTTGATCTTTTCGTTAAAGAAATGTTGTTAAGTTAAAATGATTAAAATTGAGTTAATTGAATCTTTTTCTATTTTGATCGTATTCGTATTGACATATTTAATCGATCTGAGGAATTCATAATCTAATTATGAATTGACGCCTCGTAGTCGAGGATATGAGATAAAAGATAGAAAACCGGAGGGTAAAATTGGCCGTGTGAATAACGTGATAACGGAATCCGATTTCCTACTCGGGGTAGATTTGTTTTGGGAGAAATGAATCTTATTATAATTTGTACTCGAGATCGTAATAATGTTAAATCATCGATTAATTGAAACTTAAACCGAAAGTTGAATCGTCCGGCTTTGACAACCGGAGCCTTTAAAATAAAATTGACCGCTTGACGAACGGAATGACTCCTTTTATCTAAAGGTAGATTTGTACTCGGGACTGTTCGTAAAAACCGTAATGATTGTGGACCTTGGACTCGATGCAATGGACATATGACAATTTCATACGCTTGTGTGAGGAGGAATTGTTTACCTCAGAGTGCACCGTTTCATTTACTCAATTGGACCTAAAATAAAAGGAGATATCGAACTCATTTCATTTAATCGAAAAGATCGTATAAACCAATTATATAAGTTTTGGCCGCTTTCTCTAAAATTATCATTTAATATTTTGGCATCTATATATACTTATATCTATATATATAAATTGCGGTTTATGCGAGATCTATATATATTTATGTATTTATATATATCATGTTAGTATAGTTTTTAATTTTCATATTTATTTTATGTTGACTAGAATAGTAGTGATCGTGTTATAAAATTGCGGTTTAGATCGAGTTAATAACAACTCTTTGGTGTTTAACCACACTTAGAAGAATTACCAAGTTCCTGTGGATACGATACTCGACTCACCATACTAGCACTCTGATTTGACCCGGCACACTCGCCGGTTAGGATCGTTTAACCCGTAAAACGCCTGTCGATTTTTGGCGCCGCGTTGCGGGGATAGGTTTAGTTCGTTCTTTTTTTTGGCGCCGTTGCCGGGGAACGTCGCTAATTTCTTTTTTTTGTGTTTATGGTTACTACTTGTATTAGCTCAAAATTCTCGAGAATAAGTCAACACTTTTCTTATCCCATTTCTATTTTATTTTTCGTTGGTTGTTACCTTATAGGTAAATTACCAATTTTTACTACTATCAATTTCTAGTTATTTTCTATTTTCGTTAGTTGATGACCAGAAGTGGTAAGGCCCCGCTCACTCCTTATAAGCCTGACATAAACACTTACGAAAGGCAGTTAAGAGTAGAGAGTAAACGTGGTCATACTAGTCAGGGAAATCCTGACCAAGAATCATCTTCTAATAAAAATACGAGAATGGCTGAAACTAGTGATGAAACACCTGAACAGAGGCTAGATCATGCTCCAGGGCATGGACAAAACCCTGTTAACCCTAATAATAATAATAATAATAATAATAATAATAATAATAATAATAATAATAATAGAAATAATCAGAATCGGAACCAGAATAATCGTAATAATCCGCCAAACCCGAGACCTATCTGTGATCAAACCGTGAGAAGAAACCAGACTAATAATCCCATACTTTTACCTAATGAAGGAGCGAATAATTTGAAATTAAGTCTCATCTTTTGGTTTAATTGACGAAGAGCCCAATTCTAGGAGAGGATGATGAAGATCCACATCATCATCTCTATCTGCTTGAAGAATCGTGCAATACAGCCAAAAGTCAAGGTGCTCATAAGGAATTAACGAGGATGAATATGTTTCCTTTTTCTTTAAAAGGACGAGCCCGAGATTGGTTTATGTCTCTTCCACATCACTCACTAACTAGTTGGGAGGAGATTCAAACTGAATTTCTGAAACAATATTTCACTCCTGGACGAAATTTGGAATTAAAAGTCGAGGTTGCTAATTTTAGACAAGGATCTCAAGAAACACTTTGGAATGCGTGGGAAAGGTTTAAAAAGCATAAGAGCTTGTCCCGATCATGGTTATTCCTTAGATATGCAAATTCAACTCTTCGTCGTAAATTGAGAAAAGATTCACGCAGATGTAGATCATGCATGTGGTGGTTCGTTAATGATGAGTGAAGCTCAAATAGTTTACGATGCTATGTAAAAGATTTCCAAAATAATGAATGGGAAACCGGTTCTAGCACCGTAAAAGTAGCTTTTGCAGGAGAATGTACATCTAATACGGAAGTTCTAGCACATTTAGAAAATTTGAGTAGGAAATTTGATGGCCTACAAAACAAAAACCTAAGTTCAGAAAATAGTACACCAACTGAATATTCAAATCAGGATAATGTGTCATTAGGGATAGAAGAACCAACAGGATATTCAAGAGAAGAGGTGAGTTTTCTTCAGCAGCATAGGAATTTGAACAATGCATGCTCGAACTCGTTTAATGCTATTAGAAGAGATCACCCTACTTATCGATGGTCTGAAAACCCTAGTAAGCAAGGACAACCGCCATATCCAGTCCCATATAGGAATAATAACCAAGTTTATCAAGAAAATACATCTAATCAGAATTTACAATCATTACCTAGATCTTATCCTCAACATACCACTCAAAGTATACCAAGACTCGAGTTCAACTCAACTGCGAAGGAGTTGAAAAATGGGAAAAACTAATGGAAAATATGATGGGTGTAGTATCTACTCAAGCTAAGAATATGGAAACAATGATGACTTCTATTGGTTCAGTCACTAAGGATATGAGTACAATGAAAACATCTATGAGTGGCCATGATACCAGAATGAGAACGATAGAAGCCTCATTGAGGAATATGGAAGATCATTTGAGTAGGGAAGGTGAACGTAATAACAAAGCAGACTTCAGTGAGGATTACCAAGCAACACCGAAAGAAACCCAAGAGAGGTAAATGTTGTAGTTACTTAGAAGTAGAAAACTCTGTGGTAGTAATGGAGTAGAAAACTTTGGGAATAATGAAGTAGAAAATGATTTAGATGGAAAGAATGATGAAACTAAAGATGAAATTGAATTCATCGATGAGGAAGAAGAAATTATAGAGAATTTCTTGAAAAGGAATAGAAGTTTGGAATCGAAAATGAAGGTGAAAAATGGGTAAAAATCCCTAGGATTTTGAAAAACCCTATGGATAAAGATTTAAGGACTTTATTCAAGGAACATATTAGAATAGATGAAACTGGTAATAAGGATGAGAAACAGGAAGAACCGAAAGAATCTGAAGTAGAGATTGATTCAGGGAACAATTTAAAGGAAAAATTAAAGAACTCAAACATGGCGACTAAGTAATACTCAAAGGTTCAAGGAAAAAGGAAAAGAGAAATTGACTAAGGAGCCAAAGGTTATAGATTTAGAATCTTTACCTTACCCTCCTAAAGATCAAATCAAAAAAGCAAAGATCTGATAAGAAGTATGCTCGTTTCCTTGATACTTTTTCGTCATATTCATGTTAATATCCCCTGTTATTGAAGCTCGATTAATATACCGCCTATGGAAAGTTTTCGAAAGATATTCTATCAAATAAGAAAAAATTAGAGGAATACGAGAATATATGCCTAAATGAAGAATGTTCTGCATTCTCTGCAAAGATAAGTTACCACCTAAACTGAAAGATCCGGAAGTTTTACGATTCCATGTGAAATTGGAGGATTTCTGTTTAAGAAGGTCTTATGTGATCTTGGAGCTAGTATAAATCTCATGTCTTATGAGGATTATAAAAAGCTAGGCATAGGAAAGCTTACTAAGACTGAAATGACTCTGCAAATGGCGAGATAGATCGATTAAGTAACTGCTCGTAAAACGTGTTTTAAATTTATAAACCGAAACACCCCAAGTATAAGGATCGTAGTATAGGGTGTTTACGGTCGTCCTAAGGAGTGGAATGTTTATCGGATCAAGGAACAATTATTCTAACGATTATGTCACAATTATCTATCTCAACTACTAAACTAAGGCTGAAACTAACTAAAACCTAAAACTATCAACTAAAACTAAAACAGGAATAAAGCAAGCAGGAAAAATAAGAAAAGCAGAAAGTTGCATTTAGCGTTCACTTTGGTGAACGAGCGTCTGAAAACGGAATCTAACGGACGGGCGTCTGCTATTGCGGACGAGCGTCCAACTACGAACTAAAACAGAAAAGTGCAGGAAAGTTGCAGAAAACTAGGGTTTATCAAACTAGAACTTAACTAAACTTAATCTAACGATTTGATTCAAACAATTAAGGGAAAACACAGCGAGGCAACGAATCCACCCATCAACCAACAACCCCCAACTAGATGGTGATCTAAAGATGTAGTTTTTAGTAGTGATTTTTCACTTAATTCAATTAAATTTCTTCAACCAAATTCTGTAGGTTTCGTTTATCTTTTCAAATAAACTAAACATGCAATCAAAACAGGATCACGAGATTGTTTCCAAACTCTTACTCAACTAAACATGCCTAATCTCTTATAACATGATTAGATGCATCACTTAAACGGAAGAGAACTCAAATAAACAGACTTTCATAAATTTATTCAAGCATAAAGATAGATAAATAGATCGTTTCATAGAATTGATAATTCAACAAAACATGGCAATGTAAAACAGCGTTAAAAAGTGATGAAAAACTAGATCTTAAACTCACTAAACATCCAGTATCGAACTCTCTAGTGGATTTTGTTGTTGATGAGCTTCCTCCGTCGACTCACTGCAAGGTTTCTAGCCAACAATCATGTTGAAGATGATTGTTGAGTTGGAGAAGTTCATCTCTGTGGAATTAGGCTTGTAGCCGCAGCTTTTTGGTGTAAAATTGCGATCTCAATTATGTGGTATCAATTAGGGTTGAGAGGCTGCTGCTATATATAGAGTTTTAAGTCGGCTGGAAGTAAGTCGGCTTTGAACGCTCGTCTGCCCATCCGGACGCCCGTCCAGAATGCCTGGACGCTGGGTAAACGCTCGTTCATCCTCCGTCCGAACTCTCTGAATGTAAAATACGATTCTGGACGCTGCATGGACGCTTGATTCACTTCGGACGCTGCGTTCAAGATCGATGAGCGCCGCTCGAATCTGCGAGGATCGGATCTCTTCATCTTTATCCAATTTCTTCAAGCCAATTCCAACTCTATCTCTTATAATTCGACTTGAGCTTCATTTATCCTCATTATATGCACGAAAATCAACACCTACATGATAAATAAACAATGCAAAAATGTAATAAAATCCAAATAATACTAATTCCATTAAATCAACACTTAAAATCATCAATTTTGCATACAACCCCCTTAAAATCATCTTTATTCAATAATTACACTTAAACCCTTAATTCTCATGTAAATTATGCAAATGTGGGAAAAATAATAATGAAATACACCCTTAATAATCATATAAATATGGCCTTAACAACACCCCCACACTTAACTTTTTGTACGTCCTCGGACAAAACAATCAAAACTATAGCTCAACTTTATAAATAATCCACATAGATCTCTAACTCACGTAATGAGAAGATACAACAACTATAGCAAATGATACCAACACGTAGATAGATTCGTGTATGTGTGACAAGCCGTTCTCAATCTAACAAGCCTTTCAAAGAAATATCCTCTCAAAAATTCCAATGACTATCCTAAGTACTGACGAAGAATAGCTCCACTCAAAGCCTTCCCACGCACTCGGTAGGATAATCCCTACAAAGATATCATGCGGTTTATCACGGGTATAAGATCCATGATAACAAAGACTTCACTTTATTCTTATTCAACATTTTTCAAAATTTTCAAATTTGACGCATATCAGAATGAGCTCTTACCCATCATAGTAGAATAGGATGTTTCGTGATAACACCCTACCTTACTCAAATCATAAGGTAGCTTCTCCTGACTGTCGTGAGCCATTGGTCATCATAGTGGAATAGGACATTCGAGGTATACCCTACCGCACTCAAATCATTAACCAGCTTCCGACAAACGTATTTATTAATAATTGCTCACTCACTTGATTCATTCACTTTCCAAAGTCATAAGTTACATCTCACCTATCACATTCAAACTTTATGATATTCACAGCACACGGTCTAACTAAGGTGTTACTATACTGACCTTCCTAAGATAAATCACTAAAAATAATGAAGGGATATAATTCAAAAGTCATGCTTCAAAATCAAAGGCTCTCGTGAACGTGAAAAACGAATACTATCTCCATAAAAGTAAAACATGCTATAATTATCTCACTAAGTCACATACTATCATCGTTAGAAAACTACAACTAGCAAGCATCTAGTTCCAATTATACGCTCGAGACTCACAAAAATTTTAAATTCGCAAAAATTTAACATTCACTCATATTTCAAAGGATATAGCATAAAAACATACCCAAACACCCTTCACACTTAAATCACATTATGTCCTCGAATGTGCCAATATAAAAGAAAAGAAAACTTAGCTAGTTTCAACGGTGGTTGTCGGATGAAAGTTGGCGAGAGGTCAGGCCGAGCATGAATATACCGCGACAACTCGAATAGACAACACTGGACATAAAAGCTTATGAACTCGCTCAAAAGTATCTCGCAACACTCGACATACCATATAATCTCGGGTACACGGGGTATATGAGCAACACATAACACAAAACACTCACAATGAACGTAAGAGGAATAACCATCAACAGGTAATCAACTAAAGTATTATTTCTAAAACAATAAAACAAAACAACCTAAGAAAAGAAAACAAACAAAGAAAACTAGGTTGCCTCCTAGGAGCGCTCTTTTAATGTCAATAGCTTGACACAAAGTTCAAAAGATCAACCCGGATCGGGCCACTTTGGTTTGACTACCGCCACCTCAGTATCCGAATCAGAAGTATTGGGGCGGAAATGATTTTCACCACAACAACAAGTCAAGTGCGCAATAAGTTCATTAAAACTCTCTCCAAACTACACCGACGACTCTCTTCTTGCTCTTGCGCACGATAGGCATAGACATAGTGGTATGATCGGAAGTGTCGTGAAGGTACCTCACGGGTGGATATAGAGCGTCATCATCATCGACTCAAAGAAATAAGATGGAACCTCTTCACAAATCATGACATCAGATTCTCATCTCTTCTTTGGAAATAAAGAAGCTCCGGCTTTCCCTTTGGTTGCCCAAAATATTTCTTAAGTCGATGGCCATTCACTTTAAAAGCTTGATTACCATACCCGTTCAAAGTAATTACTCCACTTGGATTAACCTCGAGAATCTCAAAGGGACTGCACCACCTAGACTTGAGTTTACCCGAAACAGGTGAAGTCTAGTATTATAGAAAGTAAAGCCATTTCACCAACTTTGAATTCTCGGTCCTTGATCTTAGCGTCATGGAGTATCTTAGTTCTCTCCTTGTCGAGCTTAGCATTCTCGTGATGCACGGAGTCCGAATTCGCCGAGCCTCGCTCAATTGTAACAATCTTTTCTCCCCACAGAGTTGGCTATCGAAATTTAAGAATTTAATTGCCCGTAAAGCTCTGTGTTCAAGTTCGACATGTAAATGACAAGCTTTGCCATAGACCATTTGGAAGGGTGACGTGCCCATCGGGTCTTGAATGCAAAGACGATAGGCCCACAATGCGTCATCCAACTTAAGACTCCAATTAGATCGATTATTGTTCACGGTCTTCTAAAATTCTTTTCAAGCTCGGTTGCTTACCTCGACTTGGCCATCAGTGCGAGGATGATATGGTGTACCAATCTTATGTTTGACACCATACTTCTCAAGGATCTTGTCAAGCGGCGCATTGCAAAAGTGAGTACCTTCATCACTAATGAGTGCTCTCGGACGACCCGAATCTAGTAAAGATATTCTTTTGCAAGAATTTCTTTACAACCTTATGATCATTAGTTTGAGTAGCTATGGCCTCGACCCACTTTGAAACATAATCCACACAGAGGCGAGGATATACTTATTACCACAAGAGGATGGAAAGGGTCCCATAAAATCTATGCCCCATACATCGAAAACTTCGTGATTCAAGAATGGGCTTAAGTGGCGTTTCCATCCGACTACTCGCCGCCCGGTTCTCGGCACCTATCACAACCTTTACAAAAGGCTTCGCATCTTTAAACAGAGTCGGCCAAGAGAATCCAGCTTGAAGAATCTTTGCAACCGTCTTTGGTGTTCCATAGTGACCTCCGTAGGACCGCTTATGGCATTGTTCTAAGATATCCCACTCGATCATGCTCGGGGAACACACCTTCGAAGCAACCCATCCTTACTGCACCTTGAACAAATAAGGATCTTCCCATACGAGATATTTAAGATCAGAAAAGAACTTTTTCTTCTCCTGATACGTCATGTCCTCTAAATGACCACTCGCTAAATAATTAACGTAGTCAGCATACCACGGCCTAACCGTTTCAAGCTTCATCAATTGCTCAGTTGGAAAATCAATGCCTATATCATTGTGATTCTCTGCACCCTCATTTACTAAGCGAGATAAATGATCAGCCACAATATTCTCACTACCTTTCTTATCTTTAATCACAAGGTCAAACTCTTGTAGAATTAAAATCCATCTAAGTAACCTCGGTTTTGCATCCGCTTTATCCATAAGGTAGCGTAAAGCTGCATGATCTGTCCATACAATCACTTGAGACCCTAGAAGATAGCTTCTAAACTTGTCAATGGCAAAGACGACGGCTAAGAATTCCTTCTCGATCGTAGTATAATTGCATTGAGCCGGGTTCAAGGTACGACTCGCATAATAGATGGGCCTGAACCTTTATCAAGTCTTTGACCTAAAAGCTGCGCCACACGGCGTAATTAGAGGCATCACACATCAACTCGAAAGGCTTGGTCCAGTCGGGTGCAACTAAAATATAGGCATCGATAAGCTTGTCTTTGAGACAATTGAAAGCTTCTTTGCACTTCGTGATCGAACAAGAAATCTACATCTTCTTTCAAGAGATTTGATAAAGGCTTGGCAATCGTAGAAAAGTCTCTAATGAAACGCCGGTAGAAGCCAACGTGTCCTAGAAAACCTCGTACCTCTTTCACCTGCCTTTGGGCACGTCATCTTTTCAATGGCTTCAACCTTAGCCTTATCAACTTGAATACAAAGATTGGACACCTTGTGTCCCAAAACGATTCCTTCGCCTACTAGAAAATGGCATTTTTCCCAGCTTAAGCACCGATTTTTCTCAACACAACGTTGGAGTACCATATCTAGGTTCTTCAAGATTTCATCAAAGCTATCACCGTAGATCGAGAAGTCATCCATGAAGACCTCCATGCATTGCTCCACAAGTCCATCAAAATGGCCAACATGCACCGTTGAAAAGTCACGGGTGCATTGCATAGACCGAATGGCATTCTACTTAAAAGCAAAAGTACCGGATGGACACGTAAACGTTGTCTTCTCTTGGTCATTGGGGTCGATGGCTATCCGGAAGTAACCAGAGTATCCATCAAGGAAACAATAATACTTATGACCACTCGGTCGTTCAATGTTGGTCAATGAAGGGTAGGGAAAGTGGTCCTTGGCAAGAACCTCATTAAGTCTACGATAGTCAATACTGCACTACAGAGTTCGTCACGAGTCGTAAGGCAACTTCCTCCCCTTTTTCATTCTTTTCGACCGTGATTCCGCCTTCTTGGCACAACTTGAGTAGGTCGACCCACTCGCTATCGGCGATTGCATAGATGATTCCCATGTCGAGCCACTTTATCACTTCTTTCTTGACAACCTCCTGCATATGCGGATTCGATGCCTCTAAGGTTGTCTAACCTTTTTAGCTCCCTCCTCCGCTCGGATTTTATGCATGCATATGTCTGGCCGATCCTCGGATATCACCCACTTGCCAACCGAACGTGAGGATGTTTTTCTTAAGCACTTAATTTGTGCTTCTTGCTCTTGGTCGAGTTTCAAGAAATGATCAAAGGCAATTTATCTCCATCCTTAAGAAAGATATACTTAAGGTGTTTTGGAAGCGGTTTAAGCTCTAAATCAAGAGGTGGTTGCTCTATACTAGACTTTAACGGGCCGCTTTCTCCTTATGAGCTTGAAGTGGTTGACTAAAGAATAACTCATCTTCCCGAGGCTCAACCCCGAAAAGGTTGGATCAAATCATCCATCGGAATCCTCCGATCAACACTTGCTTCCTTTTTCTTGTGATCGATCATTTTTCTTAGCTCTTCATCTTTAAGCTCTTACGCCAAACTCTTCCCAATCATCTACTTCCCAATGAGTAGCTTCTCTCCAAAACTCTACCTCGTCCCAACTACCCATCGAGAGCTTCTTCTTCACCAGGGATGAAGTCTTCCGACTCGATTCTTTGAAATCATCGTTTGTTGTTGGGCCTCTCCATGCTTCTAACTCAATAACAGCCCAGATGAGCGAGTGAAGATGACTCGTCAATGCCTACGGCTTGAAATGAATTAGAAGATGGCCCGCATGATCACCGGATCCTCAATGTCCATGACTTCAAAAACACCTATCTCTGTAAGCTCCATTGCATCTTCATAATAGGCATCTCCTCCGTCCTCATATATGGCTTCGACAAACGATATTTCATCAATTACGGCTCTTTCGGGATGTGTCCTCGTGTGAAGGTGACAGATGTGTCACCGACTCTAAGAGTAATCTGTCGCTGCGTAAGTCGATGAGAGCGTTAGAAGTGTCTAAAAGGTTCGGCCTAGAAATTAGAGGCATCTCCTTATCGTGGATAGTCTAGAATAACCCAATCGGTAGGGAAGACCAAATGTTCAACTTGAAGGAGAACATTAGCTACACAACCGGGCTGCAAGACGACTAGATTTGTCTACCATCTGAAGAGAAATGGGGCGTTCTCGCATTCTTTTGTCTAGCCCGAGCTTCTTGCATACATTTAATGGCATCACATTGATGGAGGCCCCTGAGTCGCATAAGACATTTTCGAATAAATGGCCTTCGATCTCACAGGAGATTGAAGGTCTGCCAGGGTCACCTCGCTTAACAGCAATTTTCTGTGAAACCATCGCGCAATCCTCGCGAAGCACTTCTTCAGCCATCCCCTGAAGTTTTCTCTTACTCCCACAGAATTCTTTAAGATACTTAGAGCATTTAGGCATTTCAGTTAATACCTCGGCTAAGGGCATACTAACTTGAGTGTCTCTAAGCATCCTCCTCACCCCATCATACTGCTTGTCTTTGGCGAGGGTTCTCTCTTTCCTTTTTGGTGGATAAGGAAGGGCTTTATCATTCCCTGTAGCTTGATTCTTTATCGCCTCATCCTCCCTATCCTTCCATCTTACGAACTTTTCTTTCTTTTTCTTAGTCAGGGGTACCGCCCCTTGACTTTCCTTTCTTTCCTCATCATCGTAATTATTTTCATCCTCCAGAAGAATTGTCACTAAGCTCCTCATCGTTGCTTTCTTCGGCATGTGGTTTTCGATTTCCCTCCCGAACTCATGGCGTCGGGAGGGGCTACTCGCTTCCGACATCTTGCCGGGTCCAGCACTGCTTACCACTTCTCAACGTTACTTCATTCAACTCCTCTTCTTGCCCATACTCCCATTGTGGTGGTGTAATGGCAAGGCAAACATTCACATCAGCTTTTGGGTTTCTCTCGGTATAACTCGGGAGTTTACCGTGAGGTCTGCTTGCTTGCTGGTCTGCCATTTGACCAACTTGTCTCTCAATTGCTTTAACACTAGTAGACAGAGTCTTCACCATGTCTACCAGCTCATCGAATTTGTGTTGAGGGACACATGAGGTGGTATGATTGTTGTTCTGAGTTTGATTCCAGCCACCTTGAGGCCTTTGGGAGTTCTGAACTGGCCTTTGATAGTTCGAGTTGAAAGAATTCGAATTTGAAGGGCCAGGTGGTAACTTGGCTTGATTGAAGTTTTGTCTTTGAAATCTCGAGTAGTTACGGTTTTGGTTGAAGTTTCGAAGGGTTGGTTTTGATTATCCATTAAATTTACTTCTTCCGTCATCTCCGCTCCTACCGCATTCCCAGATCGGAAGGTCGTGATCTCAAGATTGGCTAGTCGCTTGCTTATCAATTCCATCCGAGCAACCAACGGTTGTGTATCAGGATTGCTTGCAGACCTTCTTTCTTAACAACATTGGTCTTCTTGGGAGTCGACCACATATTGTTCTTGGCGATGGTCTCACCACTCAGAAAGCGCGCCTCATCACCTCCCCAAGAAGGATCCATGAGTCGTGGAGTCAAGATAGTCTCTATTAGGTTGAGAGACACCTCTATAGAAACGATCCAAAGAACTCATGTCTGTCATATCCGTGATTGGGGCATTTCCTCATCAAGAGATTCAATCTTTCCCAAGCTTTGCCAACAGATTTCATCCTCCAATTGCCAAACGTAGCTATTTCCGTTTCATTTCCATAATCTTGCCTGGTGAAACCCACTTAAGAGCGAAGGCTCTTTTGACATTATTCCATGTATGGAGGGAATGATGTGCTAATGACTTAAACCATCGACTCGCTTCACCCTTTAAAGCAAAAGGAAATAGCTTCAACTTTACGATCTCTGAATCAACACCAGGATAATGGCCCGCTTCACGATTTGTACGAATGTGGACAAGAAGTCGTGTGGATCTTCCCTGAGCAAAGATACCATGGAAAGAGCTATTTTGAACCCGGTGCAACAACTCCGTTCTTTAGATCAAAGTTCGCTCCTCCCATGTCGGGAGGACGAATAGTCTATGTCCTCGAGAAAATCTTGGTTTAGATATGGAGTGTAGGGGTCTGGTTCGATTGATTAAATTTGGTTTTGTCTAAATTGTTGAAGTTGTTGATTTATGCCACCTGTCGATTCGTTGTTGCCGCAGAGCTTGCATACATTGAAGGAGTAAATTCAAGCGAGCTTGGGGTCGTGGATTTGGAATTGGTGGATCTTGATCCGCCATTTTGTCCAAATCGAGGAGAAGCCTTCTTCTAAGGATAGATCGTTCAGGCTCGGGATCAAAGATCAAAGTCCTTCTTACTTCTCGTTTGCATAAACCAGAAGAAAGGAAAGGAAGAAATCAACCCTTTGGGGTTGATTAGAACAGTTTAGAAAAGATTAGATGGTTTTAGGAGAAAAGAAAAGAGAAGAAAAGAGAAGAAAGAAAAGAAGTGATGATTGAAAGCAGATCGAATCTGGCGCCCGGTGTTAGTGGACGTTCGTTCGTAATCGAACGCTCGCTCGATTGAATGGACGTTGTTCGAATCGAACGCTCGTTCGATTGAATGAACGCTCGTCAGAGGACAATTGAGGTGGACGGGCGTTCAAGTTGTTGAACGCTTCGTTCAAAACGAAAACCTAAAAACTAAGGTTACCAGAAATTAAAAACGAGGTAAAAAATAAAAGCAGAAAAAACTTATAAAATCAAACAAATCTATAAGTACGGAAACAGATCTAAGCTATATAAAAAAAAAAGTAAGGAAAATAATTGAAAGAAAATCAAATAAAATAAAATAGTAAGTTTAAAAACAAGAAAAACAAGAAACTGGGAAAAGGAACCTACCTACGAAAAGTTTAAAAACAAGAAAAACACTAAGACGGAAAAAAAAAACGTGTTGAAATCTTCTAGGGCCAAAATGGAGGGGAAAACAGTGGATTTTGACCTCGAAAACGCACTGAACGGCCTACGGCCGTTCACCACGTCGTCGGCGCCGAACGAGCTTTCGAATTGGGGTCTGCGCTCCAAACGGACACTCGAGCCGAAAGTTACGGCCAAAATACTACTGCGTGCTAAAAACGATCCCTTTTGACTCAGAAAATTGTCCTATGAAGAATCCGACAACCGTTACCGACTCCCCGGCAACGGCGCCAAAAACTTGTTCGGTAAAAACGTGTTTTAAATTTATAAACCGAAACACCCCAAGTATAAGGATCGTAGTATAGGGTGTTTACGGTCGCGTCTAAGGGAGTGGAATGTTTATCGGATCAAGGAACAATTATTCTAACGATTATGTCACAATTATCTATCTCAACTACTAAACTAAGGCTGAAACTAACTAAAACCTAAAACTATCAACTAAAACTAAAACAGGAATAAAGCAAGCAGGAAAAATAAGAAAACAGAAAGCCAGACGAGCGTTCACTTTGGTGAACGAGCGTCTGAAAACGGAATCTAACGGACGGGCGTCTGCTATTGCGGACGAGCGTCCAACTACGAACTAAAACAGAAAAGTGCAGGAAAGTTGCAGAAAACTAGGGTTTATCAAACTAGAACTTAACTAAACTTAATCTAACGATTTGATTCAAACAATTAAGGGAAAACACAGCGAGGCAACGAATCCACCCATCAACCAACAACCCCCAACTAGATGGTGATCTAAAGATGTAGTTTTTAGTAGTGATTTTTCACGAATTCAATTAAATTTCTTCAACCAAATTCTAGGGTTTCGTTTATCTTTTCAAATAAACTAAACATGCAATCAAAACAGGATCACGAGATTGTTTCCAAACTCTTACTCAACTAAACATGCCTAATCTCTTATAACATGATTAGATGCATCACTTAAACGGAAGAGAACTCAAATAAACAGACTTTCGTAAATTTATTCAAGCATAAAGATAGATAAATAGATCGTTTCATAGAATTGATAATTCAACAAAACATGGCAATGTAAAACAAGCGTTAAAAGTGATGAAAAACTAGATCTTAAACTCACTAAACATCCAAAGATCGAACTCTAGTGGATTTTGTTGTTGATGAGCTTCCTCCGTCGACTCACTGCAAGGTTTCTAGCCAACAATCATGTTGAAGATGATTGTTGAGTTGGAGAAGTTCATCTCTGTGGAATTAGGCTTGTAGCCGCAGCTTTTTGGTGTAAAATTGCGATCTCAATTATGTGGTATCAATTAGGGTTGAGAGGTCAGCCGCTATATATAGAGTTTTAAGTCGGCCGGAAGTAAGTCGGGCTTTTGAACGCTCGTCTCGCCCATCCGACGCCCGCCCGTAATGCTCGGACGCTGGGTAAACGCTGCGTTCATCCTCCGTCCGAACTCTCTCGAATGTAAAATACGATTTCGACGCCGCATGGACGCTTGATTCACTTCGACGCCTTTCGTTCAAGATCGATGACGCCCGCTCGAATCGGCCGAGGATCGGATCTCTTCATCTTTATCCAATTTCTTCAAGCCAATTCCAACTCTATCTCTTATAATTCGACTTGAGCTTCATTTATCCTCATTATATGCACGAAAATCAACACCTACATGATAAATAAACAATGCAAAAATGTAATAAAATCCAAATAATACTAATTCCATTAAATCAACACTTAAAATCATCAATTTTGCATACAACCCCCTTAAAATCATCTTTATTCAATAATTACACTTAAACCCTTAATTCTCATGTAAATTATGCAAATGTGGGAAAAATAATAATGAAATACACCCTTAATAATCATATAAATATGGCCTTAACAGTACCCTAAAGGAATTATTAAGGACGTATTGGTTAAAGTAGACAAATTCTATTTTCCAATAGACTTTGTAGTTATGGAAATGGAAGAAGGATTTTCAGCGCCACTTATCTTAGGTCGTCTATTTCTAGCTACAGGAAGAACTTTAATCGATGTTCATAAAGGATAATTAATTTTGAGAGTCAATGAAGATGAAGTTGCTTTCAATATTTTCAAAGCTATGAACCATCCATATACATCACCAGAATCATGTTCTTTTATAAAAGATATTCATTCTGTCTATGATAATCAGTTACCAACTTTTGAAGACAGATTAGAAGAATGCTTAACTCTGTCTATCTATAAAGAAGATGAGGAAGACATTGAAATGAAAGAGATAATCCTTTCTCTAGATAAAGGAAGCTTTACTTTTAAGCCACCATGGCATAAGTCTTTGGAGTTAGAACTAGAAGGACCAGTTCTTAAATCGTCAATAGAAGATCCGCCGAAGAATCTGGAATTGAAACCGTTACCTTTAAATCTAAAATATGCTTTTCTTGAAACTGATAATCTATTACCGATTATTATTTCATCAAATTTAACTGAGCAACAAGAAGATCAATTACTTAGAATGTTAAGGAAGCATAAGGAAGCTTTTGGATGGACAGTTGCCGATATTCGAGGTATTAGCCCTGAGATATGTGTTCATAAGATAATTTTGAAAGAAGATGCTAAACCTTGTATTCAACCGCAACGCCGCCTCAACCCGAATTTACAGTTAATCGTTAAGAAAGAGGTGATTAAACTATTAGAAATGGGAATAATCTTTCCTATATCAGATAGTGAATGGGTAAGTCCAACTCAAGTTGTACCAAAGAAAGGAGGTTTCACAGTGAAAGAGAATGATAAGAATGAATGGATTCCAACAAGGGAAATTACAGGATATCGAATGTGCATTGATTTTAGAAAACTAAATGATCATACTAAGAAATATCATCATCCGCTTCCATTCATAGTTCAAATGTTGGAACGTTTAAGTGGTCATAAATATTACTGTTTCTTAGATGGTTATTCAGGATATTTACCGATTTTCATTACAGCAGGAGATAGGGAAAAGACTACTTTCACTTGTCCTTATGGAACTTTTGCGTATAAAAGAATGCCGTTTGGTTTATGTAATGCTCCTGCTACGTTTCAAAGATGTATGATGTCTATATTTTCTGATATGGTTGAGAAATTCTTAGAAATTTTTATGGATGACTTTAGTGTTTACGGAGATTCTTTTGGTAAATGTTTGTCGCACTTAGAAAGAGTGTTACAACGCTGTGAGGATACCAATTTAGTTCTAAACTGGGAAAAATGTCATTTAATGGTATCAGAATGAATTGTTCTAGGTCATAGAATCTCTGAAATAGGAATTGAAGTTGATAAAGCTAAAGTCGAGGTGATTGAAAAATTACCACCACCAGTGAATCTAAGGACTCTAAGAGGATTTCTTGGACATGCAGGATTTTATAGGAGATTTATTGCAGATTTTTCAAAGATGGCAAAGCCTCTAAGTCATTTGCTTGAAAAGGAAGTACCTTTTAACTTTGATAGTAAATGTATGGAAGCATTTAAGACCCTGAAAGCGAAGTTGATTATTGCACAGTATTGGTAGCACCAGATCGAATTTACCTTTTGAGATTATGTGTGATGCAAGCGATTTATTTGTAGGAGCTGTTTTAGGTCAAAGGTATAACAAAATTCTCAAAGCTATCTACTATGCTTCTCACACATTAAACGCAGCTCAAACTTAATTATGCAACCTGAGAAAAAGAATCTGGTATTGTAATTTTTGCCTTAGATAAGTTTAGATCATATATTGTTGGTTCTAAGGTAATAGTCTCACAGACCATTCATTCTCTCAAGTATTTCTTGAGTAAGAAGGATGCGAAACCACGCGTCTTCTTAGATGGATTCTCCTACTTCAAGAATTTGATATTGAAATTAAAGATAAAAAAGGAAGTGAGAATGTAGTAGAGAGATCATCTAAGTAGAATGGAGATCGAGGAAGAGATAGGGAATGAAATTAAAGATTCATTTCTCGATGAACAACTATTTAGAATAGATACTCCTTCAACCATGCAGCTTATTAAAAATAGAATTCCTTCTAAGGAAATGTCACCTTGGTTTGGAGATATCATTAATTACTTAACCTGTGATTATATTCCGTCTCATTGACTTGGCGTGAGAAAAAAAGTTCTTTTACGACTTAAAATTTTATTCTTGGGAGGAACCGGACCTTTTCCGTAAATGTTCGGATGGGATAATCGAAAATGTGTGCCTGATAATGAAATTTTAAGTATTTTATCGCTTTGTCATGATCGTGAGGAGGAGGTCATCATGGAGGTTGGAAACCGCTTTTAAAGTTTTACAATGTGGTTTTTATTGGCCTACACTATATAGAGATGCTTATAAGCATGTTAAATCTTGTGAATCTTGTCAAAATGGGGAAATGTATCTAAAAACATGAAATGCCTATGCAACCTATTTTAGAATGTGAGTTATTTGATGTTTGGGGTATAGATTTCATGGGACATTTTCCTATATCTTTTGGAAAAGATTTATTCTTGTAATGGTAGATTATGTTTCAAAATGGGTAGAAGTCAAGCTCTTCCCACTAATGATACCAAAGTTGTCATACGATTTCTTAAAAGAATATATTTACGATATGGCATTCCGAGGCGATCATTAGTGATAGAGGTTCACATTTTTGTAATCGACCATTTACTAAGATAGTTGAGAAATATGGTGTAACGATAAACTAGAACGCCCTATCATCCACAAACTAGTGGTCGTAGAGGTGTCGAATAGAGAGATTAAAAGAATCGTGGAAAAACAGTTGATTCAAATCGTAAAAGCGGGCGATTAAATTAGATGATGCATTATGGGCGTCTGAGCGACTTTTAAAACACCAATTGGTTGTTCTCCTATAAGCTAGTCTTTGGTAAGTCTTGTCATCTCCGGTTGAGTTAGAACACCGAGCCTTCTCCGGGGCTATTAGATTTCTAAATTTCGATCCTAAGGTCATGCCGGTGATCATAGATTGCTTCAATTGATGAGAACTAGAAGAATTTCGTCTTGATTCTTATGAAAACGCCCGATCTACAAAAGAACGCACTAAATCTTTCCATGATAAGAAAATCTATAATCGTGAGTTCCATGTAGGTGATCGAGTGCTTTTGTACAATTCACGTTTAAAGTTGTTTCCAGGTAAGCTTAAATCAAGATGGACAGGTCCATTTAAAGTTACAAGGGTTTACAAAACTGGAGCTGTTGAACTAACTGATGGAAATACAACTTTTATAGCCAATGGCCACAGAGTAAAGTTATTTGTGGAGGGAGAAGGAATCACACTGAAAGAAGAAGTAATGCTATTGATTGATCCCCCGACAAATTGAAAAAGCAGAGAAAAATGAAAAACTGAAAAGCAGAAAAACTGGAATCAGCCAAATACCAGGTGCTATCTATCTTTACTCTATTTTTAATTATGTTTAAACTCTTTTCGTCTTTTACCGGATAGACGTAAAAGAACTGGATGCCTTTTTTAGATAGAATAGGAATTTTTATTTTACTTTTGAAATTAGGCCTTGATAAAGATGTCGCGTTTTCTATAGAAGCTTTAGTTTTTGAACAAAACAAGAAATTGTTGAGAGAGATCAGATTGAGAGAAGTTTGTAATGGAACATCAAGAAGTGCGATAAAAAGAAGGGCAAAGTTTCTAATGAGATGCAGAAATGTGGAAAAAGTGAACATGTTGGACGCTGTGGGAAAACACAACCAAATCCCAGGATGAGTGTTTGAATATTGTTAGGAAGGGAACGATTAGGTGGTTATCCGAAAATCCCGATGGAATTCTGAGAGATAATTCAAATGCTTCGTTTTTAGGAGTTAGGTTGATCGAGCGTTATATCAGAACTCTGGAAGATTTAGAAATCGAAGAATCAGGAACCCCTTAAGTTTCGAGTCTTTTCTTATATTTTATTTTATAAAATTTTCGCATAACTTCTGAAAATTTTATAAAATTGGATCTTTATGAAATTTGAGGAGTTTTATAAAAGTTTTATAAAAGTTTTTTTAGTTTTTTAATTTAGATATTTTATAAAAGTTGATATAAATTTATAAGCTTTTTATTAAAGTGTTATAAAGATTTTATTAAATTTTTAGAAATTGTTATAAAATTATAAAATTTCCTTCAAATTTTATTTTTAGTAAGTTTTAAAAATTTTATAAACTTATTTTTAAGATTTTAATTAAGTTTTATTAGAATTTTTATAAGTTTTCATCAAAAATCATAAAAAGTAAAAAAAAATCGAAAAAGTGGAAAAATTTGGGCACGGACCGATCCGGCCTTAACCCGGACCGGTCCGGGGTCTAAAATCATAAAAAATACGGGGACCCTTCTTTTCTTCTTCTTCTTCCCTAATTTTTTTCTAACAGCCGCACCCCACACACCCAAACCCCACCACTCGAAAATTTTATCAATTCTTCCACAAAAATTCACCTCTCACACTACCACTACTTGATTTCTTCCTCTTTTCATCTCCTCTCTTACACAAAAGTTTGGAAAAATCAAAAAAGGATCAAGAACAAGCCACATTTCATTCCGGCGACTTTTCAACTTTTTCGGCCTACTTTTCAACGTTTTCTACATATTAAGGTATAATTTAGTTTATTTAGTTATCAATTTCAGTATTTTTCATAATTTTTAGATTAATTTCAATTTGTTTTGATTTTTGAGTGTGTTGTGACATTTTTTGTTTTTGTTGTTGTTTTGTTGTTGATTGGCTTTACCAATATCGTAGAATCATTTGAGTCAAGTACTAGAGTCTCTAAAAGAGAAAATAAAAATTCTATATCAACTCTGTCGTCGAGGCACGATAATTTTATCATCGAGGAAGAAGCCGTAAGCTTTGAAAAAACCGCATCACCTGAGGCTAAGAAAGCGTATGAGAAAATTTATAGTAAATGTGATGTTCTGGTTGAAAAAGGATTAGACTTGGATGACTTAGGTGATGAAGTTAAGGATATCTTTAGAAAGCGTCAGTGGTTAGATTTAGCAGCCAGAAGGGAAGGGGAGATTAACACGACTATAGTAGCTGAGTTTTATTCGGTTTTATCGACATTGTCGAAGAGCGACTTACTCGATGCATAAAGCTGCTGCACTTTACGAGCTAGAAATATTCCTTTTAACCCTGCCGTCATAAATGCAATTCTAGGAGTTGAAGAGTTTCCTGAGGAGGAGGATTACAGGGTAGTTTATAATTTAGATGATCCTGCTAGCTTTGAGCAGACTGCCCTGAGAGCCCAGAATGTTTTTGACCCGACCGCTGTATGGGTTGAAAATCGGTTTAACTACGGGAATTGTTTTAGAGGGTTGAGGGCAATTAAAAGATTTATTAGCCATAATCTCTATCCTTCACGTAAACACACTGCTTTTGGAAAGGAAGATGTTTGTATCGCTTGGGCGATGGTAAACGATGTTAGAGTGGATGTTGGAAAGGTCATGTTTAAAAGAATTTTTGAAAGTATTGTCATCGCTGCACTGAGGAGTCATCTATACTTCCCTTGTTTTATCTCTCGATTTATGTCGTAGGTTGGGAGTACCATTCCGCCTAATGACAAGTTATCTCTGGTGATGGAAATCTGATTGGACCTAGTTTGAGTAGTCTTCCGGATGGTAGTATTAGATCTTTGATTAGAAGACGCCAAACTCGGCCGGCCACCGGTTTTACATCTTCTTCTTCTTTTCCATCTTTTTCTAGTCACCTCAACAAACTCCTTTCTCCAACACTATCACATATGACATGTTTCAATCTTTAGTGATGATGTTGCACGTGGTCAAGCCAACATGGCTTTATATCTTGAGAGTAATAGGCGGTGGTGTGATGATATTCGTAGAGGTTTAAGAAGGAACGAGCGGTTGCTTCAGTAATCCTACTTTGATGATCCCGCCTATCCACCTTGTCACCGATCCTTATACCTTACGAGTGGGTAACACCTATTCCACCACCTTCGAGCTTTCATCCATCGTCATATCTTTTGGAAGCCAATCTAGTGGAACAGTGTATTTTCGACAGTGTTCGAGAGACCGCCGATGTCGAGTTGGGGAGGATTCACGAGTTTGCACATGTCACGACGGCATGAGTTCGATGGGTCTTGATAGTTCGATCCAGACCACGACTACTGATTCGACCATCGCCTTCTCGATGCGTTTCGAGTTCGAGTTTTCAAGTTGATCCTGAGGAAGACTACGATGAAGATTGAATTTAAACATTTTTTTTGCACTTTTTATTCGACATTTGTCATTTAGATATTGGTTTGTTTTCATTTTTTGTTTTCGTTTGATTTTACAATCGTTTTTATCAAAATTTGGTTTGTATTTTAACTCGGTTTAGTTTTTATAAAAAACTATAAAAATCCCAAAAATAATTTTTGTATCATTACTACGTCATTTTTCAAAAATATAATGTGTCGTTTTATCCGTTCATATCAAAGATAACATACTCTTTGTGAAATATCTTAAAAGTATTATGAAATGTTTCACACGTGAAGTAAAAAAACAAAACACAAGTTGTCTTTCACCTCTGTCCCTCAGTAAAAGTAAGATGAGGCCGGACCGATCCGGCCAATTCTCGGACCGGGCCGTGAAGAAAAGAAGGCTGAGTCATTTTGGAGTCTGTCTAATGCAGCCACGTACGTATAATTTTACCATCTATTTAAAGAAGTAAAGGCAGGAGCAACAATTGCTCATTCTTTCACTGTCTATCTACTCTTAGTTTTTTTTCTTTTACTTTTTATCAAGTTTTAAAAATGTCGAACCACTCCTCACCGTCGGTTAATTCTTACGAGCCTCATACACCGGATCATCCGGAATCTCAAGCTTCTAATGAGAGTATCATTTTACACAATCGTTTTGCAAATTCTCCAATCCTATTGGAGAAAGGTTTAAATGTTGATAAGCTTGATCAATGGGGAAAAACTATCATTCGAAGTTTTGGTTGGAAAAAATTTGTCAGTACACCGAGAGGACGGATAAACGTCTCAATAGTGCGAGAATTTTATTCGCACTATGGCGACGACATCTATGGTCGATATCACTCGATTGTTCTAGTAAGAGGAGTGGTTGTTCCTTCTCTTCATCTCATTATCAACCAAATCTTTGAAATTCCACCTGTTACGATGCCACATTTTGAAATGCAATGGGGACTACAAAATCCCTCTAATCATTTGAATAAAGTACACGAGTCGTTCCAATGTCTGTTCCCACTGTTTGATACAAATCACGATATGTCAACGCGAGCTCTACTTCCACATCTAAAGGCGTGGAAGCATTTTATAAATTCTCGAGTTTATCCCACCTGGGATTTTGGAAGTTTGGCTGAGAATGAAATGCTTCTACTTTTTGCTTTGGCATTCGGTGTATTTGTCGATTGGGGTATATTGATTCAAAGGACAGTGTTGGAGTTTGCGATCACGAGAGGTAGTAGGGGGAAACCTATGCCTAATTCATGGATGATATCACGTTTGTGTATTCTTCTGAATGGAGTAGAGGAGCTGGAGACGGATGAGATTTTTCCGTCTAGAGATAGTCGAGTTGGGTTGCTACCGGTTGATACACCGGGTTGTTCGTCTACCATCTAGAGAGTTGTTGGTGGTTTGTTAGTGATATTTAAGTTTTAATAAGTTAAATTAAGTTAAGTTTGAAGTTTCTTTAGTTAAGTTTATGTTTTTCTTTTAAGTTTGTATTAATCTATCTTGTTTAATATATATGTCTTAGTTTTTTTTTAAATAAAATCAGAAAAATAACGTTAATAGATAATTTTAATTTTATTTTCGAACCTACTTCTTTACTACTCATTGAACATCGGGACGATGCCACTTCGTAAGTGGGGAGTAGAGTTAGGTTAGAAAATTCATTAAAATTTTCGAAAAATAGTTAAAAATAATTATATTATATGTCTAATTTAGATTTTAATAATATTTTAAGTTTATATAATTGAGTAATTAATATTAGATATTGTTTTTATGAAATTATATAAGTATGTTGATATTTATAAGTAAAATTTTTAGAATCATTTTCAATATGAATTATGAGTTTGGAATTGGATTAAGTATGTTGATTTTTGGCACTACAAAAATATAACTATAGCCAAATAACCTACCTCAGCCTTGATTAGAGTGATCAAGACCTCACTCGAAATTGTCAATTGTGATTAAATAACCAACCTTTAGCTAATTTTGGTCTACATTTCCTTGAAATTCCGTAAGTTTGTACGTACTTATAAAAAGAAATGAAGACATAAAAGCTAAGTTTTAGTATTTGCTGAGATTGGAAAGATTAGATAAGTATTAGTATATTCGATCTTACCTCATGACACTTGCAAGATAGTCGATTTTGGTAATAAGTTCGGATATATTAATATTCTAAAATAAGAACGAAGCACTATATTTACACAGAATTAATCAAATATCAGGTATCTTCCTTATCTGTGATTAACAACTTAAAAATAAAAAGAATATATCGGTTGTAGCTACCAATGATTGGAGTGAGTAGGGTATTATCACGAAATGTCCTATATCACTATGAGGTAATTAAGCTCCCGATTGCCTGATGATAGTAGTCCAGCTAGGGTATTATCTCGAAATGTCCTATTGCTGGGAATGAAGGCACAAGATAAAATGAAAAAGAAAAAAGTTGAATCATAAGATCTCAGGAATTATTACGAGTTTAAGGAAACCGAACTTGTAATTTTCGATCGAAAGAGTAGTACTCCGATCAATCTTGATGAAGCAATGCCTGTAAGTTTGATTTTCTACACACACTCACGCTTATAGTTCTTAATTTGAAAAAAAAAAAAAAGAAGATGCTATTAATCGAGATTACGTTTTTTTTCAAGAATATGAAGATGTAGGTACGTACGACTTGCCTCTTTCTCTTTTTGATTTCCCTTTTTCCAATTAACCAACATCTTGAACCTAAACTTTATAAGCCATTTTTGTCGACTACCTGACCGAGTTTCCGATTCCAGGATATCATAATAGTTGCGATTAAAAATAATTCTAATATTTTATTTATACTTATTAAGTATTACATGTACAATTTTATCTAAATAATATTTGATTATTAAGTTATTTAAGTTATATACTCTTTCTGTCTTCTTAAGATTTTAAATTAAGATAACTAATATATTTATAATATTGACAATATAAATTACATTAAAAATTGAAATCTGATTAATTATACTATCTTTTATTACCGCTTATTTTTGCTCGAGGACGATCAAAAGCTAAGTGGGGAGTAATTTGATGTATTATTTTTATATGATTAAATATACGTTATATTATTATGTCTTATCAACGAATTCTATATAAAATATATGAAATTATGGTATAAATAGTATGAAATGTTAATCTTTATAATTTAGAGTAGTTAGTAGTAATAATAATAAAAAGTTGTAATTTTGTACCGATTTTAGTAAATCGGAGTGTCGTGTCAGATTTACGTGCGTATTTGTGGTATTTTATTGCAGATTTATAACCCGAGACCCCGAGAATCGACATATTGAAGTTTAATCATATCTCTGGAATGATTTAGAGAATGCCACGAGCTTAATTGGTCAATTGAAAAGCTTAAGTGGTTAAGTGGTCACTCAATCTGGTTAAGTGGTAATAGAGAAATGCCTTCGACAAACGAATGGCTCATCAAAACGATATTTTCAGAAAAAGTGTTCTTCACGAAAGTTGTAGATTTTACCGAAAGCTTTCCAATACAATTTAAATTATGAAGATTGGAGGTCTACAACTTAAACAGTGATCAAGTGGCTAATCGATTTGGGTTAAGAAAAATCCCGAAATAGCTTCGGAGGAACACGAGGTAATCAAGAAGGCGTTATCTGAAGAAGAGTCCTTCATGAAAGTTGTAGAGTTTCTTGAGACCTTAATTTTGGCATTTCGTTTGCAATTTTTGGAGGTCCAGAATTCGAGATATGAATTTTAGAAGTTTAATAATTATATATAAAAAATAAATATCTTCACCGCACATGTTGATTGCAATCAGTAGTGGAAGCAATCATTAGTCCGGACCGATCCGGCTTAATCTCGGACCGGTCCGGCCAAGGACTTCATTTCTATAAATAGGAGCCTCATTTCAACAGACGAGGGGTACCAAAATATATTCTCCTCTTCTTTCTTTTCTTTTTATTTTTTAGTAGTAGTTTGTAAATAAGGCCTTACGCCGTAATAATGTAGTTTTAGTATCGTTATAATGCTCGGGAAAATCTCGGAAGTCGGTTTTGCTAAAGAAGTTGTAATGTCCGGAAAATACGATTTCTGAATCAACTGCCGTATTCGGGTAACTTTTCTTAAGTAGTTATGTTTGTTTTTATATTTTTCGTTGTTATAATGTTTTTAGGCTAAATATAATACTGGCCAAAACTATGTAATCGGTTTTATTTTGATCTTTTCGTTAAAGAAATGTTGTTAAGTTAAAATGATTAAAATTGAGTTAATTGAATCTTTTTCTATTTTGATCGTATTCATATTGACATATTTAATCGATCTGAGGAATTCATAATCTAATTATGAATTGACGCCTCGTAGTCAGGATATGAGATAAAAGATAGAAAAACCGGAGGGTAAAATTGGCCGTGTGAATAACGTGATAACGGAATCCGATTTCCTACCCGGGGGTAGATTTGTTTTGGGAGAAATGAATCTTATTATAATTTGTACTCGAGATCGTAATAATGTTAAATCATCAGTTAATTGAAACTTAAACCGGAAAGTTGAATCGTCCGGCTTTGACAACCGGAGCCTTTAAAATAAAATTGACCGTTTGTGAACGGAATGACTCCTTTTATCTAAAGGTAGATTTGTACTCGGGACCTGTTCAGAAAAACCGTAACAGTTGTGGACCTTGGACTGATGCAATGGACATATGAAAATTTCATACGCTTGTGTGAGGAGGAATTGTTTACCTCAGGAGTGCACCGTTTCATTTACTCAATTGGACCTAAAATAAAAGGAGAGATCGAACACATTTCATTTAATCGAAAGATCGTATAAACCAATTATATAAGTTTTGGCCAGTTCTCTAAAATTATTTGTTTAATATTTTGGTATCTATATATACTTATATCTATATATATAAATTGCGGTTTATGCAGATCTATATATATTTATGTATTTATATATATCATGTTAGTATAGTTTTTAATTTTCATATTTATTTTATGTTGACTAGAATAGTAGTGATCTGTGTTATAAAATTGCGGTTTAGATCGAGTTAATAACAGCTCTTTGGTGTTTAACCACACTTAGAAGAATTACCAAGTTCCCTGTGGATACGATACTCTGACTCACCATACTAGCACTACAGTTTGACCCGGTACACTGCCGGTTAGGATCGTTTAACCCAGAAAACGTCTGTCAGATTTTTGGCGCCGTTGCCGGGGATAGGTTTAGGTCTGTCAGTGCTCTAAATCAACCAAAAGATGACATGATTTCCCAAAGACTAATTTATAAGGAGAGCAACCAATGGGTGTTTTAAAAGACGTTCTATATGCCCATAATGCATCATTAAGCTTCACCGACCAATTTTTGCGGTTAGCATCTACCATTTTTTCAATGATCCTTTTTACTTCTCGGTTAGGCACTTCCACTTGACCACTAGTGTGTGGGTGATACGGTGTACCGACCTTGTGCTTCACACCATACTTTTCCAGTAATTTGGTAAACGGTCGATTACAAAAATGGGATCCTCTATCACTAAGGATGGCCCGAGGAGTGAAAAATCTTGTGAAGATGTTCTTTTTAAGGAACTTCATCACTACTCTCTGGCATCATTGGTGGGAAGATCTTGGGCTTCAACCCATTTAGATACATAATCCACCATTACCAAAATAAACTTATTACCAAACAATGGGGGAAATGGGCCCATAAAATCGATACCCCAAACATAAAACAACTCGCACTCCAAAATATGGTGGAGAGGCATTTCATGTTTCTTAGATACATTTCCCCATTTTTGGCATGACTCACAAGATCTAGCATAATGATACGCATCTCTATATAACGTAGGCCAATAAAAACCACATTGCAAAACTTTATAAGCGGTTTTCCATGCGCCGTGGTGGCCTCCAACTTCACGTCCATGGAAAAAGGATAGTAGACTGGAAATCTCATTATTAGGAATGCATCTCCTAATGATGCCATCCGAACACCTCCGAAAAAGGTCCGGTTTCTCCCAATAATAGAATTTCAAATCATGGAAAAACTTCTATTTCTTTTTCCATGTACAATGAGGTGGAATATAACCGTGTGTGAAATAACTAACAATGTTACCAAACCATGGTGCGTCCTACTTTTGCATCGGGTTGTTTCCAATAAGTTGCATGGACAGGGGTGCATCAATCACCATAAGTTGTTAATCCGGGAATGTGTCTTGTATCTCTTTCCTTTTGCCTTCCTCTTCAACGATCTCTAGTCTACTCAAGTGATCCGCCACTACATCTTTCTTATCCTTGATCTCAACATCGAATTCTTGAAGAAGTAGAATCCATCGTAGATGTCTTGGCTTTGCATCTTTCTTTTTCAGTAGATGTCGTAATGCCGTATGATCGGTGTGGACAATAACCTTAGAACCGATAAGGTAAGAAAGGAATTTATCCAAAGTGAAGATAACCGCTAAAACCTCCTTCTCGGTTGTAGCATAATTAATTTGTGCCGCATTCAAGGTGTGAGATGCATAGTATATTGCCTTTAGAACTTTATCATGACATTGGCCTAACACGGCCCCAACTGCTAGATCACTTGCATCACACATTAGCTCGAATGGGAGAGTCTAATCCGGTGCTACTAAGACATGTGCACTTACCAATCTCTTCTTCAAAGTCTCAAATGCTTCCATACACGTATCATCAAAGTTGTAAGGTACTTCCTTCTCGAGTAGATGGCTTAATGGTTTAGCAATTTTAGAGAATTCCGCAATAAAATGAAGATAAAATCCGGCATGTCCAAGAAATCCTCTTAAAGTTTTCAAGTTCACCGGTGGTGGCAGCTTCTCGATCACCTCAATCTTTGCTTTGTCAACTTCGATACCTTCTTCTAAAATTCTGTGGCCTAAAACAATACCATCGGATATCTTCAGAACATTGTAGAACACGTTCCAAATGGGACAGACATTGATCGAAGGAATCTCCAAAGTTACTAAAGTCGTCCATGAATATTTCAAAAAATTTCTCAACCATCTCAAAAAATATTGCCATCATACATCTTTGAAATGTGGCTGGAGCGTTACATAAACTGAAAGGCATTATTTTATAAGAAAATGTTACATAAGGACAAGTAAATGTTGTCTTTTCTCGATCACCGGCCGTAATGAAAATCTGTAAATATCCCGTATAGCCATCAAGGAAACAATAAAATTTGTGTCCACACAACCGCTCCAACATTTTGACAATGTACGGCAATGGGTAGTGATCCTTCCTTGTATGCTCATTTAGTTTTTGAAAGTCAATACACATGCGATAACCGGTTACTTCCCTTGTAGGAATCCATTCGTGTTTCTCATTTTCTTTGACTGTGAAACCGCCTTTCTTCGGTACCACTTGAGTAGGACTCACTCATTCACTATCCGATATAGGAAAAATTATGCCCATTTCTAACAATTTGATAACCTCCTTCTTCACCACTTATAGCATATGTGGATTGAGATGGCGTTGTGGTTATGCACACGGCTTTGCATTGTCATTCATGATAATCTTGTATACACAAATTTCCTGACTAATTCCATGAATGTCTACTACCGTCCAACCAAATGCTTTTTTTGTGCCTTCTATGCATTCTCAACAATTGATCTTCCTGCATGTCGCTTAGTAGCGAAGAAATAATAACAGGGAGCAATTTATCATTTGCAAGAAAAGCATATATAAGATTCGAAGTGAGAGGTTTCAACTTCAAATTTCTTGGTGGCTCTTCCACCGAAGGCTTTAGAACCGGGCAACTCAAATCTAGCTCCCAATACCGGTGCCATGGTTGTCTCTTAAAAGGACCACCGGCATCTAAATGAAAAGTCACTTCATTCATTTCTTTATCATTCTCTCCTCCTTTATAAATTGACAAAGCCAAACATTCTTCAAGTTTGTCTTCAAAGGCTTGCAGGTTAGTACGATCAACACACAGAAGATATAGCATCTATGAAAGAACAAGACTCTTGTGAGTTGTATGGATGTTTCATAGCCTTAAAGATATTAAAAGTGACTTTATCCTCGTTAACTCGATGTAAGTCAACCTGATGATATAATTCCGATGATTCACCCATTTTTCTAATGCAATTAGTGGTATTTTGACATTAACTTGAGCAAATTTTATGATGATTGGAACCATTTTTTTGTGTACATAGAACTTTCGGAAAAACCATGCTTCTAGTTGTATTATATTAGTTATTAGCCGATTTTGTTATCGATTTACACGTGGTATCCTTGTGTCTATTTTCTTTGCATAGATATCATGGTTGGGAGCGGGAATTTTTTGCCTTAAGGTGTCATTTGATTTTTTATGATGATTTTGGAGCTAAGGTGAGGATTTCAACCCACGAGGATTATCGACACACGTTACAGGGTTCGATCCAAGCCTAGTGGAAGAGTAAACATTGATCATGGTGATTTCAGATACAAATGGTGTGCGCCATGTCGTATTGACCCACGTCAAGAAGCTACACACCTTGCTGAGCATTTAATGTGAATGTCATTCAGCCAACTACTACATATTGGACTTGACGCGTGCCAAACAGCTGTGACCTACGCCAGTAATGCATTATGCACTTGACGCACGCCAGATTGGATTGACCTGCGCCAACATTGCAGGGTAAGCAAAGAATTAATCTCTTTTATTCTTCCACTCACAAGATTATAAAAGATACACTTCATCTTCTTCAACTTATCCATCTTGAAGGCAACCCCCCACCCAGGCTCTTATAGCTGAATTTTAGTAGAAATTAACTCTTTATTTTGATTGTAAGGCTAAGGATTCTAGTTTAACTCTATTTGTTGATTGAATTCTACACACTAGTGTTAGTTTATTGAAGCTTTTGGAAGTTGGATGAAGAACACCAACTCATATTTGTACTAATTGATTTGGTAATCCTTAATCTTTATTTTCATTCAATTGTTCTTATGGTTATGAATATTAATTTGAGATGTTGATATTTGTAGACACGAGGGGCTAGATTTATCTAGCCAAGATTATGTTGTAACTTTAGTTTATCTTCTTATGTTGATTGGGAATGATAGTCTGTGTTGTTAGTTTTGATTGTTGTGAAGCTTTTCCTACTTGTGTTGTATTGATTGCTTGCATTGGAGTAATTGCCTAGTGTTAGCATTTACACGTTTGACGGAGACCGAAAGGTGATGTTAGTCGTGAGAAGAGGGTAGGAAAACCGGAAGGTAAAATTGACCTTTCGTGGCATTTGATTTCTTATCCAGGGATAGTTGACATTGTCATTGCATTCACGTGCGTAGCATATCGAATCACTATGTTTAGGACACCTAGACCAAAGAGGAGGTAGAGAGAAATTCCATACACTCGTAGAGTGGGAATTTCTTGCTTAAGAATACACTCGATAGCTAGGTTACACGTTGTCTTGGCTAGTTTCTTTTATCATTTATCATCTTTATTATCACAAGCACCTTATTTATGCATTTAACGACTATCTTGCATTTGTGACATAGATTGAATTAATATAGACTTTTTCGTGTGTAACCTCGCAAGTGAGTTCCCCGTGGATTCGACCTTGACTCACCATACTTGTTGGTCCCTTGAAAAGTCTTTGGTTAAGTTTAGAGGGGGGTGAATAAACATAACACTTAAAACTTTTGGAGTTAACAAACTCAAAGAACCAGTCAATGATCCGCCGATACTCAGAGTTGATAACGGTCATTTTGTGCCCGTTATTCTATGGTCTTTATCCCGATTCGAGGTGTGCGGTTAATATCGGCCTAGGCGAGGTGTACGGTTAATATCGGCATCCTTAGAGTCGTAAGCGTGTGAGTTATATGAGATGGAGGCACTTAAGAGGCGAAGTCACGTAACAATATCACAGTGATCTAGTGACCTACCGGTGCTACGTCAAGTTTTAGAGGATGACTCCCGTAGCCAATATAAACGGATATGAGCGGATTAATAGTTGATAAGTCTAGTTGTTATATAAATTGTCTAGGTCCAAATGATTACGGTTATAATTGGGCAGTTGATTACGTTATTTGTTTACGTGTTATTTATTTATTTGTTTGAGTGTGTCTTTCTTTTCTCGTATCCTATGTTGGTCATAGACCGTCTTTGTCAAACGAAATAAATAGGTTGACTATTTAAGTTAGGATCCACAAATTGATTCTCTGTGGGATCGACCTCGACTCTATCTAGCTATACTGCGATTGAACCTAGTTCACTTGCTAGTGGTTATTTAGGCATCGAGTTAATAATTTAACTTGACCTCAATCAAGTTTTTGGCGCCGTTGCCGGGGAATCAACGGTCCAACTGCTTAAATAATCTACTTAATTATTTCGTTTTTCTGTTTTCTTTCATAAAAATAAAAAAATAAAAAAATAAAATCTGTATGTTCGGTCAACCGAACGTTGTCACTCGGTCGACCGAGCCCATTATTTGTTTTATATTTTCTGATAGTTGTTTTCTCCCTGTAATTCTGTTAGTAGGTTATAAGCCTAGCAGCAGTATGAGTAATCATACTGCCTGTTAGTTCAATAACCGTTTGTTGTTTTTCTTTATGATGCAGC
The DNA here is from genome assembly GCA_026214975.1 of Gentiana macrophylla. NCBI lineage: Eukaryota > Viridiplantae > Streptophyta > Magnoliopsida > Gentianales > Gentianaceae > Gentiana > Gentiana macrophylla. Next base: position 93,946,110 of record CM047808.1, on the reverse strand, counting down.
TAATCAGAAATCACTCGAGCGAACTGTTTAGCAAAATGTCATCACATCAGTCTTCTGAGGTTCGAGGAGAAGAAGTCATGGTGCTGAGAACCAAAACCACACATAGAAAGCCGTTGACACCTAAGCTCAAGGAGAGAATAGCGAAGATGAAGGCAAGAATTCAAGAAGCTAAGAAGTCAAAAGAGTCTAAAGATGCTTACATATACAGAGGTATGTCCAAGTTAAATCCTGAAAAGATTTCTTGATTCGGACTCGAGGATATGACTACATGCATCATATGTCAGATATAGAATCTGATTCTGAGGTTAGCATAGACCTAAATCTCCCTAAAGTCATATGTCCCAGAGATGCAGCGCATATTGAGAATGAAGCTCGGTTGATGCCGAAACTAGATGATCCAGGAGCATTTATGGTAGAGGTTACCTTAGAAGGAACATACCTAGGGTTGGCTTTGATAGATTCTGGCTCGAGTCTGAACATTTTCCCGAAGAGTCTTTGTGATAGAAATCTAATCCTTACCCCCCACGAATAATCCGTTGCAAGTTAGATTTACGGATGGGACCAGAACAATCATGTCTGGAAATATGTATAATATGATCATTGGCATAGGACAGCTCAGGTTTAAGATAGATATAGTTGTTATGGATATAGATGAGCACCCTCACTACCCGATCATTTTAGGGAGAGCCTTTATCAATACTTCTAGAGCCCTAATTCGTATGTCCAGGCGTGAGATCACATTTTTCGATGCTAAAGGTTCTGAGACCTATGGGACGAGGGATTCAGATTTCCCTACTCCGGTGAGCGTGAATGTTATAGGAGTTGGTAGTTCGAAACCAGATTTTACTCCGGACCTAGAAAAAAGTGTTGATGACAAGATAGAAGAAAGAGATGAGACCCTTACAGTTCTGAGTCGTGAGAAAGCTGTCGAGCCTGCCCCTGTTCTAGAAAATCATAATCCTGAAGGCCTGCTATTCTCTAGACCCAAGGATAGAAGGAAGCAAGCAAAGAAACAAACTCGTAGAGTTCGAGCTAAAGAGAACTCATCTAGTTCTGAAACAATCATGAAAGTTGGAGCTTTCTTGGATGGACAGTTCGACTGTCTTTTCGTTGGACTCACACCTCGCGGAAAGGCACTCATGCAAAAGGACAGCAAGACATTTTCGGTAAAGGCTAACCGGGTGAAGACCTGGCAAGCCAAGAGCAGTTCGTAGGAAGTGATGATTTTTGGAAAGTCGAGCTACCGACTTAAACTGTAGAACTATTTCTATTTTTCGTTATTTTATTTTAATAATAAAAGTAGCGTGAAAGCGATAAGAGTTTTTTTATTTTGCCGTGTTCGATGATTCTTTGAGTTAAGGATGTGCAAAATAATTTTTTTTTATTCGAATCATTTTTACGTGAAGTAGTGTGTAGGAACCGAGTCTTTGTAAAAAAGACAAATGTGTTGATTAAGGAAATAAGAATGCGTTATTTTCCAAATGTTGTAGGCCATATTGCTTTATTTATTTATGAAAAGAATGAGATTGTTTTTGTGCTTATGACAACTTGTCGGTTGGGATAATTTATGCGGTAGGAATTGAGAAAAAAAAAAAAAGGTGAAATAATAATTTTGGCATGGTTATGTGTTGTAGTTAATTTCCGGTGTGTCAAAATTAAATGGTCAACACCATTTATTTCTACATATCCCCATTCACCTTTCACTCTTCCCAACCATTCACCTTTCCCTCTTCCCAACTTCTTTATTCTTCCAATTTAAATTTTCAAATTCCACCTTTACACCTCATCAATCCCCAACCATTCTAATCCACCAATCACATTCCACTTTTCAATTTCCAACTTCTCTATTTAACCCATTCATCATCTTCTCCATTTTCTTCATCCTCTTTTCCACTTTTCATCCAAATTCTCCATCTACCTTTTCCCCAAATCCTTGTAGAAATCAAATGGAAATATTTTGCAAATCTTCATCCATTATACCATTTCACTCACTTTTCATCTTTTAAACCGCAAAGGAGCTGTTGAAATTTTTTCTAATCGGCCAAATCAGTCACTGGGAGGATACAGGGCCGGAAACCAACCAGTTCGGTCGACGGATTGCACTCGGTCAACCGAGTGATTACTCTCGGTCGACCGAGAGTTCCCCTTGCTGCCGCCGTCAGCTGCTGTGCCGCTTACCTGTCAGAATGCCACCAAGAAGACGCAGAGCCGCCCAATTTGTGGCTGTTGAAGGCGACACACCTCTAATAAACGGGGTACCACAATTCGCGAGTCGGGAGGTATATTCTTCGTTTATTAATCATTTCGTAAATGCCCCTGTACATCGAGCTCGAGGACTGGATTTGGACAATTGTGGAGATGAGCTTTTGGGATTGGTGGAACATTATCAGTGGCGAGATGTCGTAGCGCCCCCCGGCCGAGTCAACGTCAATTGGGTAAGGGAATTTTATGCTTACTTACGCGTACATCCCGATACCAATATTGTTATTATTCGTGGACGACCGATTGTAATTTCTCCGGGTACGTTTAATGCTTATTTTGGTCTGGATATCTCGGAGGACGGGCCAGAGTATACGGTGACGTTTGACGGGTCCGACGCTTGGTTGGAGGAAGTTGGTGCCTATCTGGGGATAGAATGGACTATAGGAGAGGTTGCCCGCATATTTGCGGAACCCGATTTCAGGAGATGGGAGGATAAATGCCTTCATCGGCTTATCCGTTCTAATATCTTTCCGGCCAAGCATGTATCTACGGTCTACTATGCCCATGCCACTCTGCTTTATTGGTTATACATGGGATGGCCCGTGAATGTGGGGGCATTGATACGTAAGGAAATGACAGACGATGCTCTCAAGCCTCGGCACACCTTACCTTTTGGTTCATCGATCACTACATTCGTGAGGAGCCGAGTGCCCGGTGTTAGCGGCGATTCTATGTGGAGCCAATGCCTATCTTATCTTTAAATTCTGTCGCACCACCTATCGTTCACGGCCACGATCAAGAACAAGAAGAGGAGCCCGAAGACGATGCTGACGAAGCCGGCCCGAACAATTTGCAGCTAGCACCATTCAATCCAGGATTTTGGGATTAAGCATTTTATTTCCGCATTTGCATTTCCTATGATTAATGCATTTTTATTTTTATTTGGTTTCTACTAGTATGTCGTGTTATATGGAGTAAGTTTCACTACTTCCTAAATTCAAACTCATGTAATGTTTTGGACTTGCTGAAAGATATTGAAATGTAATCATTAACTTATGGACTTAAAAATGTTTAAGGAATGTGTTATCCCTTTTACGGTCCCTTTTTCTGATTATTACTGTTTGGACTAATCATGTAACGAGTTTCGAGCTTTGTTTAAGATGCATGTTGCAGTGATTATTCTTCCGCCTTGGTAGCGGCCAATGCTTGTGCCTGTTAAACTTTGCCGAATTCCCAAGACTTGTTCAACTTCCACGCTTATCCAGAGCTAAGTTCCTTTTCTGAGTTTGTTATTTCGATTTTTATACATTGGGGACAATGCATGGTTTAAGTGGGGGGTACAAGTCACTTAGCTCAAATAAGCTTCCATATACTCCCATATATCAAATAATAAACAAAATGAGTAAAAAATTAAAACTTTTAAACTTAGAATCACATTTACTTTTGTGAGTCCCGAATATTGTATTTAATAAGAAATAAACCATATTTCATGAGTACGTGATCACTTTGTACTTCTACGATTTATTGATTAGTAAACTTAATGATATTCATATTATCCGTTGCGAGTAGTTGTTTATTATTCAATTATTCGATAAATGAATCGAGTTGTACTACGCTTATTATAAAAATGAAAAAAAAAGTATGTGTACATTGCATAGATAATTGGTTATGCTTACCTAGTGTCAAATTTATCGTCTGATGTGTTCCTCAAATTCTAGCCACAAAAGCTGAGTAATAAGCTTGAGGGCGTGCACTGTGTTTGATAATATTAAAACACTTGGGCTTGTAATACGTTACCAAAGTAGCCTTGCGCTTGTGGTAATATTCGATGCTATGTTTGATCTAAGATAGGGGGATGCTCTAAAAAGTTTTTCCTTCTTGAGATTGATAGTATCTGAAAAATATGAAGATATGAAAAGAATATTTAACTCTTCAAGAGGCTTTGAGTAGTACTCGGTCTCCAAGTCCAAAAACCCTATAGATACGCTCTGGCTTATTATTTTAGTGCTTCAACAATTAAAAGGCTTAAGAAGTGGGAATACTGAAGTTGGTAGGTTAAGACTACAAAGTTTGCATAAACTCTAATCTTGCTACGAATATTTAAAACTCAATGCACATGCACACAACACATCGATTCATGATGAATAGTGGATAATGGATATCGATGAGCACGAGAGGGTATGAGTTGATTCAAGTTTCTTGTGTCAGTATACTGTGACCATGGGAAAATAATTTATGGGGAATGACCTACTGATATTTTTGATCGGGACGATCAAAGGCTAAGTGGGGGGTAGTTGATAACGGTCATTTTGAGCCCGTTATTCTATGGTCTTTATCCCCGATTCTAGTTTAAAGGAGCTATAATAGAGTAATAATAAGTTGTAATACGCTTAAGTTGCATATGCCAAGAGTTACGATTCGTTATTATGTATTTGGAGGTTTTATTATATTATTTGATATTCTGATTGTATTTCATGCTATATTTGTAGTAACCCATTGGAGGGCGCAGGATGGACTTCGGAGAAGCTTTAACGGATTGCGAGACAAGTTGAAAGCCCAATGCATAAAAGAGCGGAAGCCCGAAGCATACAAGGCTCGGTCGACCGAGCCTATGCATTCGATCGACCGAGTGGGCTGAAGCCAAGCCCAATGATCCGGCACATTGTTTGAGGCGGTTAGGGTTCAGTAGTGTCGGCATTTAAGTCGGTTTTCTTAGGTCGGCTGTAGCTCTATATAAACACAAGTCTTTGTATTTTTTAACACACATTTTTTTTACACCAATATCAATTCATATTTACATAGAAGCAAATAAGGATTCATTAGGCTTGTGGAGGAGGCTGGGGTGCAATCATGTAAGCCCTAGTTTTTCTCCTTGTTTTCTTTTAGTAATCAATTTCCCAATTATGCTTTGATTGTTTGAGTAGTTATTCATATCTAGATGTTGTAGATCTAGGCTATGACGTTAGGGAGGTGTTGATACCTTGTCTATGAGGATCTCATACCCTACGTCCTCTTCCTACGATCTATGGATGAATCTACGTGTTTAATTTACGTGTATTTAGATTAATTTATATAATGTCACGATGATTCACTATATAATCCGATTCGTATGAGAAACACCGAGAAATATATTCGGGGATGTAATGGGAGTGAAGCACTCAGGCGACGAGAGGTGTCACTCGATCGGCCGAGTGTCTCTATTCGGTCGACGAGAGCCTCTTACCTGTTTCATCCGTTAATCGACCACGTCTTTATGATTAGGTTAGCTTAATTGAATCTGTTATCTCGGTAGGTATGGCTATGGCTACGTCACTCGCTTAATTTAATTAAAAGCGTGTAAAAAGGAAATACCAATATAAAACTCTTAGGTGGGCTTAGGAATTGATCTTCACGGATGTTCATCGTTATACGGGTAGGTTTATTTTAGGAATTGCGCGCACCTATTTATCGTAGATCGTAAACTAGCATGAGACTATGATTTGGTAATTGTTAGTTGGGCGAGAGTTTGAGTGATCGTTTAGGAAATACGCCTAACCATATGAATGTTGCTGAAGCGAGGTGTGCGGTTAATATCGGCATCCTTAGAGTCGTGAAGCGTGTGAGTTATATGAGATGGAGGCACTAAGAGAGGCGAAGTCACGTAACAATATCACAATGATCTAGTGACTACCGGTGCTACGTCAAGTTTTTGAGGATGACTCCCGTAGCCAATATAAACGGATATGAGCGGATTAATAGTTGATAAGTCTGGTTGTTATATAAATTGTCTAGGTCCAAATGATTACGGTTATAATTGGGCAGTTGATTACGTTATTTGTTTACGTGTTATTTATTTATTTGTTTGAGTGTGTCTTTCTTTTCTCGTATCCTATGTTGGTCATAGACCGTCTTTGTCAAACGAAATAAATAGGTTGACTATTTAAGTTAGGATCCACAAATTGATTCTCTGTGGGATCTACCTCGACTCTATCTAGCTATACTGCGATTGAACCTAGTTCACTTGCTAGTGGTTAATTATGCATCGAGTTAATAATTTAACTTGACCTTAATAAGTAGTCTGTTGATGCTCAATAGTCTGCTGACTATTGACTTTTACTGAATTTGTTGCAGTGGATTATATTTAAATTAAGCCTTAATACTTGTTGTTAAAATATGATACTAAGTATTAGATACTCAGTAGTGTATGTGTGTGAATCAGTTGCTAGTTCAGTAGATTGATGTGTTAGATATACTATATGCAGAATATAAATGCAGAAAGTTAGTAGGCAGTTTTTATAGTGGTTCCAAGTGGTGTAATCTGTACTCCACTCTTAACACGTGATGTTGGAGGTAATTCACTAGAGATCTTTGATGTATTTATTACAAAAATCCCTAAGTTGTTTGTCCTTCACCAATAACTATGGCTTCACAAATCGAATACTTGGAGCAGGTAAGATTCTTTGCTCAGCGTCTTCCACTTGGTCTTTGAAGGGTAGATTGCCTCTTCACCTGGCTCCACCACAAACAACATTCTTTCACACCTCAAAAGATGCTTCTTTGTCTCAAAGAGGTTTCTTGTAAAAAAGATTGAATCAAGTAAGTGATTCAGCTTTCAGCAGCTTGATCAGGATGATATGATCAGCATCTTGAGATCTTCAAGTGAGTAAACTTGATGTAGCTTGAAATCATATTACACTTGAAGAATTTTACTGGATCAGTAGCTTTATGCTCGATGAAGGTCGTGAGGTGACTTTCTAGATAAGAATTTGAAGCTCAAGATTATCTGTGTTATTCCTCAAAAATCATTGATCATCATCTGTATCTGAATTATGAGTCCTCTATTTATAGGTAGGAATCCTTGTGACTTATATTTGAAATTTAAATATAGCCGTTTCGGACTTGTCCTATCTTGACTTGCTTTTACGATTATTCTAGGGTGACCTTTGTCGATTCCTATTTGTGAAGATCTGATCTGTCCACCCTTCGACTTGTATCAATTGGATAAAGGTCTGAATCATCCCAACGTCCCTTTAATCTTAACCATTGATTTGTTTGATAAAATCAGAGGTTTTTAGCTATCCCTTTCTTTGTAGTCTTTCAAAGTAGCCTTTGAATAATTCAAAGTATATGTATCAGCAGGTTCCTGTGATCATAAGTCTATTTGAAGTACATATCGATCAGTTGATCCATATTTTCTTTGTGTTTATGAAACAATGCGGTGACTTCTTTTATCTAACTTTTTATTGTGAAGTTAGACTACAGCATTTGATCATAACCAAGTCCCAATCACCATTTAACTTATGGAACTTAGACCTTGTACACAAGGTATATGTAATCAGTTTAGGTCATCACAGACTTCCCTAAATTCTGATTCCATATCCTTGACTTTAATTACTAAGTTTGATCCCTTAGCCTTCAATAACTGAGATTGAGCCCTTAGCCTTTAGTCTTCAGCAGGTTCCTAACTAGTCTACTGACCTAGACAAGTCTGTTGATATAAGTCAGCTAACCATTTACAGTGTTTGTTTGATCAAACCTATACAAAGATCAAACTCTAATAAACCTATACATTTGATCTAGACATCCTTTTGCCTTTGCTCTATAACAGTTAGTCTGGTACTCATCACTAAAACTTAAAAATAAGTCCAACAATTCCCCCCTTTTTGGTGATGATGCCAATACCCTCCTTACAGCAAAGCAAAAAGATTAAAAACAAAAGCAGAACAAACTCCAGCCATTTCTCATTATAATCAGTTGTTCAATAATTATTACAGTCTAAAATCAGCAAAAATAAAGCATATGAAGTATGCTGATCTAGTGTCTTCTTTCTCTTTCTTCTCTTGCCTTCTCTACTTGTTCTTGATAGGCTCTTATTTCTCTAATCATTTCTCTCATCCATTCATTTTCAATAAGAGAGAAATCAACATGAGGATTCACTTCTTTCCACCATTTCCATGCTTCAGGTAGAGTAAGATTGATTTGATGTACTCTAAAGCCTAAACGCATGTATACTTCTTTGAATTCATTTAGTGATTCCTTTGCTGATGTTGTAGGTAAACTCCTTCCACCTCTACCACCTCTTCCACCTCTATGAACAGCTCTCAAGGCCTTGACTATTGTTTCCCAAAACTTGAGTCCCAGAAAGGAGTTCAAACCTTCATGAAAGACCTTGTCATGATAAGGTCTCTTTTTGCTGTTGTATACCTTCTTGTATTCTCTGAGAAGATCATCAGTGAGTGGACGTCTGCCAGGTGCAGATTCTCTGAATGCATTGGTGTCATCTTCCTATCTTTTCCTAGCAAAGATTCTGGCAGCCTCTTTTGCTACTGTTGTTTGGCTCTCTTCCCCTTTATTGACATCATCAACAAAACAGGACAGCAGGCCATGAACACTCTCCTGTGTGATAACTAGATTACTCAGTTGTCCTTCCATGATTTCAGTTCTAGTATCAACTGCAGTAATCCTTTGTTGTATAGTCTGCTCCAGTAGATTGATCCTCTCAATAAACTTAGGATCCAATCCAGCAGGTTGAAGTGTTCCAACAGCCTCAGCCTCAGCAGGCTTGGGTGCCTCAACAAGTTTATCAAGTTTTTGATGAATATGCAAATTGGTCTTTCAAAAGCTTGTCCTTCAGTGTGTTACCTTGCTTAATTCCTCTAACATCTTGAGTAAGATCAGCAAGAGCATACTGAGTGGAAGTAATATTGGAGGCAACTGTTTCTGTAGTCCTCTCTCTATTTTCCACCAGATTCATTAAATCTTCAAACCTCTGCTCTTGCCTATCAAGTTGAGTTCTTAAACTGATAATGTCACTCCCGACAGCCCTCAACTCCTCCAAGAGATGTGCTGGTACTCCACCAGCCATTCCTCCATCCATGTGGCCAGCAGACTCATCAGTAGGCTCCTCCACATTGTACTGTGCCCTCTGTCTACTGACAACCATGGCATAGCTCATATCCCTTCCAGCAGGGTTAGGTCCATGGAATTCCTCCAGAATGGGATCAAGAGTAGGTTCTTCAAAAATGGTACAAATGCCTGTGGGGGTTCATCATCAATATTTTCTTTTTCAGGCATTTGAAATTCTTCATCACTGTAGTCATAGTCCAGCAGTTGTTCATCTTCATCAATAACAACAGTCGACTGACTATCTTTCCCTTCAGTGATCTTTCCTCTAGCAGGCTCCACTACAGCAGCCTGTGTAACAACAACAACAGGGGTTTCCTCCAAACCCAAAGTTAGTTCCAACCTTTGTCCAGATGCTGTTTGTACCTCAACAACTTGTACCACCGGTTCCAACCTTTGTTCAGGTGCTGTCTGATCCTCAGCATCCTGAACCTCCTCAATCATAGGTGATCCTTCAAATCCCATCACCATATCCAATCTCTGTGCAATCACTGTCTGATCCTTAGTGGTTAGCACCCTCTGTACAAGGATTTCATGGAATTCAGCCCTATTTTCTTCTTGAAATCCTTCAACATTAGCAATCCTTCTCAGAGTATTGGCAGTTTTAAATAATATGCCCTCAGTGTCAACCCAGACTTGATATTGAACTAAATCCTCTGAACTGACATTAGGCTCACTAAGATTAGTAACCCTCTCATCATCCAAATCTTCATTCTGCTGATCTTCAGCAGACTCACCAGCATCAGCAGATTGATCTGCTGCACCATCAGTAGATCTTTGACCAGTGGCTACATCAGTTGTCCCTTTCGCCACTCCACTGGTCTCCCCAGGGAACATGGGGGGATCATCATCAGAATCAGATGAATCATCACTGGCAGGTGTGTATTTTGGATCCTTGAACATAAGTTTGGCACTTTTCTTCCCTTCATCCAATAGATCCATCAGCCTAGTTTGCAGCAAGGTTGTATCTACTAATTCCAATAGGCTGTCCACACCCAGCTGATCGAATGCCCATTCTTCAAATCCACTCATTAGATCAGCAGCTGGTTTTTGTTTCTTGTAGAATCCAAACTTCCATTGAAAATATCTTTGCACTCTTTTGAAGTTGGGATCTACCTTATCCTTCTTAGATGTCTGCTCCTTCCTTTCATATAGCATTGAGGGCTTCTTTGGAGCAGGTTGAGTACCTTGCTGACCTCCAAAGGTCTCAAATAGCAAGTTAAGAGTCTCCTCGACAGATGTTTCCAGGTCAGTAGGTTGCTCAGATTGTATATTAGTGCCTACTACCTCCATCTGTTCCACACTGGGTTCCCCCTGACTAATATGCTCATCAGCAGGGTTAGCAGCAGACTGCTCTTCCCCCTGACTTCTTACAGAAGTTGAAGGGTCTTGTACCAGTGTACCAACTTCCACAGCAGGTGCAGACTCAATAGTCTGATGTGGTTCTTCAACAAGTTGCTCAACAACAACTTGCGGCTTGATGAGGCTCAAGGCCTCTACTGGAAGAGGATTCAACAACATCTACAAAGAGGCTCGAGTGCAATGATCTGTTTGTGATTCTTCGAGAGGTTGCTCAACAACAACCTCTACTATCTCTGTGGGCTTGATAGTTGTTAGGGGTTCAGCCTCAATAGCCTCTTCTTCTTCTTCTTCCCTCTGAGTCTCCAAAATCCTCAACTGTTTCCCTTTGCCATGTTTCTTTTTCTTGGCAATTTCCTTCATTCTTTTGGAGAGGTCCTCTGATTCAACTTCAGTAGCCTTCCTCTTTCTACTTAATTCTTTCTATTGCGCCTTCAAAACATCAGCAACAGTCTTCTTCTTTGCAACTACAGTAGGGTCAGTAATCTCAATTTCAGCTGGACCCTCAGCAGACTCAGCAGTCTGTGCTGTTTGCTTCCATGTTTTTCTAGGCTTTAACATTTTGTTATCTTTCTTGTGTCAGCAGCCTTTCTCTTCTCCGCAACCTTTTTAGGAGCAGCATGCTTTGAAACTTGCTTAACCTGCTCACCACCAGCCTCATCATCTCCACCATCATCATCACTTTCTGTGGCCTCCTCAACCACATCTTCATCATCATCTAATCCAGGAATAGGAGTAGCAACTTCTGGCTTGTATCTGGACTTGTTAATCTTTTCAGATGAAATATCAGGTATCTGAAAGTGATTCAACAAGGTCTGAATCAGTAGACCTAGAGGCTTGACTTTGGATTTCCTTATACCATCCTTATCTTCAATAAACACCTTCTTTATATAGTGTATGAAGAATCCAGCCCAATCAAACTTCATACTTCTGCAAATGATGTTTAGCATGTCTATCTTAGGTCCAGACAGTGTATCTAGACTCCCAATGAATCCCAAGATGGTCTTTGCAATCAATTTGCTCAGCAGGTTATACTCAAATCCAATATGCTTCACATTAATGCTTAGATTTGAAGGTATTGCCTCATTTGTCTTTATTGCATCCAGAAATTTCACCCTTGGCAGATTCATCGCTTCTGGATTGGTAGGGGCACCATTTCCAGGTCCAAAATGAGAGATTTCTCTCAGCAGGTCTCAGGAAATTTCTATCTCTCTTCCATTAACTGTCGTAGTGAAGGAGTCTCTACCTTCATGTATGAAAATATTCCTCCAAAATTCCAGTACATTAACATATGAAATTCTTTCCGGTATACATTGATAATGTTCTCCAAACCAGCAAACCGTCTGATTCTTCTTCCTATGTTAATGGCTAGTTCGGTAGAGCGACAGTCATTAACATAACCTCTTACACTCTGACTGGTGCCGATATGAACATCATCCTTATTTGCCATGATAATTGAAAGAGATGAAGAAGAAAGCTTTCAAATCTGTGTTCACACAAAGTAATTTTAGAGAAATCGCAGATTGAGAGTTGTGAGTGTGAACTCTGTATCTATGTCTGTATATATAGACAGAGGTAGTTGCAACTGTCAGACCACTTACTGTGGTATTAACCACGATTAAATCTGAGTGAATGCTGTCTTGACACGTGGCCCATTACTTTTTCATAACGTTTTGTAACCGTCAGATCGTGTAACTACGGTTACAAGGATATAATAAATATTCCGCCATTTGCTTTTTGACTTTGGTAAGTTTGACTGTGTAACGTTTCCTTCAGCAGTCTTAGCATCAGTAGACTTGGCTCAGCAGCCTGCTGACAAATATGTCTCAGCAGCCTGCTGACAGAATTACTCTGCTGATCTTCTATTCCTCCTTGTTTTGTTCAACTGATAATACAAGATGAAGTTTAATACCAATGACTGATCTGTCAAGTGAGCTCACCCAACATGACAAAGACCAATCTCCTTGGCAACTTCATTTGCTCAATTGTCCAAACATAAGTACATGGAATTGTTGATACCAATGACTAATCTGCTAAGTGAGCTCACCCAACATAGCAAAGACTAATCCCCTTGGTGAATTCCAGTACACTGCTGATAAAAGAAATATCAGTCAACTTTTATAATTCCAAGTTCTGTCCTTAGTTTAGCAAATCTTTCACTATCCAAAGGTTTAGTGAAGATATCAGCAAGTTGATCTTCAGTAGAGATGTAAAGAACCACCACATCCTTCTTTTCAACATGATCTCTTATAAAATGATGTCTTACATCAATATGCTTGGTTCTTGATTGCAAAACAGGATTTTCAGTAATTGCAATTGCACTTGTGTTATCACACATAATTGGAATTTCTTTTTCTTCAATCCCATAATCCCTTAACTGTTGTCTTAAACACAATATTTGTGCACAACAATTTCCAGCAGCAATATATTCTTCTTCAGTAGTGGAATTTGATATTGAATTTTGTTTCATGCTGAACCAGGAAACTAGTCTATTTCCCATCAACTGGCAAGTTCATGTGGTGCTTTTTTTGTCATTCTTGCATCCAGCATAATCAGAATCTGAGTAGGAAATAACTTTGAAGGTTCCATCTTTTGAATACTAAATTCCTACTTCCAAAGTCTCTTTTAGATACTTGAGAATTCTTTTGACTGCACCTAAATGACTTTTCTTAGGTTTTGATTGAAACCTTGCACAAACACCTACAGCAATGGATATGTCAGGTCTGCTGGCAATAAGGTACAGTAGACTGCCTATCATCCTTCTGTATAAGGTCTGATCAACATCTTTTCCTTCTTTGTCTTCATCCAACATTATGTTTGTACTCATAGGAGTTGATACCTTGGTGCTGTTTTTCATACCAAACTTCTTCAGTAGCTCATTGGTATACTTGGTTTGATGAATAAAGATTCCATCTTTCATTTGTTTAACTTGTAGTCCCAAGAAGTAATTCAATTCTCCCATCATACTCATTTGGAATTTGCTTTTCATCAGATTAGCAAACTTCTCACAATGTAATTCATTTTCAGAACCAAAGATTATGTCATCAACATAAATATGTACCAGCAGGGTGCTGTCTCCTTCACTGATTCTGAAAAGAGTCTTGTCAATGGTACCTTTGGTAAAACCATTGTCCACCAAGAATTGAGATAGGGTCTCATACCATGCTCTTGGTGCTTGTTTCAATCCATAAAGTGCCTTGTTGAGTCTGTACACTTTATCTTCTTGATCTTTAACTTCAAAACCAGGAGGTTGCTGAACATAGACCTCCTCTTCCAGAATCCCATTCAAGAATGCACTTTTGACATCCATCTGATATACCTTGAAGTTTTTATAAGCAGCATATGCCAAGAATAATCTAATTGCTTCCAATCTTGCAACATGGGCAGATGTCTCATCAAAATCTATTCCTTCTGCTTGAGAATAGCCTTTTGCTACTAGTCTGGCCTTGTTTCTCACAATGGTACCAGATCCATCAAATTTGTTTCTGTATACCCAATTTGTGCCAATTATATTTGCATGATTAGGCCTTTCCACTAGTGTCCAAACTTGATTTCTTTCAAATTCATTCAACTCTTCTTGCATAGCAATTATCCAATCTGGATCTGATATTGCTTCTTCAACAACTTTAGGTTCCCTTTGAGATAGAAAACACGTAAACATTGCTTTTAGTTGTCTTCTAGTCCTCACACCTTGCTGTATATTGCCAATCACTTGTTCAGCAGGGTGATCTTTTAACCATTGTGGATTCTGGTTAGATTGATTCTCAGGAACATCATCTTCAGTAGGGTCTGCTGTAGCATTAGGGGGTTCAGCAGATCCTTGAACTGCGTCAGTTGTTGCATCAGTAAATTTTTCAGCAGGGGCAGAGTCAGAAAATTTTAAGTCATTGAACCTTTCCAAACATTAACACATTCTTGATCAGTGACTTGTTGATTCTCAGCAGGTTCTGAATCTTCATCTTCCATTCCAGTGAACTTAGGTTCATCAAACCCAACATGTATTGTTTCTTCATGTTTGAGTTGTCTTTTATTCAATTACCACTGAATGCCTTGTCGATGAAGAGTATCCCAAGAAGATTCCTTCATCTGACTTGGGTTGGAAAGTCTTCAATTGCTCCTTATGATTTAAGATAAAACATTTGCTTCCAAATGGATGAAAATAAGATATATTAGGTATCCTTCCATTCTAAATCTCATAAGGTGTTTTCAGCAGCTTCTTGTTCATTGAGGTTCTATTTTGTGTATAACATGTTGTATTAACTGCTTCAACCCAATATCTTTCTGGAAATAATGCTTCACAAATCCTAGTTCTTCCTGCTTCCTTAAGAGTCATGTTCCTTCTCTCAGCAACCTCATTTTGCTGAGGTGTGCCAGCAGCAGCAAGTTGATGTAGTACACCATTCTGCTCACAATATTCTCTTATAACCTTATTGAGAAATTCAGTACCCTTATCTAATCTAATCTTCACTACTGTCAGACTTTTCTCATTTTGCAATCTCTTCAAAAGTTCAGGCATCTTTTGAAGTGTTTCACTTTTCTTATTCATGAATACCACCCAAGTGTATCTTAAATAATCATCCACAACAACTAAAGTGTACTTCTTTCCTGTTACACTTGTTGGTGTCACTGGTCCAAATAGATCCATGTGCATCAGCTCCAACACTCTTTTTGTTGATTGCTTTGTTTTTGACTTGAAGCTTGATTTTGTTTGTTTACCTTGGCGACAAGCATCACATATAGCATCCTTCTTGAATGTGATTTCCGAAGAAACCAATCACCGATTTCTTCTTTACTAAGCTGATTGATATCATCAAAATTTAGATGATTTAACTTCTTGTGCCATAACCAATTGAGTTCGACTTGGTATGCACTATCGAGTGAGTTTCGAGGCTGCATAGTTGACCAATCCACAACATACATGTTTTGTTGTCTTTTTCTAGCCAACACAACTTGATCACCTCTTTCATCGATGATGATACATGTGCCTTTGTCAAAAGTGACCTTGTAACCCATGTCACAGAATTGTCCAGTGCTCAGCAAGTTGTAGTCCAGTCCTTCAACATATGCAACATTCCTAATTGTTAGTCCGTTTCTCAGAAGTGTACCTTACCCTCTTGTGTAACCAGGTGTGTTCTTGTTTCCAAAGTTCACTCTTGGACCATCCTTTGCCACATAGCTTGACAGACAGTGCTTATTCTTTGTCATATGTCTGGAACATCCACTGTCAAAGTACCAGACACCCTACAAAACAAAATTAATACATTTTAGGTACCCAATCCTGTTTGGGTCCATGTTGGTCAGTGGTAAGCATGACCCCTGGAAAGTTCCCATAAGGTCTTCTTCTAAAGGTATCATACTTATGTTCATACATGTATTCCACACATCCATAAGGTCTAACATTTGGTTGTGTAGGATTCATATATACTTACTAGCCTTTTCGTATATAGTGCTGTTTAGGGTGATTTCTCTTGTTAAAAGCACCAGTATAACCATAGGTTTGTTGTCTGTTAGGAACAGCCCTGTAATATGGAGTATGCTGAGTGTTATTAATACCATCCGCAACGGAAGCGATTTTAGGATCTAGATCTATAAATTACACGTAATAAAATAACTAGATCTACATCTACAAGGGGGTTGTAGAACATACCTCTTGGATCTCAAAATCCAAGTAGAAGAACCGCAATAGGAAGAACAATAGAAGAATGGTGTGAAGAGCACCACGATCTTCCGCACGTGTGATCCAAGCAACTCCCGGTGGAAGGAAATTCTCGTCTCGAATCCTCCCGATATGCTACCCGGAAAACCTCCAAGATTTTCCCTCTTTCCCCATGGCCGAAAATTTTTCCTTCTCCTCTCTAAGAGGTGAAGTCGAATTTTATGTGTGTGTTTGAGGCTTGGGAGAACTCTCTTTTATATAGGAGAGTAATCCTTGTCCTCCAAGGATTTTATTATGCAAATAAATAATCCAAAAAAATAAAGATAATCCCAAAATATTGTAGAATAAATGTAGAATAATCTTTATCTTTATTTCTTACCATAAATATTTATCCAATAAATATTTTGTGCACATGTCTTATTAATCCACAAGAAAACTAATTTCTTGTTGACTAAAACACATCCTTGGCAGAAAAATTACTTATTGACCTAGTCAATATTATTTTCGGCCATAACACTAATTTTTGTCAAGATAATGAAAAATGTCTTTTTCACATATTTAATTATTTAGCCCAACTAATTTAATAGTCCACTAAACAATTAATTCACATATCGTTTTAATTAAATTCTAACAAGAACTAAATTAATATTATTAGGATTTGACGTCCGAGAATAGCTATGCTATATTGGAGGCACGTCGGGGACCATGGACTAATAATCAGCGGCTCCGATAAATCAAATAAATAATTATCTTACGAATGTAATAATTATATTCGATAAATCAATCACAGAATATGCCACCATAATCCCGTGATCGCACTCCTCCGATTATAAGATTATATTCATCTCCTCACGAGAATGATAATAAGCGCCCATTGATATAATCATTACATATGGATTTATCCTCCATAGATCGCTCATTCTAAATCGGGAAGTTACCGTCAACCCTTTTCGTAACCTCTTATCCTCATTTATCATTAACCCCTAGTGATCAATTAATTCATACAACACCTTTGGTAGCTAATCGATTGTAATATGAACTCCATGGATCGATCGGTTTCTAGGATTAACAAATAAAGGAATCGTCTATCTACTTCGGAAATGGAAGGAATGGATTCGTATCTCATGATAACACGGACTACTCACTCAATCTAGTACAATGCCAAGATGGGGTAATTCAGATCACAGACTCAGTGTAATCCGTGAACCGTCAAGTCAAACCTCATAATCGATTCAAGCGGTTGATCGTGATCACCTCAGGATTAAGATATATCCATAAATATGATCATCGATTGATTCGATAAGACTTTCGATTACGGAATTATATCGTGAACCCTAATCAAATCGGTCCAAATTTCTATATGATATATCTATCATATATAAATGCCCCACTAGGTTCTCTTAACCGAAAGTCCGGATAAGACAATCACACCTATTGTGTTCTGGGCACGTTAATAGCACGTTAAAGGAGAGACCCGATACTCTCGATTAACTTCACTACGGGCTAATTGTATTTTAAGTACATCTTCACTAACTCAATCCTCCCGTGTATATCCCATACACTGAGTTAAGTGATTACATAAACGATATACTTTTGGGTTTTCTATAGTGTAAATACTATTGTCACATCGGTGAATATGAGAATAATAAATATGAATAATAATATCATTTCATTTATTAAATAAAACAATTACAAAATTGTCTTTCGGGCATAAAACCTAACAATCTCCCACTTGCACGAAAGCATGGGAGTAATTGTTTTAGAGCACACCCTATTACTTAAGCTACAACAAACTACATCTCCCACTTGCTCTAAAGCAATGGAGACCCATCCTGTATTCTAGTACCCATTAAGCATATCATAACCATTGTAGATGACAAATTACACTCCGAGTGTGCCATCGTAGGATAGGTTAGTGACTCGGGGAGTACCTACATCTAAATATCATGGGTCTTAATGATTAGTCAGGTTGTCGGCTCGAGACGATCCGTAGAATCGAAACGTTACCGGTCCATCTAATCATGTGGTACTTTCCCATTATGCTTTTGACCTCTAGTGATTTTGAAAATCCTTATGAGCTACCCCTTCATCATTTGCACAATGATGTGGTATCGGCTTCCATATCTAGAATCACTCCCAGATATGGAAAGGAAATCCTTAAGCTATATCGCCTCTCTAGCTACTACAAATGCCGCTAATCACCCAACTAGTTAAAGTCGAGTTGGCATTGCTGGATTCCTCCAGGCAATAGCTTCAACACATTAGTAAACACTGAGTCCAAGATCGACTTAACGATCATCCTCAATCTGACTTAAAATCAAAATCAGTGTATCACACATATGCAGGTTCACAGATGAATATGTCCGCATATTATTCCTCGTTCTCTTCAAGATACTAAAGGACATACTAAACTTGCTTTGTTAACCGCCGAATCTAAGATTCGATCAAAGTTGATGTTCAATAACCTGACCATCTCTTACTAGAAAGAGAATCTATCCCATTTCTCCTGATCCGAAGATTTAGAGAGTCATTCCTGAGGCATATGGTAGAACTTCCTCATTGAATGTTGCATACACAGATGCATCATCTTAACCAATAAGATGGATGGGAAACCATTGACTGATTCTAATGAATTCGACCGAGTCAAACTCTTTAGGATGTTGTCCAAAACTCTGTTGCAGAGAATTGTGGCATTGTCAGATTCTGACATCAGATAACACACCCATGTTGATTCCAACTGGCGCAGTGTTATCCTTCACAAACACTAATATATATTTATATTTTCACTACTGTACTAAATTGATATCCAGTCTACAAAAGACTTATCAATATTCTGGTCAAATCCACATATTGTAGAAATATATGACTTCTAGTGACCGAGAGGTTTGCTTTTTATCCACAAAGGACATAAGCCTTGACAGTCATCTTGTCATAAGTTCATAAGGCAATACCCTTTTGTTCCGAATGAATCCAGACTCCGTTTTTTTGGCAAGAAAGCCTCAGGGGATCACCCCTATTTTCGTTTTCAATGAAATCATGCAATACTAAGTGGTAAGAGAGTCCAAGGTCTGATTAACTCTCTACTTCTTAGGGAATTACCCCTAGACCACTCAATCTTTTCTCTGAAAGATAAACTTTCCTATTCATTCTACTCTTTTCCGTGTGTTAGGAACATTTTATTATGTTTTGATGATGGCCATATCATCTGTTATAGCAAGCCTGAAATAAGTTAGAATTCTCTATATAAGTCTTTACTTAGAGTCTGACATGTTGTATAAGTTTAGTCAGACAAGTATTGTACTAGTTGGTAGAATGGCAAAGTAAAACAGACATTCGACAGAGTGAATCCAGCCAAGCACCAGCAGAGATACAATGAAGACTTTATGGTCTGACTTATAACCAAGGAAGTCTGTGATGACCTTGGATAAGTCTAAGTTATGTTTCAAGTGATGAAACTTAATATTCAAATATGGTGTACACTGATCTTACCCCAATCAAGGATCAGTGAAGTACAAAGATTCTCCTTAAACTTAAGCAAAAAGAAAAGCAATGAATCGGGCCGAGTAAACCGACTTTCGGTGAGTGAAGACAAACGGTGAAGTAAGAGCCAAAACGGCTAAGTCGGAAGGATCACTCGACCGTTCGTAAAACAAAGAAAGTAATACTTACCAGATCAGATTTAATATATGTTGAAGATTCAGAAGATCATGCATTAAATAGAGGATCAATCAAGGACGGATTTTCTGCTATACGTTCGAAGAAAAAAATCCGATCACTGAAATCAAGGAGAATGCAATTAAGGGGGAATCAAGAATAAAATCAAGGATTATTCTCTCATTAATATAGCCAACGGACGGAATTTCAAAATCAAGATTATTCAAGGCTATAAATAGAAGGCATTGACAGACAAACAAATACAACGATCTGAAAAAGAAAAACTAAGCAGAAACTCTGTCAATTCAAAAATCCTTCTCTGAACTTACAAAGGTTTATCTAGAGGTCAACTCAGACATCAGAACTACAAAGTCATATTCAGCACTGAGATTGATCAAGCAAGTTGGTGAATCTTATTCACTTCAAATTGAAGCAACTGAATCAGAAGCAATCTGAGAAGGAGTTGTGTGTGTGATAGATGCTGAAGGATTTTGATCTCAAGGAGCAGTGAAAGAGACTGAATCATCAAGGCCATTGCGTCAAGGAGTGATAGTCTTGTAGATTGTGAAGCTTGGGAAGTCAAGGACAATCATACTATTGTAACTGTGAAAACAATAGTGAATTCCTCCAATCATCACATGAGAATAGTGGATTAAGGGATTACACCACCCTGAACCACTATAAGCCTTGTGTCAATTTACTTTCTGCAAATTTACTTTACAGCATTTACTTAAATTGCCTAGATCATAACTTTTATCTGTGATTGCCTAAACTGATTTGAAAACAACATAGTAAGAAGGGACTTATCCGCTGCCCAAAAGCTTTTAAACATAAGAAAAGTTTTTGAAACTCTACTGTAGTCATTCACCCCCCCCCCCCCTCTAACTATAGTTTCACCCTTCTCTAGGACCAACAATTGGTATCGGAGCGGTGTTCCTAGTATCAGAACCTGTTCGGATCTAATTTTTGGTAACAAGGAGATCACGTATTTTCAAAGTAGTTTTCAAATCTGAGCTTTCCGTTCATTCACATATAGATCTATTATCGATTCCTCAAACTTTTTGTCAAAAGTACCTGTTTTAAATGTTAATAATTTTGATGAATATAAAATAAGAATGCTATCTCATCTTGCAGCAACTCATGAAGAGATGATGGATGTAATTAATGATGGACCAATCATAATCACACTGCGTGGGTATGCATACGCAGGAGCAAATCAAAGGAAGGAAATTGATAAACCTAAAAGGATTGGACCAAGGATGACAGGAGAAGAGCAAATCGGACTTTGTTGCAAAAGACACGATTTTGAAGACCCTAGATAGCAACATGTTCATGAGAATCAAAGATCGCAAAACAACAAAGGATATGTGGGACAAGCTATCATTGATAAATGAAGGATCTCAAGCGATTAAAGAAAACAAATTATCTGTTGCAAATGCAGAATTTTGAGAACTTCAAAATGAAGGTGGTGAATCCATTGATCAAATGGACAATGATTCTCAAGCATTATCGATGAATCAGCAATGACTTGGACACACATATCCCCGTAAAGAAGTATGCTTGAAGATTTTGAGAGGCTTACGAAAAATGGAAGATCATAACATCATGAATCGATGAACAAAAATCTTGCAAACACAGACACTCGACCGATGTCCCAATTAAAAGCTCATGAATTCGAATTGAACGGTGAAGACGGTGCTCGGGCAGAGACACAAAAATCATCTGACTGGTTGCACCTCAAAGAAAGTAACTTTGCCGATTGTATTAGAGAGAGACACAAGAACTCAAAGAATGTAGCTTTATTAGTCAAACGTTTTTGTGAGTTTAGCATAAAAAAGCCATTCAAGGGAAACTCGTCATCAAACAAGAGGTCAAGCTCAAACAAAGACATGAAGAAGAAAGATGATGAATACAGATGCTTCAATTGCAACATAAAAGGCCACTTCAAGGTGATTGCCTGAAGAAAATGATAAAGATGACAAGAAGAAGTACAAGGCATCCGAAAAGAGAAAAGGCAAAAAGGCACTCAAGGTGAATCCAAAGCAGTTGAAAAGAATGAAGAATCATCGATAATGATTCGGATGATAGTGATGAAGAAGACATTTCTGAGAATATGAAAAGCATGCCTTTGTCTCATGACCAAAGAATTAAATGAAGATGAAGGCAACATTCGAGACATCGATTTATGTCTAATGACCAAAGAATCAAATGAAAACCGAGGTATCATCTAGCTCTTACTCTTCATCTAATGAATCCACATCGACATCGCACAATCTTTCGCTTCTCCCATTAGATACAAAGAGACTAGTCCAAAATCTCATGACTAAATTTGATGAAATTGAAATGAATCATGAAATTCTCGGAAAAGGAATGCAAGGATCTAAGAAAAGAGAATAAGAGATTAAAGAAAGAACTGGATAAAGAAAAAGCTGAATTAACTAGTAAGGAGACCCACTAAAATTGTCAACAAAAAGCAGATGATCATACATGTGTTATTGACAGATCAGTTAAGAAAATCTCCCCACCAGTAAAGGTAACCACTGCACCACTAAATGCACCAGCTTACAAACCCTCAAAAAGGTTTGGATCAGATCCAGTCTTGGCTACACAATCGAGGATGAGAGTAGGAATAATGGTCAACACAATTCTAAATTCAGGACCAACTATGGACCAAAATTTAGAAAGGGACAGACCATAGTTCCAACAAATCATCCTGCCCGGTGAAGTCAAAACCTAGTGTAGTGAAACAGTAGACTAAATCCTCATTCTAGTCAACCAAAAACAAAAGCCTTCTGAAAGGTAAAGGAAGACTTTACCATTCAGAGGATGATTGGAACATTGCACCTCCAAAATACAAGAAAAAACCATTCCATAATATGCATCATGTGTTTAAGAAAAACCAATCTAGCTATGTTCCTAGACACATGAAGCAAGAAAGGTTTCCTACATCATATTGGAGAGTGAAGAAGGATGTAAATGCACCAAAAGGTAGAGAAAAGTATCAGAATACCTTCAGCAAAAATATTAGAAGCTATTCTGCCATGCCTTATACATATGAAGTTGATGACTTCAATTATCCAAAAAGAAGAACTGTTGGATATACACTTGGTATGGGAGGCATGACTGCTAACAGGTATGGACCCAAACAGTGTTGGGTACCTAAACTTAATTAATTTGTTTTAAAGGATGTCTGGTACATAGACAGTGGATGTTCCAGACACATGACAGGAAATAAGAAATGGCTCACTGACTTCAAAGCTTTAGATGGACCCAAAGTCATATTTGGAGGCAAAGAAAACCCTGACAAGATTAAGGGGGAAGGCACAATACTCAAGAACAATTTGAAGATTCAAAATATAGCATATGTTAGAGGACTTAACTTCAATCTGATGAGCATCAGTCAATTCTGTGACAAAGGCTACAATGTACATTTCAATAAGGAAGGATGCAAAGTGATTCACAGCCAAACCAACACAGTAGTTCTTGCAAGAAGAAGACAAGATAACATGTATGTGGTGGATTGGAAAACAGCCAAGACAGAAACATGTCTGCTTGTCAAAAGTAAACAATCAACCAGCTGGATTTGGCACAGAAGGTTAAATCACTTGAATTTCAAGACCATTAACAAACTATCAAAGAACAAGTTATTTGAAGGTCTGCCAGAGATCACATTCAAGAAAGAAAGTCTATGTGATGCATGTCAGAAAGGAAAACAAATAAAAAGTTCATTCAAGTCAAAGCCTTATCAATCTACAACAAGAGTTCTACATCTGTTGCACATGGATCTGTTTGGACCACCATACCAGTAAGTGTAAGTGGTAAGAAATACACCCTATTAGTGGTGGATGACTTTTCAAAATACACTGGACCATTTTCATGAACAAGAAGAAAGAGACACTCAAAAAGTGCAGATTTGGCCGAGAAGACTCCAAAATGAAAAGAATCAAGATCATCAAGATCAGATCAGATAGAGGCACTGAATTTCTAAATGAAATCATCAGGACCTACTGTGAATAAAATGGAGTGTTACATCAACTATCTGCAGCAGGAACTCCACAACAAAATGGTGTAGCAGAAAGAAGAAACAGAACTCTCAAAGAAGCAGTTAGAACAATGATTGCTGAAGCATGCTTACCAAAAAGATTTTGGGCTGAAGCAGCAAACACAGCATGCCAAACACAAAACAGATCAACCATCAACAAGTATCATGGAAAGACTCCATATGAAATATGGAATGGTAGAAAACCAAATATCTCATATTTTCATATGTTTGGATCGAAATGTTTTGTTTTGAACAGGAACCAGCTGCATACCTTTGATGAAAAGGCTGATGAAGCAATCTTTATGGGATACTCAGACACCAAAGAAAGCATTGAGTACTCAACAAAAGAACACCTTTGGTGATTGAAGAATCAATACATGTAGTTTTTATGAACCAAATACAAATGGTGAAGATCTTAAAGATCAAGAAGAGGAAGCAGCACAAAGAGAAATCTATACAAATGCAACCATACCAACTTCTATCTGAATCATCATTTTGAAAATCAAGAGGAGCCACATATCAATACAATGTGAAGAAGCACGAGATTTCAAGTTCATGCTCGGCATGAAGGTATGGAAGCACCAAGTGAAGAACAACTTCAACCTGGTCTAAATTGGCTAAGAGATCATCTCAAGAACTAGTCATTGGAGATATTCACACAGGAGTTAGAACCGTAAGACAACCTGGAGCACATCCTAACATGCTTTCTATCGAAGTGGAACCCAAGACCATAGATGATGCAATCCAAGATGCAGATCGGATCACGACCATGTAAGAAGAACTAAATGAATTTGAAAGAAATGAAGTCGGGAACTGGCTGATGAGACAGATATGGCCAACATCATTGGAGCAAAATGGGTATTCAGAACAAGATGGATGAGAAAGGAATCGTTTGTCGAAACAAAGCAAGGCTAGTTGCAAAAGGCTACTCTCAAGCAGAAGGGATAGATTATGATGAAACATTTGCACCAGTAGAAAGATTGGAGGCAATCGGACTCTTTCTAGCATTTGCTGCATTCAAAGACTTCAAAGCCTATCAAATGGATGTCAAGAGTGCATTCCTAAATGGACTTTTGGAAGAAGAAGTATATGTAGAACAGCCTCCTGGCTTTCAAATCAAAGGAAAAGAAGACAAAGTATACAAACTCAAGAAGGCCCTCTATGGACTCAAACAGGCACCCAGAGCCTGGTATGAAACACTATCACAATTTTTGATTAAGAATGGATTCAACAAGGGAACTATAGACAAGACTCTATTCAAACTAGAGGAAGAAACAAGTACATTTCTAGTACAAATCTATGTTGATGATATCATCTTTGGATCAGAGAATGAAAAGCTATGTGAGAAATTTGCAAACCTGATGAAGAGCAAATTTCAGATGAGCATGATGGGAGAATTAAACTATTTCCTTGGCCTTCAAGTAAAGAAAATGAAGGATGGTATTTTCATTAGTCAAGCCAAGTACACAAGAGATCTAATACACAAGTATGGGATGGATACAAGTGGCACATCAGATACACCAATGTGTGCAAGAGTCATTCTTGGGAAAGATGAAACAGAAAGGATGTTGATCGAGAAAATGTATAGAGGAATCATTGGATCCTTACTATACTTAATCGCAAGTAGACCTGATATAGCATTTGCAGTAGGAGTATGTGCAAGATTTCAAGCTCAACCAAAAGAATCACATCTTCTAGCAGCCAAAAGGATAATCAAATACTTGAAAAACATTATCAATGTTGGTATTTGGTATCCAAAAGATGGAGGATTTAAGTTAATATCATATTCGGACTCGACTATCTTTGGATGCAAAATAGATAGAAAAAGCACCTACGGAACATGTCAAATGCTAGGCACCCAGACTAGTCTCTTGGTTCAAGAAAAGCAAAACTCCATATCTACATCAACATTTGAAGCGAATATATAGCCGCAGGTAGCTGTTGTGCACAAGTACTTTGGATCAGACAACCAGCTAAGGGATTATGGAGTGGAGGAGGAAACAATTCCAATCATGTGTGATAACACAAGTGCAATATATATTCATGAAATCCAAGTGTTGCATTCAAGAACAAAGCACATTGATGTGAGACATCACTTTATCAGAGACCATGTTGAAAAGGGAGATGTCATCCTAAAATACATACCCACTGAAGATCAATTGGCTGACATCTTCACTAAACCACTCAGCTATGAAAGATTTAGCATGTTGAGAACTGAGTTAAGAATGATTGAAATTGACTAAGTACCAAAGAGCGGCTAACTGGAGTAATCGGCTAAGTGACTTCATCAACTGGCTCAACCTTAGCTGTTACAGGGGATGTAGCAGGTAAGGCACTGGTATCCAGTGAAGTTAACTTAACTGATTGTTAAGAACGGTTAAATCTAGAAGCTCAGTGAAGAAATCACTATATCGGCTAAGTGACCAGCCAAGGCACTTCACCGAATTAAAGACTTGGACAAATTAAAGTGTGAACAAAATCAATTTTTACTACACGTGGAGAATAAGGAAATTATGGAGGATTATTCTGTGGAAGATTACATACGCGGAGATCAACTTATAATTATGGAGGCAACCATATTTTTTTTAAATTACAAATGCCTCGATTCCCGGGCTCTATCATTACTTACCTCAAACCACTCCCCCATTACGCTCGAATATCGCGATTTACATACTCAAAATCATGCCATTATGTCACAAAATCCTTCCACATTCAAACCACGTTCACACTACCCAAATCAACCTATATAAAGGCTACCTAGAGACTTTCAGAAATCTTTACACTCTCTTGCAAATTACAAACCCTATTTTTGACTTTCACTGAAAACTTGAAGAACTCTTTTCTAAACATCAATTAATCGTCAATGGCTTCATCTTCCACAATCTCTCCCACTGAAAAATACTACGAAAAATCAATCATCACTGGTTCGTTTTTCAAACCAGAACTCTATCTCTCTTTTGTGATAACGATGCACAAAGCTAACGCTTGGTCGATTCTTTGTACAAATTTGGGGTGATGACCTTCTTAAACCCCTCAATACGAGAATCGCTATGAAAATCGATAGCGTTTTGGAAAAATGCCAAGTTTATGCCAAGCACAAAGAAGACTGAAGTCGATCGCATAACAAGCTCAATCTTTGAAAGAGAAATAGTCATCACACCTGGTGCACTCAATAGATACCTTCAACTCCCCTTAATTGGTCCTGCCAATGTCAAGCTTTTGACAACAGACATCATAAAATTCTAGGCTGAGATAGCCAAAAGTCCCAAGAAAAATAGCAAAACGTACAATCTACCTAGATCAAAGCTTAAACTTCCGTTTGCTGAATTTGCACCGGTCATCACAAAGAATATTGAAGGCACAAAGGGGTCAATGGAAAACCTCACTGAGGTACAAATCGAACTGATGGCCATAATCTACGAACGCATCAAATTTGACTGGGCAACTTTTGTGTTCAATAGATTGAAGGATCGGATTCAAAAGGAAATTGATTTATCAATAACAGCACCAAGCAAGGGTTTGCAGAAAAAGGCCGATTTCTGGGAGAGGAAATCATATGGATTCCCTCTTCAGCACCTGTTCAACGCATTGAAAGTACAACCCACCAATTTGCAGTCACCACACAAGTCTAAGACAATGTTCACTTACATCAAGGCATCCATGAAACCCAAACCCACTGCTGGGAGCAAAAGAAAACAACCTGAAACTAGTAGATCAGGAGTGGGACGAAGAACCAGATCCCGAAGGCACAAGAGAATACCACTATGACTAGCACCAAAGAACTTGGATGAGCCTGTGACAATCGGTGATGACACAAAGACAAATAGAAGAAAAAAGAAGAAGAGGAAATTACCTACCTTGAGGAAGGTGAGGAAGGATATAGACTCACTTCATCTGAAGAAGAGGAGATAGATGAGGAAGCAGCTGAGTCAGAGGATGAACACTCAAGGAGTGATCATTTTGATGCAAGTCAAGAAAATCTGGAGATTTCTGATGATGAACTGACTCTTCAAGAAGTGCTTTTCAAAAGCATTGGCAAAGTTGACGAACAGCTAAGTGAGCAAGCTGATAAAGCTCACTCAGCCGAACTTGTCAACTCCCCCACAATTGCACAAGGGGGAACAGTGGCAGATGAAGCAGTCCACACTCAACAACAACCTCTAAATGACCCTGTGTCTAATGAGGAAGAACAAGAACAGATGGAAGAAAGAGAAGTTGAAGTGGAGAATGAGAAAAAGCAAGGTGGAGATGCTGAGGATGAAGCTTATGGAGATGAAGAGGATGTCCATGTGGCACCAGAAGAAATTGATCCAGAGAGAGTCTTCAATCTGGACATCCAACCCCTCATTGTGGACATGGAAAGGCAATATTACAGCAGGCAAAACCTGAAGAATGCCTTAAGGAGTGAAGCAACCTCCTTCAACTACAAGATTGAGGCCCTCATCAATCATATCAAGATCCAAGATGAGGTCATGGAGAGACAAGGAAACCTGCTTTGCAATTTACAACAACTCATCCCTCACCATGTCCAAACCAATCTTGAATTTCATGCTGAGACAATTGACAACAATCTTAATCCCTTGGTGGACACTCTCAATGCTCACACTCAGCAAATTCAGCATCTGGATGAAATAATGGAGCATTCTGGCAAGCAACTAGACCTTCTAATCAAAGTTGGTGAGGCCAACAACAAGATACTGGAAAGGAGGTATGGTCCTCTCCCTGATTCTGACACGGCAACGACAAATCTTGAAGCACTTTTTAGTGCTGCCAAAAAAGGGGAAGGAAGCTATAAGCCTGAAAGCTCCAGTGAAAAGAAGGCAAGCCCAACAGAAAAGGGCAAGGGCAGCAAAGGCAAAGGTATCATGTTTGAAGAAATGAAGAAGTAGACCTGATACTTAATGAGATTTGTGATTTCTTTTCTATTTGCTATTTGCCTTTGTCTTTAAATAAAAAGATGCAATATCTTATTGCCCTATGATGGATGAATAAAATTGTTGATTTTTGTTCTGTTATTATGTAAAAATTTGGATTACTTATGTTCAGGCTTATGAGGGTTTTGGCATCATCAAAAAGTGGGAAATTGTTAGGAACATTTTATTATGTTTTGATGATGGCCATATCATATGTTATAGCAAGCCTGAAATAAGTTAGAATTCTCTGTATAAGTCTTTACTTAGAGTCTGACATGTTGTATAAGTTGAGTCAGACAAGTATTGTACTAGTTGGTTGAACGGCAAAGTAAAACAGACATTCAACAGAGTGAAGCCAGCCAAGCACCCGCAGAGATACAATAAAGACTTTATGGTCTGACTTATAACAAAGGAAGTCTGTGATGACCTTGGATAAGTCTAAGTTATGTTTCAAGTGATGAAACTTAATATTCAAATATGGTGTACACTGATCTCACCCCAATCAAGGATCAGTGAAGTACAAAGATTCTCCTTAAACTTAAGCAAAAAGAATACAGTGAACTGAGTAAACTGACTTTTGGCAGAGTGAAGACAAAACGGTGAAGTAAGAGCCAAAAACGGCTAAGTCAGAAGGATCACTCGACCGTTCGTAAAACAAATAAGTAATACTTACGGATCGATTTAATATATGTTGAAGATTCAGAAGATCATGCATTAAATAGAGGATCAATCAAGGACGGATTTTCTGCTATACGTTCGAAAAAAAAAATCCGATCACTGAAATCAAGGAGAATGCAATTAAGGGGGAATCAAGAATAAAATCAAGGATTATTCCCTCATTAATATAGCCAACGGACGGAATTTCAAAATCAAGATTATTCAAGGCTATAAATAGAAGGCATTGACAGACAAACAAATACAACGATCTGAAAAAGAAAAACTAAGCAAAAACTCTGTCAATTCAAAAAGCCTTCTCTGAACTTATAAGGGTTTATCTAGAGATCAACTCAGACATCAGAATTACAAAGTCATATTCAGCACTGAGATTGATCAAGCAAGTTGGTGAATCTTATTCACTTCAAATTGAAACAACTGAATCAGAAGCAATCTGAGAAGGAGTTGTGTGTGTGATAGCTGCTGAAGGATTTTGATCTCAAGGAGCAGTGAAAGAGACTGAATCACTGAAGTTGTTGCAGTCAAGGAGTGATAGTCTTGCAGATTGTGAAGCTTGGGAAGTCAAGGACAATCATACTATTGTAATCTTGTGAAAACAATAGTGAATTCCTCCAATCATCACAAAGAGAAGAGTGGATTAAGGGATTACACCACCTGAACCACTATAAGCCTTGTGTCAATTTACTTTCTGCAAATTTACTTTACAAACATTTACTTAAATTGCCTAGATCATAACTTTTATATCGTGATTGCCTAAATCGATTTGAAAACAACATAGTAAGAAGGGACTTATCCATTTGCCCAAAAGCTTTTAAACATAAGAAAAGTTTTGAAACTCCACTATAGTCATTCACCCCCTCTAACTATAGTTTCACCTTCTCTGGGACCAACACCGTGTAGATCCAATTACTCCCACTGGGCCTGAGATGCTCAGGTGGTTCTACAAGAGCATGAACAGAATCTGAGTACCGAACTCCATTCACGAGGGTTATGGCTATTAAACCAACCTCCTATATTAATCTATCCTTGCTCGCCGTAAAAGGGCCAAAGGTCATCAATTGATCCTCGGACTACAAAATCCATGCAGAACCCGTAATGGGTAATGGATAAACCATACTCCCAATACTTACTGGGTGGATCGAAAGTCTGATATAGTTTAGTAGTATTTAGTGTTATCACCAACAACCGATGTTGGATGTGGTCTGATTTTAATCAGTTAGTAACTACCTTGAGTAAATGTACTTCAAGGTTTAAGGTTTTGCTGTTCATGGACTCTATCAGAAAGGATGCAAATAAAGATAGCTGCATTCTTCCCGGTTTCAAGAATCCTATATCTAACCTTTTCTCAATGCTACAAGATATATAACGATTGGTCACTGACCGAACACGTGCGCGAAATTCCCAGATCTACCTTCAAGCACCGTGTGCTAAATGCTTATATTTATGGAAGTAGGGTGAACCGAATCCACACCTTATCCGTAAATTCCAAAGCATATTCTAGGTAGACTTCTCGGTCTTACATTTCAATGTAGACCGTTATTTCGGTTCCAATATCTTTATTGAGTTAAGCAGTGTATTGTACCACATCTAAAGCTATGTAAGGCAATTTAACGGTTTCTTACTTAGTGAGAACATATCACAATGAGGCAGGCTGAGCATCAGTCTCGAGGACTATGAATGGCCTATTCCGAGTATAGAATATTCTATCTCTGTTGAAAACATAGAAACCTCAAAATATTTTGGATAAACTTTCCGGAGTGTTTGAATAGTTATCAGACAAGAAGTCACTACTCGGAAGCTCCTACTAGCTTGTATCTTTCATCAGACCCCGAAGGTCGTCATGAACAAGCTATGTTACTTCTTTATAACCATTATCCTTTCCCGATTGAAAGGAAACTTAGTCATTGAACCTTTGAGACAATATAACCAGACTGGGAGAAATGAATCACCCTAAGCCAGTCTTCAGGTCTTGTCTTTTAGGGACTATGCACTAACTATGGAATATGAAGAAGCGTTTATCTAAATATAGAAACCAATTGCTTTTAATAGTTCTTGAGATGTGTTTTATATACATATTTCAGCAGTTGTAAGTGGTTTTGACTTTATCAAACAAAGGTCCGAGTCTTGGATTCGTACTACAAATGGTATATTCACTTTCTATACGACAAACAAATTATCGAATAGAAGGTAAATCCTTTCATTCCAACGAATCTTAAACAGAAAATAATTTTTCCGCGATATCCAAGGATTGAACCCGAGATTCATTTCCTTATATCACTCCCACTATACTAGCTAAAATTAACTGCCCGTTGTTTACTCTTTTAATCGTTAAATGCACCGCTACCTTGTTCTTCCAAAGAACTTAGCTCGAGAAAATCGCCAAGGATTCATAGGTTGGTGATCCAAAATCACTGTCCTTATCCTATGATTTTTAATTAATTTTCGGTTCATCCTTAAAGTTTTCTCAGTTTAGATGATTAACACTTTTAGACATATTCTCCCATTCTTGACTTTCCGTGAATGGAAACAGTCTTGAACCAGCGGTTCGTTTGAGTAGACACTACTCTTGAACCGTGGGATGTCTATTTCGAGTGTTACTCGTCAGGACTTCTCGGATTTTTTAATATACCAGAAAAAACAACAAATCATAACATTAAAGCTCCCACTAGTTTATCGGTTCCAAATACCGTCTAACGAGCAATGCTTTATTTTTATGATTTTCCGATTTTTTCGATTAGAAAATCTTTCGTACATAGTTCCAATGTTTCCAGAAAAACAACAAATCATAGAACTCCCACTAGTTCATTGATTCCAAATATCGTCCAACTAGCGACATTTCATGACTTTCCGGTTTTTCAATTAGAACGGTTACGTGTGTAGTCAGTTACACTTTTCTAATGTTCTAGAAAAACAACAAATCATAAAGCTCCCACTAGTTCATCGATTCCAAATATCGTCCAACTAGTAACACTTCATGATTTTCCGATTTTTCAATTAGAAAATTACTCGTGTAATTACTACACACTCAAAATTCACTAGAAGAATTTCATGGTCCGAAATCACCTTTGATCAAACTAAGTTTGTCTTCCGTTTGACACGAATGACACTAGTTACATACATGTATGTCACTCGGGTTTTTAAAAGGCTTAAGAGAAAATATCTCTTTCGAAAAATAATTGCATTATAGATTAACTAGTTCAACGTCCTAGTTACTTTCCACTTTTTAACGAAGTCAATACTAGTCAATTATTAATTTTTAAGCAATTTAGTAAGGGATATAATGCTATAAATAAAATGACATATATTAATGCAAGTTTAACACTACTATATAAGTTTATTTTAGGAATTGTAAACTAAAATTAAGTCTACTCTACCATTCCAAGGTTTTAACCTCGCATCTCAGTGCCGCCGTAGGGTAGGTCAAAGAGATGACGGTTAAATCGAGACAATCTCATCAATGAATAACTTGTGAGAATCGAACATCCCACGAGAATCGAACATCCCTTTATTCATTGACTACCTTCCTTTTTCAGCCTAGATATTATCAAGAATACCCATGGTGAGTGTGACTACAATATCGGATCTCTTGGTACACACCCGAGTGTGCCGTCGTAGGATAGTCGGTGACCCAACGAGTACCGGAAATCCTATCCTTTCGAGAGACCAAGCCATGAATGTTGATAGGCGAACACCATCCGTAGGGGACGACGAAATCAAAGCGCCGCGAGGCGCCACCCTCTCTCACTTACTTGTATCGATAGTAGAGGCCGTGGGGTTGGTCGTTGCCTCCCCGCTCCCACTCAATATTTTGGAAGTTGTGGTAGGTTAACTAACCACGTCTTTTGATGTTAACATAAAAGCACATCAAATCAAGGATTCGAATGGTGTCGGTAACGCAGGCAAGCCTACCCGCCCTATTCGTTGGAATATATGTGATGATCCGGACGAAATCGGGTCAAGACAGCCCCATTGAGATAAGAAGGATTCACCCCTCCGCTCTCCAGTGTAGCTTAGTCTTGCCGGACCCCCGTGCATACATCACACTATGAGGGTTAAGTCGGTCGAGGAAAGCTCAGTTGACCAACCTATAGGCGAACCGTTTTTATCCAAGATTTATTGTTCTTTTTACCATCATTCAATCCCGTAGACACTACGAATCGAAAACGTGATCTTGTTTGGGCTTTAAGGCGGTTCACCGAGAACACACACCGAAAGGCTTAACGATTTCATAACCCGTCCTTGGATCGTTAATTAGTTACTAAATTAATTAATTACCACGTATTAATTAAATTTCAACTAATTACGCGAGTTTGTATACATGCCTATTTTAATTACCAAAATTAAAATTCTACATGTATGCATGGAGTGGATTTATGATATGATGCATGTCATGGCAATTCCGATTTTTTTATCTATTTTATGATAAAACATAAAAATAAATTGCGGAAAATTTAAACACCGAGATGGATCGTTTAGTACTTCGACTAACCTATTTTCTAAGGAAAAGTAAAAATTTAATCTAAGTCTTCAAATCTCGATCTTCGATCTTGATTTTGAAACTTCCGGATCTTGAATCTCTTGATCTTGTACTAACGATTTACTTGATGAGAGAGGGCGTAATATACCAATATATTTAAAATATATTTGTATTAAATTGTTTTATATAAAAGAAAACTTTTTTTTATTTATTTATTTTTTTATAAACAGTCCTTGGCCATAAAAAAAAACTGATATTATTTTATTTTTTTGTTGTAACCCTAGCCGCATGCAAACGGCTAACTCAAAATTTTTTATTTTTTTATTTTTTTTATTTTATTTTATAATTAACAGGCCTCTCGGCCAATAAAAAAATTTAGGTTAACCAAAAAAAAAATAAAAATAAAAATAAAAAATAAAACCTAGCTTCCGTCACATAACTAATGCCGAGACCAGATAAATAATATTTAAAAAAAAAAAAAAAAAAAATTTTCAACCTCCTCCCGTTTTACCTTTTGTTTCATCATCTTGATGATTTTCAACACCATGATCTTCGTCGTCTCGAACCCGGATCAAATAAAAAACAAAAGGTACTACCTTTTTACAATTTTTGAATGACTTAAAAAAAAATTACACATCCTATGCTCAATTGATACTAATTAAAAGAGCTACAAAACATATCTACGGGTAAACAGTACCAACCCCAATCCATCTCTTCAAACCACAATAATCGCAACATAAAAAATATTAAACATGCATCGGCCCCTATAAAAAAAAATTGGGACAAAAAATCTACATGTTTACCACTCCTAGATCTAATATTTTATACGTATAAATATATAACCTGGCGACTGATACCACTGTTAGTAATACCATCCTCAACGGAAGCGATTTTAGGATCTAGATCTATAAATTACACGTAATAAAATAACTAGATCTACATCTACAAGGGGGTTGTAGAACATACCTCTTGGATCTCAAAATCCAAGTAGAAGAACCGCAATAGGAAGAACAATAGAAGAATGGTGTGAAGAGCACCACGATCTTCCATGACGTGTGATCCAAGCAACTCCCGGTGGAAGGAAATTCTCGCCTCGAATCCTCCCGATATCCTACCGGAAAACTTCCAAGATTTTCCTCTTTCCCCATGGCGAAAATTTTTCCCTTCTCTCTAAGAGGTGAAGTCGAATTTTGTGTGTTTTTGTGCTTGGGAGAACTCTCTTTATATAGGAGAGTAATCCTTGTCCTCCAAGGATTTTATTTTGCAAATAAATAATCCAACAAATAAAGATAATCCCAAAATATTATAGAACAAATGTAGAATAATCTTTATCTCTATTTCTTACCATAAATATTTATCCAATAAATATTTTGTGAACATGTCTTATTAATCCACAAGAAAACTAATTTCTTGTTGACTAAAACACATCCTTGGCCGAAAATTTACTTATTGACCTAGTCAATATTATTTTCGGCCATAACACTAATTTTTGCCAAGATTATGAAAAATGTCTTTTTCACATATTTAATTATTTAGCCCAACTAATTTAATAGTCCACTAAACAATTAATTCACATATCGTTTTAATTAAATTCTAACAAGAACTAAATTAATATTATTAGGATTCGACGTCCGAGAATAGCTATGCTATATTGGAGGCACGTCGGGGACAATGGACTAATAATCAGCGGCTCCGATAAATCAAATAAATAATTATTTTACGAACAGAATAATTATATTCGATAAATCAATTACAGGAATATGCCACCATAATCCCGTGACTACACTCCTCCGATTATAAGATTATATTTATCTCCTCACGAGAATGATAATAAGCGTCCATTGATATAATCATTAAATATGAATTTATCCTCCATAGACTGTTCATTCTAAATCGGGAAGTTACCGTCAACCCTTTTCAGAACCTCTTATCCTCATTTACCATTAACCCCCTAGTGATCAATTAATTCATACAACTCACTGGTAGCTAATCAGTGTAATATGAACTCCATGGATCGATCGGTTTCTAGGATTAACAAATAAGTGGAATCGCTTCTATCTACTTCCGAGAAATGGAAGGAATGGATTCCGTATCTCGTGATAAACACGGACTACTCACTCAATCCAGTACAATGCCAAGATGGGGTAATTCAGATCACAGACTTAGTGTAATCCTTAACCGTCAAGTCAAACATCATACTGATTCAAGCGCTTGATCGTGATCACCTCAGGATTAAGATATATCCATAAATATGATCATCGATTGATTCGATAAGACTTTCGATTACGGAATTATATCGTGAACTCTAATCAAATCGGTCCAAATTACTATATGATATATCTATCATATATAAATGCCCCACTAGGTTCTTTTAACCGAAAGTCCGGATAAGACAAACACACCTATTGTGTTCTGGGCGCATTAATAGCACGTTAAAGGAGAGACCCGATACTCTCGATTAACTTCACTACGGGCTAATTGTATTTTAAGTACATCTTCACTAACTCAATCCTCCCGTGTATATCCCATACATTGAGTTAAGTGATTACATAAACGATATACTTTTGGGTTTTCTGTAGTGTAAATACTATTGTCAAATCGGTGAATATGAGAATTATAAATATGAATAATAATATCATTTCATTATTAAATAAAACAATTACAAAATTGTCTTTCGGGCATAACACTCTAACACCGAGGTCCTCTTTGAGGTCTTATATCCTCCTCTCTTTGAGTCCTCTCTTGATTCCATTGCCTAGGTTTTACCCTAGCATTATGGTTATATCTCTTGTTTTATCGGGTGAAGCGGGAATATTCCAATCATCATCATCGTAGTAGAGAGAATCTACCTTTCCCCCGAGATAAGTATCCCTTGAATGATTGACATTATTGGGTTTAGGATTCTTATCCTTGGAATATTTCCGATTTTTATCCTTTTGTGGTCCAGCAGACTTGGTAGCAGGTCTGCTATCAGTAGTTCTAGAAGGTACATCAGTCCTACCTTTGGATTTATTCTTCTTGTTAGGTGCTGCTGACCTTTTTGACTTCTGATGTTGCTTTCTTGAAGTTTTCTCGGTGAGGCTTTTGTTGAGGTCAATTTGTAGTGTTTTTAATGATATATTTTATATCAATATTCCCCATATATGGATGTTTTTAAGTAGAATTCGAGCTTATAATCGATTAATTGAGTAAATGGTGTTTTTAATAGGTTAATTGCAAAATGTAGCGATTTATGTGCTTAAATTGTGATTTTATGTTATTTTGGGATTGTGTTACGCTTTGGTATATTTTCCTATGTTATAGATACATATTTTGGCATGCAAGAGGATTAAATGATGAGGTTTTGCATGGAAGAGAAGTGAAATGGAAGGAAGATGGAGATAAAGCTTGGAATGAAGCTTTCAAGCAGCCGAACTTCCGATGCAGTTCTTGATATGATATAGACTGATTTGACTCTCGACCTCAAGAGAAGATTTGTAGGGCTTGAAGAGAGGATTCTACAGGATTTTGAATCACTTCATTCCGACTTATGAGGCCCGAGATATGAGAGTTACAAGTTTGGATGCTGTTGCTGAATTCAAGTGGAAAATCCCAAAACGACTGTGAATACGACGGGCTAATCAAAAGGCGTTTTCTGAAGAAGAGTCCTTAATGAAAGTTGTAGAGTTTTCCGAGAGCTTAATTATGACATTCGGATCATAATTTTTGGAGGTCTACAACTCAAGATATGAATTTTAGAAGTTGTAGCCTTTTAAACGTGCGTTTGCCATGCAAGAATTTTAGTACAGAGTCTTCAGATCGCGGTGAACGAACGCCCGACCACCGAATTTGAGCAACCGACTTTACGATAAACCAACATAACCGACCTACTCTTCTATTTAAACACAAATGGCCTCAACCCTAATTGATACAACATACGCAGCAGCAGCTTTTTCCCTAGAACCCTAGGCGATCCAAGCAGAGCAGCAGCCGGCCGGCTGAGCTTCATGCTTGGCCGGCCGGTGGTTAGATTAGGTGTTTCTCTTTTCTTTTTCGTTTTTCTTTCTTGTTGAACAAGGCTGAGGCAGCCATGGATGGGCCATGAAGCTTCCCTCTTTTCCAGCTGCACCTTAATCTCTTTTCGATGGATGTTTTGTAAGTTTTAATTATAATTGTTTCGTTTCCTATGTTTATTTGTATCGTGCAATTATATATCGGAAGATGATTGTATGATTTGATGCTACCGTATGACGGAAGTCGGTGTAGTTTAGATCACCATAGGAAAGATTAGATCTTTAATCTATACATAACGGAAGTTCGTAGGTTAAATATCTAGGTTTACGAGAGAACCACAATTTAATTAATTCGATGCAAGATTATCTTAGATTGGAATTGAGGGATATCACCGTTACCGGAAAGATGAGATGGTTCATGTGTTATTTCATTACGTTGTTCTTGTTCTCTTTCATGTTTTGTATGCTTTATGTTAATCGAATTTAGATAACGGAAGTTAATAGATTCACTAGATTATCGTGAGGGAGATTGACAATAATTATTCCAACAAACGGAAGTTGAGGGATAATGTTGTTAGATTAGGATTTCATCCATATCTTTGATTTGTATCGATATTAGTAAAGACCGAGAGGTAAACTAATTAATGGCGTGATAAATCGGAAGAGGAAACGCTTCTTTAGATAAGATAATGTGGCAATATTCAGCATGCTAATAAGTCTGCTGAGGTTCAGCAGGGTACTGAACCTGCTGAACTCATGTGCCGGATTTTCTGTGTACACTTTATTTATTTATAAAGAGACATATTAATTGTAGTACATATAAACAATTAATATGTCAAACTCTATTCATAGACATAGCCTTTACTCTAGTTCACTTTATGTCATAGACATTTATTATGTAAGAGACTAAAAAGCATCTAGCCTCGTTTATAGCTTTTACTTTTTTTCTATGAAAGGTCACTATCTTGTTCAGGACCTTTCAAACTCCTCAATTGTATCTACATATACTCCTCATTATCAATGAATAAAAGATAAGTTGAAGTTTACTCTTGTGTTAACACATTCTCAAACTCTCTTCATGGTAGCAGAGCCATTTGTGTTCTAACTTTTTCCGCTGCAAAACTCATATTTCTGAAGAATGTCTTCCACATCCGACATTACTTCAACCTCAAGAGACTCAAGTGACCTCGGTGATAGAGATCTTGATACTCCTCTTCTTATACAAACCATAGACTTGATGGTAACAACTATCTATGTTATGGTCAAGGTCTATGAAAATGTACATTTCGGACAAAGTAAGATGGGATACTTGTCTCGAACAAAACCTGCACCTTGAAACTGACCCCGGTTTTGAAGCATGGGACACAACAAATAATCAACTCATGACCATCCTCACGAGGTCAATGACAAAAGAGATAAGTGAAAACTTTATGATGTATGATCTCGCCAAAGAAATCAGGATAATGCCGTAGATCTTTACTCCAAGAAGGATAATACATCCGAGGTATATGAACTAAGCTCGATTCAAACTTGCAGGAAAGGGGATATGTCTCAGAACTCAATATTTCAATCAACTATCTAAGGCTTGGCAACACTTAGATATGTTAGAAACTCACTCATGGAATGATGTCAAGGATGTCGCTCTTTATAAAGACATCATAGAAAAGAAGAGAGTATTTGATTCCTCACTGGATCGAATCCTACTCTTGATGATGTTAGAGGAAGAATTCTTGCCACCAAACCTCTTCCAAATCTCAAATCCATGTTTGCCGAGGTCAAACATGAAGAAAGTAGGAGAAAAGTCATGCTTCAAATCCACCATCGACAACCCTATCAAGGTGCCGCCTCGCCGACCGCCGGGAAGGCGGCTGAGGTTGCTGAGACATACAAGAAGCCTACTGAGAAAACTGGAAAACTGTTCTGTGATCACTGCAAACGCACAAATCACACCAAGGACAACTGCTGGAAGCTCCATGGCAAGCCTAACTCCTCAAAAACCTCAAAACCTATCAGGGAAAGTCAAGGCAGACACATCAGTGAGGAGGAGAATGACAACCAGATGAATGCTCAGTTTGCTGCATTCAAAGCCTTCCTGAATCAACAAAAGGAAGGTAGTCACTCTACTGATGTTGCTACTCATACTCATACAGGTAAATTCTACTCTTCCCTTAGCAATGAAACATGGATTGTTGATTCTGGGGCATCCTCCCATATGACTGGTAATAAAAACTTATAACCAACTATATGCCTTGTCACCAAATTCATAACATTAAAGCTCGCCGATGGATCTATCTCTCGTGCAAAAGGTGTTGGAAATGTTAAACTCACTAATAAGATATGCCTACAGGATGTCCTATTTGTTCCAAACTTAGACTGCAATCTTATATCTCACAAGAGACTCACTAAAGATTTGAATTGGACTGTTGTTTTTAAGGAAAATCAAGTGCACATTCCAGATCCTACTTCACAGAAGTGATTGGGAAGGCTAAACCTCATACTGGATTGTTTCTCGTCAACCCGCCAAGACAGTAAGATCAAGACTCGACCGCCTCAAGAGCTGCTGCTCCTGCACTTTAGACAATATCATGTTATGGCATTATAGATTAGGACATCCAAGTTTTGGTTACTTAAAATCTTTAACTCCTGAATTGTTTAAAGGATGTAATCTGAATGACCTTCAATGTGATATTTGTCAATTTGCTAAACTTACAAAATCTGTGTATGCTAAATTACCTCATTTGCATTCCTCACCCTTCACCTTAATACACAGTGATGTGTGGGGACCCTCTAGGGTGAAAAGTATAACAGGGAAAAGGTGGTTTGTCACCTTTATTGATGATCATACCAGAACACTTGGGTTTTTTAATGAAAGACAAATCAAGTTGGCCCTATCTTTCAAGAATTTTATCATATGGTCTCCACTCAATTTGATACTAAGGTCAAGATCTTAAAGACTCGATAATGCTCTAGAATACTATGAGTCTAATCTCAAGACCTTTATTGTGAGATAGAGGAATTGTTCATATCAAGAGTTGTGTGGAAACACCTCACAGAATGGGGTTGCCGAGAGAAAGAACAGCACCCACTGGAAATGGCCAGATCAATCATGTTCACCACACATGTTCCTAAATATATGTGGGGTGAAGCTATACTGATCGCAACTTATTTACTCAACAGACTTCCCAAAGCAGTGTGTTAGGTTTCAAAACTCCACTCCAAACCCTATTGACCACACACCTCGCCATCATCTTGTTTCCAGCTTGCCTCCAAAGATCTTTTGGTTCTACTGTGTTTGTGTATATCCATGCTCAACATGTATAAACTTGATCCTAAAGCTCACAAGTGCATTTTCTTAGGTTATGCAAAGGGCGTAAAAGGTTACAAGTGTTATTCCCTATTGAAAAGAAATTTTACAATTCTATGGATGTAAAATTCTTTGAAAGGACCCTTATTACAAAAAACTCTAATTGAGCCATCCACCGATGGAAACTCGATTGAAATTGACCTAAAACCCTTCCCTCAAAGAAACTCTTAACCTCAAGAACCTCATCGATCCTCAGCAGATCGAACTTCAAGATACCCTACCGACTCTCTACAGCCTAATACTCTCAAAGAACCTCCCGAACAAGAGTCTCATCGACCCGAGAGCCTGCTGACCCCGAGCTCATCGACACTCAAAGAATCTCACAGATCCTCGCACTGCACGACATTGATGATAGGCCTATTGCTCTTAGGAAGGGAAAGAGATCATGCATCGATCACTCTATTCATTCTTATTTATCTTATGATAAGTTATCTCCGCCTTTGCCATGTTTTCACAGACTCGGACTCTCACTCTATTCCTAAAAATATTCAGAGGCCCTTCAAAATGATAAATGGAAGGTTGTTAAAACAGAGATGACAAAGACTTCGGATAATCATACTTGGGATTTGACACCTCTCCCACAGGCAAGAAGACGATCGATTCTGAGATGGTTATTCACTATAAAATACAATGTCGATGGCACTATTGACAAGTACAAAGCCGATTGGTAGCCTGTGGGATTCACTCAAACTTATGGCATTGACTATAAGGAAACTTTTGCACCAGTGGCAAAACTCAACACTTGTCAGGGTTCTCGATCTCTCTAGCTGTCCAACTTGTGGCCTCTTCACCAATTGGACATCAAAAATGCTTTTCTAAATGGGGACCTCACCGAGGAGGTTTATATGAATGTACCTCCCGGTTTTATCAATCCTCATACTCAAGGCAAGGTGTGCAACCGAGGAAATCTCTATATGGCCCAAGCAATCACCAAGGGCATGGTTTGGAAAATTAACAAGCTGTGGTCAAAGTCGCTGGATATCACCAATGCAAT
This sequence comes from Gentiana macrophylla, assembly GCA_026214975.1. NCBI lineage: Eukaryota > Viridiplantae > Streptophyta > Magnoliopsida > Gentianales > Gentianaceae > Gentiana > Gentiana macrophylla. Next base: position 93,903,900 of record CM047808.1, on the reverse strand, counting down.
TTCGATCACACTATGTTCATCAAGACAACCAACCGTAAGAGGTCTATTATTATTGTCTATGTGGATGATATCATCCTCACCGGAGATGACTCTACCGAGATCCAACATTTGAAGACTCACTTGGCAAAGGTGTTTCAGTGTGAAAGACTTGGGTTTTCTCAAATATTTTCTTGGCATGGAAGTAGCAAGAAACAAAGAAAGGCATTTTGTCTCCCAAAGGAAATATGTAATGGATCTCGTTGAAGGAAAGCGGCATCTTTGGGGTGCAAACTCGCTATATCCCCAGTAGACCCAGGCCATACCTCGCTACATGGTGACACCGCTTTGTCAGGAAAGAACAATATCAAAGGCTTGTAGGAAACTCATCTACCTCTCCCATACAAGACCCGATATTGCATATGGTGTCACCTGGTTAGTCGGGTTCATGCATTGCCCTACTTGAGCAACATTGGGATGCATAAATAGAATCTCGAGGTATTTGAAGTCTACTCTCGGCCAAGGGTTACACTTCACCAAGTCTGTGATAGATCCATCAAGGTCTACATCGATGTCGATTAAATTTGGATGCCACATAGATGAAGGTCGACCACAAAGCACTGTTTCTATGTATGGGGCAATCTTGTTACTGGAGGAGCAAGAAACAACCCATCGTGTAGAAGCGGTCAAGGAAAGTTTGAACTCAGTGGCACTTGTCTTAGGCATTTGTGAAGCTCTTTGGCTCAAAAGAGTACTTTATCGAACTTCAAGAGACCTCTTCAAAGAACCTATCACACTCTCTTTGTGATAATCACTCAGCACTATGCATGGCAGAGGATCCAGTCCATCATGACAAAACAAAACATGTGGACATTGACAGACACTTCCTAAAGGAAAAGATTGATGCCAAGATTATCCAGCTCCAAAGATGTTCCTCGCAGCACCAAAATGCGAGATATTCTCACCAAAGCTATTCCACCTCTCATGTTCAGCAGACTAAGTAGCAAACTTGGCTTGCATCAACATATACGGCCCAGTTTTGAGGGGGTGTGGCAATATTCAGCATGCTAATAAGTCTGCTGAGGTTCAAGCAGGTCTTGAACTCGCCGAACTCATGTGCGGATTTTCTCGTGGTACACTTTATTTATTTATAAAGAGACATATTAATTGTAGTACATATAAACAATTAATATGTCAAACTCTATTCATAGACATAGCCTTTACTCTAGTTCACTTTATGTCATAGACATTTATTATGTAAGAGACTAAAAAGCATCTAGCCTCGTTTATAGCTTTTACTTTTTCTATGAAAGGTCACTATCTTGTCTAGGACCTTTCAAACTCCTCAATTGTATCTACATATACTCCTCATTATCAATGAATAAAAGATAAGTTGAAGTTTACTCTTGTGTTAACACATTCTCAAACTCTCTTCAGATAACAATCCAAGATAACTTGTGAATAAATGTTTGTCTGTCTTATTTCTTTCGGTGGGGTGATGGTTGTTGGAAATTGGTTGATCTTGGTTTGTTCACGTTTGTTCAATGATAGTTAGTTTTATTGCTTTCATAGATATAGTTTTATTTTCTGTTTGTTCGCAATTATCTTTCCTGGCTTTGACCGACAATCTCTCTGTCGATTACTTTTCTCTTTTAGTTTAGGTTTAGGTTTAGTTAATAAAGAAGAATTAATTAGATTAGATTCAACATCCCTTTCCACGAGGATCGATACCGCATTTTATCCAACTTTACTAGCAACTACCCGGTATTCAACCGGTTAGAGGTAGTTTTGCATGGTAGTATAGGTTTTATAAATTTTCTTTGTTTTAATGATGCAAAATCTCCCAACAAAAGTGGCGCCGTTGCCGGGAATTGGTGTTTTGTTGAATTTAGTTGAATTAATTTTTCGATTTTGTTACGGTTTATTTTTCGTTTTCAATAAAAGTAGCGTTGAATAAATCGAGAGTTTTTATTTTGCCGTGTTTCGATGACCTTTGGGGTTAAGAATGTGCAAAAAGTTTTTTACTCGATTTGTGAAACGTGAAGTGTTTTCTAGTCTAACCTCTCGTGCTAAAATTTGATGTGGTGCTTTGTGTGATATTTGATGTATGATCTCTTAAGAAATTAGGGTTTCTTTGTGTTTCCTGCGTTTTTATGCAAATTCGATCGTTGGACGAGCGTTCAGTAAGTGAACGCCCGTCCGATCCCCTAACAATGCAGTAACCGAGCGCTTGAGGGGGTGGAACGGCCGCCCCGTGCAAAAGTTCAACTCGATCGATGACAAGAACCAGACGGAATCGACTTGTTAAACGCCCGTCCGGTGCTGCAGATAGTGTGGAACGCCCGCTTGAAATTTTAAACGCACGCGTCTAGGTTCCGAATTTTTCTTGCTTTGATTTTTAATGCTTTATTTAACGTGGTTACTTTAATACGAGCTTCTGTGGCTAATTTCTTTTACGTAGATGTTCTGAACTTGCATATTCATATCTTTCCATCTACGAATCCATGTTAAATAATTGATTAATCTAATATACTTGATTCATCTAGGCATGTTATAGTTACTGTCGGTTCTCGTATGCTATAACTGTTCTTATCATAATTAGTAGCTAATGTCGGTTTCCGTATGCTACATACCGTTATGATGAATCTTGTGAGCTTTGAGACTTAGGTGCTTCCTTGTTATTTTTGTAACTCATATGGGTAGCTACTGTCGGTTTTCGTAATGCTACCATTCCAGTCTTATGAGTTATATCTGTTTAGTATAGCTAACTGTTGGTATTCCGTAATGCTATCACCTTCAATGAGTCTTAAAGCGCGCCTCTACACGCATGCATGTAATGAACAAAGATCATGCGCTTATCGTAACTTCGTCATTATTTGGTAGACGTTTATTATATACATGTCATGCTGCAAATGAGTGGGCTAGTTTTCTTTCTTTTATTTTCTTTTATTTTTGCATATCATTCAGATTCATATCATTTAGTTGCATATCATCTAGTTGCATTGTTTTTCTATTCTTTTTTTTTTTTTTTCTTGAGCGTAGTTAATCGCCGGTTTTCGTAATACTACCTCGTTTTCTTTATTTTTAGTTTCGTGATAAGCCGTAGTCTTTGTAGGGTTGTCCTCTAAACTCGCTTCACTCGAGCCTGAGCGAATTTATTTTTATTTATTTTTAGGATTGCATATCATGTAGGTTGCATTGTAGTATATTTTCATGTAGTTGCACCTAGCCTCTTTGTTGTGTAATATTCCATGTATATGTTCCATCTTTATATGAGCTTAATCGAAAAATCTTCTCGACGTCTTTTCCATTTATAATCCTCTATCATTATTAGTTGGAGGTTGATGTTTCTGTTTCTGTGGCTTTATTCTTAGATGTCCTGAGTTTAAGTGTTGATCTTTCCATCTGAGCTATTATTTCTTTTTGTGCTTATATCAAACTTCCATATTTAGACGCTTCGATGTTCTGTACTTTCCCTGTTTGATTTTTCCATCTGAAGCGATTCTATTTTGTGCTTTGTATGTTCTATTCCCCCTTGCCCCCGAGGTATTTCTTTGTTTTTCATGAGTGCAGGGTATTTGCATTAGCTTTTGTGAGTTTTAGACGATATCGTTTTTCCGTGGATGGTCCACAATCCATCGATATCTCGAGCATTCCTGGGTGATGCGCATCATCCCAGGGTTGCTCCCTTTCGGAAGACAATCAGCTAAGTTCTTTACTTCTCTTTATTTTCTGCACAACATGAGGACATGTTGTAATTTAAGTGTGGGGGAGGGGATAGTTGGTTATGTGTATCTATCATTTGCTAATTTTTTTTCGAAATCTTCAAATTTTGTTTAGTCTGAGTAACATTTCACTGGCATGCTAGTTTTATAATCTGGCACCTTTAGTTGTTATCAGTAGTCATATCATGTTCTGAGAATAGGTTTAGTAAGTCGATACTCACTTGAACTTCATTTCACGAACCTATTAGATGAAGAGCCAAATATAGAATAGTTTCCGGTTAGTTAAAGGGAAGTTAATTCTTGATACAGATAACACTTATTTAGCATTAATGAAAGTTAAGAACTTGTGCTATACTCACAGTTAGAATCTCGATTACCTTAGTGTTCTTGAGAACTTTGAGAGTCTTGAATGTGTTAGAAATATATTTGACCGAGAGTTTCCCAAGAGTTTGAAAAATATAAAAATATATATATCTATAAATAATAAATGAATAAAATTTCTTTATGGAATTTTGTTTATATCTATCACCTCGAGTCCATTTGGATCACGCCCCAATTGGGGAGTGTGGTTTACCTTGGACAAGATGAGGATTGAGTGATCTCGGGGTGATCGCCTCTAATGTAGGGGAGTGTGTTATACTTTTGAGACGTGACGATAGGAAATATAAAATATACGCTTTTTGGAATTCTAAGTCAAGTTGATCTAAACCCAAAGTAGAGACCGAAAGGTATTTTCTTGGTACTAAGCAAAGGAATTTAGTTGTGAGTTAGTTACTATGTTCTTGGTAATTAGTTTTTGTTGGGTAAGTCTTTGTAGATAGAATGAAGTTTTCGTTTAGTTGACCGGATAGCTGTTAGTGCTTGATGTATTATATCAACAGAGGATCGGTGGAAGTTTAGTAGGTTCTCGCACACACTTTCACCGCTCTTATGGTACATTCGCTTACTGACGAATGCCATTCGCCTCTGCAATGCCCCCAGCTACATTTCAACGATGTATGCCGGCTATCTTTGACGGGCTTGTAGAGAAGTGTATGGAGATTTTTATGGACGATTTTTCGGTTTTTGGTCAGTCCTTCGATGATTGCCTCGACAATCTTGATCGAGTGTTATCCAGATGTGTGGAAAAGAACTTAGTAATCGAATCGGGAAAATGCCATTTCATGGTAGATGAGGGAATAGTTCTTGGCCACAAGATCTCCGCCAAAGGTATAGAAGTTGACAGGGCAAAAGTGGAAGCTATTGAGAAAATGAGCTATCCTAAGAATGTGCATGAAGTTAGAGGCTTTCTTGGACATGTCGGTTTTTACAGAAGGTTCATTCAAGACTTCTCCAAAATAGCCAAGCCCCTGTCCACTTTACTAAAGGAAGACGTTGAGTTTAATTTTGATGAGAGCTGCAAGCAAGCATTTGAGGAGCTTAAGGATCGTTTAATATCTGCTCCAATTCTTATATCGCCTGACTGGAACCTACCATTTGAGCTTATGTGCGACGCATCAAACTATGTTGTTGGTGCTGTTCTAGGACAAAAGATCAAGGGAAAGTTCCAGCCTATCTATTACGCCAGTCACACATTGAACCCTTCTCAAGTTAACTATACTACCATCGAAAAGGAACCATCGGCCGTAGTCTTTGCTATGGACAAGTTTCAGTAGTTACTTGTTGGGAGCTCAAGTGATCGTGTGGGTGATCACGCCGCTTATGCGTTATCTCGATGACTAAGAAAGAGGCTAAACCGCGCCCATCGCATTGGATATCGACCCTACAAGAGTTTGACGTTCAAATTAAGGACAAAAAGGCGGTGAAAATGTAGTGGCGGATCACGCTTCTAGAATGTTACATGAGGAAAAGGATGAACCGGATGATATAGATCTTTACTTTCCTCTCAGAGAACATTATGTTGATAGACGGTTGTCCTCCCGATGTTCCATGGTATTCTTCCATTGTGAACTACCTTCATGCCCGTTATCTCGATCCCGAATGTCTTATCGTGAGAAGAAAAAGTTCTTCTCTCGATTTGAAATATTTCGTTTGGGATGAACCTTATCTTTTCAAGATCTGTAAAGATGGTTTGCTTAGGAGATGTGTTCCGTAATCCGAGCAACGCGATATTATTGAGCAATGCCCACGGTGGACCCACAGGAGGTCACTTTGGTCCGTGGAAAACCGTTGCTAAAATCTTTCAATCCGGTTTTATTGGCCTACGATCTTTAAAGATACGTAAGCTTTCAGTAAAGCTTGTGATAGGTGCCAAAGAACCGGTACTCGACAAAAGCGTTTTGACATGCCTTTGAAACCCATACTCGAATGCGAAGTCTTTGATGTATGGGGTATCGATTTTATGGGACCATTCCCATCATCTTGCGGTAATAAATACATCTTAGTCTGCGTGAGACTACGTGTCTAAATGGGTGGAGGCCCAAGCCACTCCTCACAATGATCATAAGACGGTGATGAAATTTCTAAAGAAGAATATCTTCGTGAGGTTTGGATGTCCACGTGCCTTGACTGATGATGAGGGGCGATTTACGCAACCGACCCCAGAGAAAGTACTTGAGAAGTATGGTGTTCGTCATAAAACCGGCACACCATATCATCCGATGACTAGTGGTCGTTGAAAGGAGCAACCAGAGCATTAAGAAAATCCTCGAGAAAACGGTAAATCATAGGAAAGACTGGAGTTTGAAGTTGGACGATGTACTTTGGGCATATAGAATCGCCTATAAAACCCCTATGGGGACATCTCCATATCAAATGGTCTACGGGAAACCATGTCATCTGCCTGTCGAATTAGAGCATAGAGCTTATTGGGCTACAAAGTTTTTGAACTTTGATTCCCAATCTTGTGGGAAACATCGACTGCAGCAGTTACATGAGCTAGACGAATTCAGACTCCAGGCCTATGAAAGTGCCAGGATTAGTAAAGATAAGATGAAACTACTCCATGATGCTAAGATTAAGAAGAGAGAATTTCAAGTCGGCGAACAAGTTCTTCTATATAATTCTAGGTTACATTTGTTTCCTGGAAAGTTGAGGACACGTTGGTCCGGCCCTTTCGAGATTCTCCAAATCATTCCTGGAGGCGTTCTAGAACTTCGTGGTTATAGTGGTGACCCGTTTCGAGTAAATGGCCAAAGGTGCAAGCACTATATTGGTGAACCTAAAGAGAGACCTTCGAATGTCCGTTGCCTCGACATCCTAGGGTGTGGTGCTACGGAAGTCGAAGAATCAAGCAGTCTTCACTCAACCTGTTTGAGGAGGATGGCTGTAGTGATCCTTCTGAAGAAGTTCTAGCTGGTAGTTGGGATATGGAAGAATTGGAGAGGGAGCGTCAGTTGAAGCGTCATCAGAGGGCTCAGAGAATGAAGAGGTCACCCATGGGGAAGTTCAAGCGTATGTGGAAAGCTATTAAAGATTTCACCCCATGTGTGAGATGCTGTTTCTGCAGCCCACACTCACTGATCGAGCTTACACGAGGTAGTGGCTGGCAGAAAAGTCAAATGGCCTGATCCAGGCTGAGCTTCAACGGTGTCGAGCTAACGACATTAACCAAAAGCGCTACTAGGAGGCATCCTAGATATCCCTTATTATATTAGTTTAGTTTGGTCTCATTCACTTATTTGTTAGTGTTTTATTTATTTAAGTTTTAGTTTAATTAAGTTTTAGCTGACTAAGTTTTTCTATTTATATCTGTCAGTTAGTGTGCTTTTTAGATATGGATTACGGAGTTCTTCCTGAGGAGTTCCCCATCATTAGTCGGATCCCACTGGACATGAGTGGTGATGGACCAGGAGGCACTATAGTCTTGCACGTAGATTTTGAGCTTAGTACCCGTAACGAAGACCATCACTTATGTTCTCATTGTACCCGCTGTTCGGGAGGTAGTGACTTCACCACCGAGGAGCTACGGGAAGCTATAGGACGTCCATATACGATCCTAAATGACCCTATCTTTGTGGATCTAGCTATTTGGTACTCCAAGATTCACATTTTAGAGGTTTAGAGGTAGTTGGAGATGATCGGGCGCATAAGACGACTATGATTTCCCCTCCGCTATTGATATGCTTCGTCGTCTCATCCGTTTGGTGGATTGGGACGAGATTTATGCGCACTAGCGTTAGTTAGGTTTGTTTCGTCGAGCAACGACGTAAAACAAAAGCGCCGTGAGGCACCACCAACGCTTTCTATTTGTTTTTATTTATGTTCTAGGAATTTTATGTACTTTATTTGATTTAAGGGTGTATTTTCGAAATTTTAATTAAGTTTAATAAGAGATGTACTTTTAAATTTGGGTTGTATGGAATTTTATGATTTTTTGCATTTTTGCCTGCTAGGACGCCCGTCCAGAAAACTGGACGCCCGTCCGCCATGACAAATCCTTAGACGGACGTCCACTACGCCTGGACGCCCGTCCGATGTTTTCCCTCCAATCCTGTATGTGATTTAAATTCTTGGGACGAAGCGTCATCGAACCAGGCACGCCCGCCCGCTTCATCTCGCTTCCCAGTGAACGCCCGTCCACCGAGTTGGACGGCGCCCAACATCCGCCTATATATACCCCCGCTCGATGAACCCTCATTTTTCACCTTTTCAAATCGAAAAACCGTTTTCTCTCCCTCTTTTTGGCCTAAAATCTTCATTTCTAAACCATTTCGGGCGATTCCAAGTGCTATAGACCGCTATTGATACCCTCTTTTCGATTTTCATAACCAAAACTCCCAACACGCTTTATTTTTGGAGAATCAGCACCCTCCTTAGTCCGACTTTTCAGGAGAAAAATCCGATTTTTGGAGTCAAATTTGTGTTGTTTGGACTAATCTTCACATCAATCCGCATCTACTCATCCTACTCGGTAAGTTAGTAACAACTTTTCCAATTTTCATTCACGTTTTTGTGAGTTCGATCTTTGGGTCGGCTCGTTCCCTTGAATGTCATCGTAATTCCTTTTTTTTCTGGTTTTGTGTTTCTTTCTGCTCTGATATGGTGATGTGGTGTTGTGATGGATGGTGAATTGGTTGGTTGGTGGTGATTGTGGTTGTGGTTTGGTTGTTTTTGAAATCCCGCTTTGGATGTTAAACGGGTATCTCTTGTTGTGAATTGGGATTGTTTTCGTGTAGTCTAGGTTTAGAAAATGGTTCATAAGAAGGGAGTGGTTAAGAGGCATGGGAAGGAAGTGGCTAGGGAGGCCGGAAAGAAACGCAAGGAGTTTGATCCTACTTTAGTTGATTCCAACCGGGGTGTGAGTATACGAGAACAACCTCCTAGAGCCACCCAAACTAGGGCTACTTTGAGAGATGAGCCGACCTCTGACTCTGAGACTGATGACGATGTGCCTTTGGTACGGATGCCTAGAGTTCAGAAAGGTGGAGCCTCATCTAGGGCTGAGGAGACTATAGACACCACCCGGGAAGAGGAACCGGTTGTACCTAGGGCTGCCCCTCCTAGAAAGAAATCCAAAACCGTACCTCCTATGCCCTTACCTCGTCGATTCATAAACCCTAGAGCTCACGATGTGTATAAACAGTATTATTTCTCGAGGACGATGTTGACTGAGCGGGCCATTTTGGAGGCCAAAGTCGATCCGGGGTTCGTTAAGTTGCTCAAGGATTGGAAATGGGAAGCTTTGATGACTATCCCGACTACCCCGGTCAATAGCTCCCTAGTTCGGGAATTTTATGCAAACTGTTCGGAAACCGACTTGGGGACGAAGGTAGTTGTGGTGCGAGGGGTAGAAGTTCCTTTTACACCGGAGGTGATCAATGCGAAGTACAACATAACGGCTTTTGAGGGTAGAGATTATAAGGAGGAGATTTTGCATAGACAGAGTTTGGGGCAGGATCCTTTGGAGGAGTTGAGGTTACGAGTGTGTCCGGACGTGGCGTGGACGTTACGACCGGGGAGGCGACCGGAAGGAGTTGGTTACCACGACCTGGACGGAGGACTGGAAGGTCCAGTGTCGGTTTATTCAGAGTAGGTTGTTGCCCAAGAACAACCTGACACACTTTCACATTGGTGACCTAGGAATGTTATACGCCTTGACATTTGGCCTGAACGTGGATGTGGGGCAGGCGTTATATGATGAGGTGGCTATTAATCAGAAGATCTATACCCGATGCTTGATTATCCCTCACTTAATCCACAGTCTCTGTATCGATGCCGGTGTGCCTGAGTATGGGGCCGATCACAAACCGAAGAATCCGAGGCCGATATAAATGAGAAAAGGTAAGCCTTCGGTCGGGCCTCGAGACGGAGACACCACAGAGCCCGGTTCATCTTCGGCACCGCCTCAAGCGTCTACGGTTCCTGCTTTATCGCCTTCAGTCCGGATGCGGCTAAGTATGGCCAACAATGTGCGGGACTGGCTGGAAGACATCAGGACGTCTCAGAACAACATTTTGACGATCCTGAAGTGTATAAGTGAAGGCCGGCAACCGAGGATGACAGGATTTTCAATCCGAGCCTCATTGATTTCCATTATTCTTCCGAGATTGAGCAGGCCATTGCCGATGTTCTTCACAGTCCGAGTCATCTTCCGACGAGATATATGATAGTCTGTATTTAGCTCCGAGTATGATATACTGTGAATATCTGAAGGTTTGAATGTGATAAGTAACACGTAACTTATTGTCAAATGAAAAAGTTGAAAAAGTATGAAAAAATTGGGTGTGTCGAAAGCTAGTCGATGATTTGAGTGCGATAGGGTATACCACGTATGTCCTATACCACTATGATGACTAAAAGCTCACGACAGTTAGGGAAAGCTGCCTTATGATTGGAGTAAGGTAGGGATTATCTCGAAATGTCCTATTCTACTATGAGGGCAATGACTTATCCTAATGTGTGTTTAAAGTGAAAAAGTTAAATCAACTAACGAAGTGTTATGAAATGTATATAAGACTAAGTTATCGTCTACCTTATCCCCAGTAGAAACTGACATATATGATGTAGGGATTATCCTCTGAGTAATTCAAAAAGGCCCTAGATACATTCGATCATCTTTTTCGGGATATATCACGTTTGTAGGGTGCATCTTATGAGTGTCATTTATTACTAGTCTACGAGGGGGTATTAGCTAGTTTTGCTTTGAGTTTCTCGAGTTTGGATATAGTGGAAGTTTTCTATGGCTATGCACACACACAATGGTGAACTTCTGAGTTATTGGATATGTGTTATGTATGTTTAGATGTCTGTTCTTTTCTCGAGCCTAATTTTTGTTTTGTTTTGCTCGGGACGAGCAAAAGCTTAAGTGTGGGGGAGTTGTTAAGGGTGATTTTATACGATTTATAATGCTATATTCTATGATATTTTTCCCCGTATTCGTACTAAATTGCATAAGAAGCATGTGTTTAATGAATATATTGAGTAAATGATATTTCAAAAGAGTTAATTGCAAAATAGGTTGATTTATGTGCTTTAATTATGTTTTTACGATTATTTGAGCGATATTACATTTAGTGGTGTTTTTATATGATGTAGATGCACTTTTCAAGGCTCAAATGATGATTAAAAGAGATAATGAAGGCATTGACAAGATGAAAAAGATAGAGATCAAGAAATCAAAATTCGGTCATATTGGGTCAAGCGTCGTGTAGTACCCCAGGTGGACGGGCGTTTCTTGAAATGGAACGAGCGTCCGGAGATGAAAAGTTGATTCAGGAAGTTTGGACGCTGGGGTGGACGCTGGTTGGACGAGCGTTTGATCATGACTCGGCCCGATTTGAAGTTCATATGAAGGTTGGACGGGCGTTCAAGGATTCAGACGGGCGTCCGGTAGCCGACTTGCTGAAACCGACTTTAAAATCTATATATAGTCGGCTGTTTTCTCCACACAAGGATACAATACACTCATTATTCAAAACCCTAAACTTAGGGGCGGCTTTAGGCTGCGTTTTTCTCCTTTTTATTCCAGTTTTTATGCACTTTAGATCTAGATTAAACTAGTTACTTTTTATGCACTCGTTTATACAAATTTGAGTTCTTGAGGATGTCCAGAGGCTAAAAGCTTCATCTAGACGAATTGTGAAGCCGCCCAACGATTGTTGATTTCGTTTTCTTGGTTGTCTTTGTGAGTTTTTATTTAAAGGTTGTTTCTTATTCATGTTTATTATGCTTAATTGCTTTTATATCGGAAGATCTGCATGTGTGATTGTTTATTGTTGATGGAAATCTTAATAAACCCTAGATCATCATGAATAAGAATAGTAAATTTGAATCTATCATAACGGAAGTTAATAGGTTTAATTGCTAGATTATAAACGTAAAGTTTGCACCTTTGGTTAGAAAACGCGTTAATCTTGCATTGGAAGATAATAGATTAATAGATGAACTTTCTAAGGAATTAGGGTTCATGTTTAGATAAGGTGAGTCACAACCTAGATAAAAACCACAATATAATCGAGACAGGAATCAATGATTGTTGGATAGGTGGATCAATCCTCGTTTGTCCGTTATAAACTTGATTTAAATCCTTAAAACTTGAATTCGTTTAGTAGTTTACTTTTACTTGCATCTTAGTTTAGTTAGTTTAAATTGGTTCGCAGCCCGTATCCTTCCTAGCTTTGGATTATATCCTCTGTCTAGTTTTATCTTCTGTTTTGTTTGATGTTTATTCATTGTTTAGATTAGTTTCATGACATAATTTAGGTCAGACAAAAAGCTAGAATCACAATCGTTTAGTTCCCCGTAAGATCGACCCGGTATCAACCTCTTTACTACGATCCTTATACTTGAGGGAAACCGGATTTATAAATATTTATTACTTGTTTGCTGTGCTAGATAAATCCGTGACAAGTTTTTGGCGCCGTTGCCGGGGAACCGGACGGTTGTCTAGTTTTTGTTTCTGTTTTTCCGTTTGTTTTTCCTGTTTTATTTCCTTTTAAATTCCTGTTTTTAGTTGATAATTGTCCTAGGTAGTTGTTAAGTAGATTATTAGGGTTTAAGACTGTCCCTTAGTAGTTTCCTTTGAGATTAGATCATCGTTCTTTCGCTTTTTCGTCTTCCTTCGCTGCACCTTCTTTTCGCTTCGCAAATTATCGCTTCGTTTCTAGTTTTCCCCGCTACCAAAGCGGGCGTGGGAACATGGACGCCCGTCCGCCGGAAAATTATCAATTACGATTCGTTGTTATTCACTTAGACGAAGCGCCCATAAGATTTGGACGCCCGTTCAAGTATTTCGCCTTCCAGAGGCAGCGTTTGGACCACTAAACGCCCGTCTAGTCCAAATTCCACCCGGACGCCCGTCCAAACCCTTGGACGTCCGTCCGGTCCCTTTTTCTTCAATAATCTTGTTTCTTTTTCTTTTTTCCCTTTCTTTTCCTTAGGCTTTTAATTTCTTAGTTTTTAGGCTTCTTTTCACTTGTTTTTGGTCCGGTTTATGCAAACTCGGAGTCAAAAGGGACCGTTATTATACACCCCTGACCCCGAAGCGAACCGTAGTCCGCCAAACAGCGGAATTTTCGTTCGGCCGTTTCGCGCATGAGAGCGAGCGAGATCTTGAAGAACAACTAGCTAGAGAAATCACTGATTTTGTGATAATGGCCGCTGATAATAGACGTACGTTGGCAGACTACGCCATGCCAGGCGAAGTCAAAGTCAACCCGGCTATTGTTATTCCAGCCATTACTGCACAAACCTTTGAGCTGAAGCCAGGACTTATCCAGATGATGCAGCATGCATCTATTTTTCATGGTTATCAATCAGAGAATCCGCATACCCACTTACATACATTCCTAGAGATATGCGGGACTACACGCATCCGCGAGAGTAAGTGAGGATGCCATCAAGTGAAACTGTTCCCATTTTCTTTGAAGGGAGAGGCTAAAGAGTGGTACACCTCTCTCCCCCTCTCGAATCCATCACCACCTGGGCTGAACTTGAAAGAGAATTTCTAAGTCAATACTTTCCGCCTTCAAAACAAACCCGAGTGTTTGAACGACATCTTCACATTCTATCGAAAGAAAATGAGTCGTTCTTTGAATGTTGGAAGAGGTTCAAGTCTCTTCTCGAAAATGTCCCCATCATGGCTTGCCACTTTGGAAAGGCAAGTCAATACATTCTTCGATGGATTGACCGAGCTTACAAAAGGCATGGTCAATAGCTCTTACAGTGGGGCATTTCAAGAAAAGCGCTGATGAGGATGGGCATTGTTTGAGGACATTGCAAAGTATAACTATGCCCCTCTTATCAAGCAATTCAAGCACCTCCTCCTCCCAAGGTTGAGGAAGTCAATTTGCAAAGTTTGATCGCCATGCTACAGAAGCAGATGGCACCATCTCCAATTCCAAATCCTATAAATCAAACTTCTTCTTTTCCACGTAACCCTCGGTTCAGATTATTAAATCGCTTCTTTGTCGACCGCCATGTGAATGGCCAATGTCAATTTGATCCCCCTGCACCTTATCAAGTGAATGCTGTTCATGATTATGGACAGTACAATCAAGTCACATGTCAGAATTGTGATGAGGTGGGGCACACTTCTAAATTCTGCCCTATGAACGGACAGAATGCGGAAGTGAATGCATTCTATGGCCAGAACAATCAAAGGTTCAATCAGTTTCCTGGCCAGGGCAATTTTCAAAACCAAGGGTTTAATCCATCTTCAAATTTTAATTCGAATCAGAATTTCAACAGAAACCCTGGGTTTAATCAGAATCAAAACTCGAATTTTTCCAATCCTACGCAAAAATTCAATCAAAGTTGGCCTTCCAATTCAAACTCTCAATTTCAAAGTCGGCCCAGCCAGCCCTATGCTCCAAATATCCAAAACTCTCAAAGTTCCTCCCAATCTAACAATCTTGAAGCTAAGTTGGAGGAGCAAAGTAGATCGATGAAGAATCTTGAGAGACAAATTGGGCAACTAGCTGAACAGTTAGCTTCTAGACCCCCAGGGCAGCTGCCCAGTTTCACTGAGAAGAATCCGAAGGGAGGTCAAGTTGCTCAGGCTGACTTGAACAAAGGCCCATGTACTGACCTCGTGCCATCAATTCAATACGGTAAAGAGGAGGCCAGTGCAATGAATCTGAGAAGTGGTACTCAAGTTAGTGGTCCTTCCCATCGTCGGAAACCACCAGCCCCTCCCGCCATTGATAAGGCAGGGGAAGCCGAGCACCTACACTCCCTCACCTGCAAAAAGAAAACTCAGGTGGTGATCCCCGAGAGGTGAAGAATTTAGTGATCCTCAAGTGGTGATCCTCGAGACCTGAAAAAGCAAGCGAAAGTCGTGAGGTGATCCCCGACTACTAAGAAATCTGAAAAAAGTCATTCGTTGGAAAGATCTGGAAGACAGAGTCTGTAAGTGCATCCTCAAAGAAGGTTTTCTCCGAGGATGACCTTAAGAAACTTCCATTTCCACGAGAAAGAGCAACATTCCTTTGATTGAGGATAAGAAGTGCGAAAAGGTGCTAAACCTTTTGAAAAATACTCAGTGAATCTTCCATTATCGGATGTCTTAGTCGAGATGCCTAAGTATACAAAATTTATCAAGGATGTTGTGTCTTCGAAAAAGAAATTAGCAGGCATGGAAAGGCAGATTGGTGAGGATTGTTCCATGATTAATTATGAAAACTTACCAATTAAAAGAGGTGACCCTGGCAAATTCTTACTTACAGTATTAATGGGAGGTCTAGTCTTCCCAAATTCTTTGTGTGATCTAGGTGCCTCTATAAGCCTTATGCCAATGTCTGTATGCAAACAGCTCGGTTTACAAAGCCTTCTAGAACCCACTACTATGAGTTTACAATTCGCGGATAGATCTTCTAAGAAAGCTTCAGGGATCCTGAAAGACATTTTGGTTCAGATTGATAGATTTACCTTTCCAATTGATTGGTATGTTTTAGATATAGGGAAAGACGAAAACGTCCCCTTGATTCTTGGAAGACCTTTCTTATCTACAGCTAGAGCCCTCATCGATTGCGATGGTGGGCAAGTGACTATCCGAGTTGGTGATCAAGAGGTGAGTTACAATGTCTTAAAGTCCATTCAAGTACCCTCTGGACCCCCAACCGGCTTTTCCATTGATTATATGACGGATGATTTTACCGATTATATGGATAAGCAAGTCATGGCTGTAGACGCAGAATATGAGCGATTGGTTGATAACCTGAATACTCATGGTGTGGTTGATCTAGATCAGTTAGCAGCTGATTTTGAGGAAGAATTATTCGAAGGAGAAGCTTTGGCAGTGGGACCACAGAGTAAACTCAGTGATATTGAGTTGAAAAGTGGAGATCTTAAATCTAGTTTGGAGGACCCCCCTGCAGATTTAGTGTTAAAGCCGTTGCCTAAGCATCTTAAGTATGTGTTTTTAAGAGAAGGGGATAAGCTTCCACTGATTATATCTGCCAAGCTTTCTCGTTTGGAGGAAATGAAATTGATCAACGTTTTGAAAAAAAATGAAAAAGCCTTTGGTTGGCAAGTAGGAGATATCGAGAGGATATCTCCGGACATCCAGTATGCACAAGATCAAGACGAATGAGGGTGCAAAATGTGTTAGACAACCTCAGAGAAGGCTCAACCCTCATATGCAAGAGGTGGTTAAGAAAGAAATCATTAAACTTCTGGACATGGGAATCATTTATGCCATCGCGGATAGTGAATGGGTTTCCCCAACTCAAGTAGTTCCCAAGAAAGGTGGAATTACGATTGAGAAGAATGAGAAGGGAGAGGAGATAGCATTGAGACTTGTCACTGGTTACAGAGTCTGCATCGATTATCGAAAGCTCAATGAGGTAACCATGAAAGATCACTTTCCCCTTCCGTTCATTGATCAGATGCTTGAGCGTCTGGCGGGGCACGCATTCTACTGCTTCCTAGATGGATATTCAGGATACTTCTAGATACCCATTGATCCAGCTGACCAAGATTGTTGATTTCGTTTTCTTCGGTTGTACTGTGAGTTTTTATTTAAAGGTTGTTTCTTATTCGTGTTTATTATGCTTAATTGCTTTTATATCGGAAGATCTGCATGTGTGATTGTTTATTGTTGATGGAAATCTTAATAAACCCTAGATCATCATGAATAAGAATAGTAAATTTGAATCTATCATAACGGAAGTTAATAGGTTTAATTGCTAGATTATAAACGTAAAGTTTGCACCTTTGGTTAGAAAACGCGTTAATCTTGCATTGGAAGATAATAGATTAATAGATGAACTTTCTAAGGAATTGGGGTTCATGTTTAGATAAGGTGAGTCACAACCTAGATAAAAACCACAATATAATCGAGACAGGGAATCAATGATTGTTGGATAGGTGGATCAATCCTCGTTTGTCCGTTATAAACTTGATTTAAACCCTTAAAACTTGAATTCGTTTAGTAGTTTACTTTTACTTGCATCTTAGTTTAGTTAGTTTAAATTGGTTCGCAGCCCGTATCCTTCCTAGCTTTGGATTATATCCTCTGTCTAGTTTTATCTTCTGTTTTGTTTGATGTTTATTCATTGTTTAGATTATTTTCATGACATAATTTAGGTCAGACAAAAAGCTAGAATCACAATCGTTTAGTTCCCCGTAAGATCGACCCGGTATCAACCTCTTTACTACGATCCTTATACTTGAGGGAAACCGGATTTATAAATATTTATTACTTGTTTGCTGTGCTAGATAAATCCATGACATTGTTACTTTCCACTTTTAACGAAGTCATTACACTAGCAGTTTAGTAGCCTAGAGATGATAGTTGTAAACAAAATTGACAGAAAAAATTCATACATACACGACTAGATAAATTTTAGGAATTATAAACTGTAAAAGTCTATCCTACCATTCCAAGGATTTAACCTCACATTGTACCGCTGCCTAAGGGTTCGGTATCAGCACGATAACGGTTAAACTGAGACAATCTCTCTAGATGATTAAACTTTGAGAATCAGATATCTCATGGGAATCGTACATCTCATACTTTAATCGTCGATTACCTTCCTTTTTCAGCCAAGATATTTCCTAAAATATCCGGATGAGTGTGACCTACTATATCAGACCTTTAAGTACGCCCCGAGTATGCCGACGTAGGGCTGGTCAGTGAACTGGCGAGTCCTCAAGATCCTATCCTTTTGGAGACCCAGCCTTGAATTTTGATAGCGGTTAACACCATCCGAAGAGGGCCGAAATCAAAACGGTACGAGGCGTCACCATTCTCTCACTTGCTTGCATCTATAGTAGAGGCTGTGGGGTCGGCTGTCGCCTTCCCTGCTCCCACTCAATATTTTGAAAAAGTGGTGGGTTTACTGATCGCGGTTTTGGAATTGACAATATTTTAAGAAACAACAAATCATGTACCCGAATGGTGTCGGTAATGTAGGCAAGCCTACCCGTCTTATTTGTTGGAAAATATGTGACTGTCGGTCGGATCCGGCTAAAAGAAGCCCCGTTTAGCCGTAAAGGCTTGTCGGATATGCTAAGTCTTGCCGAACCCCCGTGCAAACGTCACACGTGGAGGGTGAGTCGATCGAGCCGTACTCAGTTGAACTTACCCATCCATGGTTAGACCATTTCCGAACCCATGTATCATGATTTTCTGATTTCTTAAATTTGTCAAACTTTCCCGTAGACACTACGGAACAAACCCGCAATCTCGTTCCGGTTTAAGGTGGGGTTCACCGAGAATCCATCACCGAAAACTTAACGATTCACAAAACCTGGGTCCTCGGTTCTTCAATCAGTTTCTAATTAATTAATTCCCACAACAATTAATTAAAAAATTAAACTAAGTAATCGAGTTGAATACATGCCTAATTAATTATCCAGAATTAAATAGCTACATGTATATATGCATATGGAGTGGAATTCATGATATGATGCATGTCATGGAAATTTTCCGGTTATACACATAAATACGATCATACACGCAATTCGGAAAATAAACACCGAGATGGATCGTTGGTACCCCGTATCTAACCTATTAAACAAAAAATTAACAAACCCTAACTAGGGTATATTATTTTGAAAAATGCTGCTGATCCGTTTTATCGATGATCCGACATCCAAACGAACTTTGATCGTCATGAAAATTTATGGACCTATTTTTCACTCCTCCTACTTGAATATGGACGGTTGGATCCGAGTTTTGACGGCCCAATTGATCCCAGAAAGCCGCCGATCCAACTGCTGCATCTGTTTATAACTGCGGCGCAGCAGTGTCTTCCCGGAGCCAATCGGGCATCGAGACAAAACCCGATCGACCTGAAATATTTAGGGCTTGTTCATAACTCCATGTTGGTCAATATGAACGGTCGGATCTATGTTTCAACGTTCCAAACTCTTCCAGAAATTCGACGAACTCACAGCTAGGGTATTTTACGGCTGTTGTGCTCTTCTGTTACAGCAGTAACATTATAGCAGCGATCTGATATTCAGACGGACTCCGATCGACACCAAATTTTGAGGGCTTGGTCATCAACTTTTATTCTTCATTATGACCGGAGGGATTGTCATTTCAACGGCTCAATCTTTGGGAATAAATAAAAAAACGAACAGAGACAAAACGGATCTACTTCTAGGAAACTAAAATTATAAAATTTCCTATACTCACATAAATGAATTTATATGAGTTTACAATAGATCTAACGCGTAAACAATACCAACCCCAATCCATCTATTCAACCACAACATATCAAAGAATTCATCATCATGATTTTCGAATTTTAAAAAAAAAACGAAAAAACAATGCAATCTAAACAAGCAATTTCCGTTCCTAGATCTATCAATTATATACTTTAATTTATAGATCGGAGGCTCTGATACCACTTGTTGGATGTAATATCGCCGGACGGATCTAGATCCGCCCGATTACGCAGCGGAATAACAAGGATCACGATCAATATAACATTAAAGCACATAATTTAAGATCTACCTACAAGAAGGTTAGATCTACTTACCAATCAAAAGATAAGCCGAGATCCAAAGAATAAGCCGAAATCCGAGAATCGAGAAGCCATAGTCTTCCGATGTGTATCTCCAAGCAACAACCGGTGGATGTTGATTCTTGATGCTTGACCTCCTTGATATGCTACCCGGAAAATCCCGAAGAGTTTCCCAACTCTAAAACCTTAAGCTAGGCCGAAATTCCTAGCTTATTTTGTGTGTATGTATGCGTATTATGTTGATTAGAAAAGGCTTAGGATAACTCTCTTTATATATGAGAGAAATCCTTGTCCTCCAATGATTTAATAATTAATACAAGATCAATTATAATAATCATTTTCCATAAAAGATACTCCTAGAATAATCTAGAATAAATCTAGAATATTTAAGGATCAATCTTAATATATTTTCCTTAATTAATTATTTAACAAATAAACGATTAATAACATGACATGTAATTATCCATGAAAACTAATTTCTCTCTAATTACAACATGTACAAAACACACCTATCAACCCTAAAATTAGGGTTTCACACGCCACACTCAATTATGGGCGAGTCCATAAAAATGTACATTCCATGTATTTAATTATTTAGCCCACTATATAATTATATTCGCACATCAATTAAATAGTCCAAATATTTAATTATTATTGAGGCCCAACGTCAAGAAACAAATGCATGTTAGGAGCCACATCGGGGACCATGGACCTATAACCAGTAGGTACAATAAATTAAATAAAATTATTCATCGAATAGAACAATTGTTATTCAATCTATTAAGTCCGGGATTACGCCACCATAAACCCGAAACTGAACTCTATCGATTATAGATATATACTTACACTCTAATCACTGAGTCGATAAGTGTCCATTGATATAATCATTACATACGGATAAATCCTCCACAGACTGTTCGTTTTGATTCGGGATATTTCCGTAAACCCTTCTCAAAATATATTATCCTTATTTACCATTAACCCCCTAGTGATCAATTAGTTCATAACTAATATAATATGAACTGGGCCCATCGATCAGTTTCTAGGATTAACTAATAAGGGAACTGTCTGTCTACTTCCCGTAGGAAGGAATGGATTCCATATATGTGAAGTCACAGACTACTCATTCATTCCAGAATAGAGCCAACGAGAAGTGTTCATATCACATGTATCCAAGTGATCCTTAACTAACACATCAAACCCTACTTTGAACCAAGCAGTAGACTGTGATCACATCAGGATTGAGATTAATCCATATATGATCATCTTGTGATTCGATAAGATTTCTCGATCACGGAATTATATCAAGAATTCAAATCAAATCGGTCCAGTCCTATATGATAGACATCATATATAAATGCCCCACTAGGTACCATATACCGATGGTCCGGATAAGTCGGTCACACCGTTAAGTGTTCTGGGCGCATTATTGGTATATTAATCATGAGACCCATACTCTGATTAAATTCACCACGGACTGACTAGTTTTAAGCATATCATCACTAACTCAATCCTCGTGTGTATGTCATACACTGAGTTATGTGATTACACTGAGTTATGTGCTTATATACCAATATACTTAGGGTTTTCAGCAGTGTATTAATATAAGCATAAATGCAAATATTAAGATGAATTATAAATCCTGTCAAAAACAATTACAAAAATTGTCTTTCGGGCACTACACCTAACAACAATGTGTGACAAATGGACTCTAAGCCAAAACGATTAATCTTCGATCACATCACTTGTGGTCGACCTCTACTCAAATTACAACATAATTCTAGGTATCCCTGCCCTCGGCAAAATTCCAAATGGTCGTCTTGGTCCCATGTCACACTACAAAAAAACAGCAGTTTTGCGACGGAGTTTTTGCGACGGAAATAAGGTCCGTCGCAAATTTACGTTTGCGACGGATGTTTTAATGTTTGCGACGGGACACTTGGCGGGACCGATTTTTCCACTTGGCGGGCAATTTTGTGACGGACTTTTTATTATTTTGCGACGGACTATTCAATAAAATTTTATAAAATTATTTTATTATTCTGAATTTAGATAAAATTTGCGACGGAATTTAATTTCGTCATAAAATGCCTTTTTTGCGACGGCATTTTTATTATTTTGCGACGGAATATTTAATACATTTTTATTAATTATTTTATTATTCGAATTTACATGTTTTGCGGCGGAATTAGGTTTATTTTGCGACGGACATTAAATTCCGTCGCAAAACGGCGGATATCAGTCGCATAATCCCCTTTTCTTCCTCATTTCTCTTCTTCTCTCCCTCTTCTCTCCCCCCCCCCCTCTTGAACTGTTTCGGCGCCACCTCCTTCCACCACTTGCCATGACCACTCACAAGGTAACCTCTTCCCTCCCCCTCCCACCCCCTCTCCCCCAGACCCGATTCCAATGCATAATGAATTATATATATGTGGTAAATTTCACCGATTTAGAGATCGTGCCTTGTTTAGAGAACCAGGGTCTAAGAAATGGCGAGACCCTTTGTGGCTGTCCTTGAATCCTTTTGCATTTTTTATTTGATGATTTGCATTTTTATTTTATTTTTTTTCTGTTTTATGAGAAGGGTATTTGTCCATTTACAAGTCATGTGTTTTAGAGGGCACGGTATGATATGAAACAGCTAGTTATGTATATTGGAACAACATAAAAATTAACAGTTTATTATATTATTGGACCTGATTTTTAAAGCAATATGGATTGTGACCATGTTGGTTTTTGGGTTACTAGTTAATAATCTATTCGATCTAACCTAACCGGATGTTTTGCTCTTAATCGTAACCCTTGTAAAATTTAAGTCATTGAACACTAAATAAATGCAATTGGAGGGAGATTTTAATTTTGCAGTTTGGTAGTGATTACTGTACTATATCTGTCTTCCATCTATTTATCCATTCAGAAAGAAGAAGAAGAATGTTGGTTGTGGTGATGCTATGTGATGTTTGCTCGGTTGGTGCTTGGTGATGGGTGGTTTGGGGTTTTGATTGTTTTGTGTTAGATTTTGGATGAAAGTTCATTTTTTTGATGAAATTTTGACCTATGTTTATCTCACTTTCTTACTATCAAAACGAACTCAAAATCAGTTGGTCTAAGAAGATAAAATGCTCATAATATTCTGAATTATAATCCCTTAAATTTTCAGCTCGTTTGGGCTTCAACCCGACATTCAAAAACACCACACAGCCTAATTAGCTCCCAGCCGGACAGTTTTGACTAAGCAGTTTGTGACCAACATTTAACTATTATACAGGCCTCAAACCAGAATGGTTTCTCAATGAAAAATGTACCCCTATATGCAATATATAACACATCAAAAATTCAGCTCATTCCAAGTAGTATAGGGTACTCAAAAGTTCGACACAAAACCACATCAGAAAGCTGTAAAACAGATTTTCAATATCGATGCGTTTTTGTTTGACATGGTGTGTGATGTGTGATGGATGAAAATGAGATCTGAAATATGCGTTTTGTAGCTTGCATTCTGAGCTTTCCAACCATATAAAGAAAAGCGCAACTTGGTGCAATTGTGTTTTCGAGGAGGTGCTGTCCGTTTAGATACATTTACGAATGATTGATGTATTTTACTTGTTGTTTTAAGTTAATAATGTCTAGAGGCTTACATGCTTTGAGGTGGAACAACAATGTAGTCAATCATAAGACTACGGGATTTATGATCATCATTTTGGTATCACTTTATCTTAGCTTAGTTTCACCTTTGGAATCTCAAGTGCATCTACTTTATCTTAGCTTAGTTTCACTTTAGATTCTCGCCACATTTGTTTGATTGACATATGATACTCGGTGTGCGGCTATACTTACCTAACTTATTTTTTTTGGCGAGTCCACTTACTTTGCTGCACTTTTTACAGTTTCGAAGAAGGTGTTGTAGTTACTCGGCTTAGCAAACAAAGAAATTGCTTGAGGTCGGTGTAGTTAGAGGTGCTTCTTGCAAATCTCAATAGTTGGGGATCTATTGCAAACCCGTGAATTACGAGATCTCTGAGAAAATCTCGCTTTCCTTGCACATATTATTAATTAGTATAAACGCCTTTTTATTATAATTGCATTTAGATTAGTATAAACGTCATTTTACGTGTCAAATAGATGTCGAGGTAGAGGTAGAGGTGAGGCAGCGGTAGGGGTAGTTCCTTGCACCTTGGATTGCGGTTTTATAGTTATTTTTTTTTATATTTTTAATATAGTGTATCATATGTAGTATATATTTATAGATATATATGTGTTGTAATTATAAGTTAGGAAAATGCTTACTTATGTGTATTAGTTAGATAAGTTAGGAAAATGCTTAAGTATGTGCAAAGCCGGATGTTGGTTGAATTGGTTGAATTGGTTTGTTGAATGCTTAAGTATGTGCAAAGCCGGATGTTGGTTGAAAATGCATAGTTTAGAAACCGGATGTTGGTTGAATTGGTTTGTTGAATTTGGATTGAAATGATGATAAGTATGTGGTTGAATTGGTTTGTTGAAAAGGGTCTTTGTTCTACCCGTTTGGAAAATGGTCTTGGGGGTACTTTGTTATCCGGCAAAGCCTCCGAATTATTTTGACGTCGAACCTTTGACCATGAATTAAAAATTTAGGTTAAAGTGTTGTTAGTTTCATAGTAAGTTGAGTAAAATCTGAGTTTGCAAAAGTGTTGAGACAACCTTCAAAGACTATTGTTAGTCTCATTTTTGGTATGATATGATGTGTAGGATTGAAAATGAAGAGAATAGAACGTAGTTCTTTGAATAATAATGTATTAAACATTGTAATTTATTATTAATTAGTATAATTGCATTTAGATTAGTATAAACGTCATTTTCTGTGTCAAATAGATGTCAGGTAGAGGTAGAGGTAGAGGTAGACGCGGTAGGGGTAGTTCCTCCTCTCCCGGGCGTCTTCTCCACACACAGCACTCACGGTTTGGATGATGAGATACACGGATGACCGAGGAGGATTTGGGTGTCATTGTCAATGGTGACCTTGGATTGCCGTTTTGGATCCCGAGGGAGATGGTAAGTTAATACATATCTTGCTTTAATTTGTTTGTATTTTTATTTATATTTTGATTAACCAAATATATTAACAACTTATTGTTTTCAATATGACGGAGTTTACCGACAACTATGTCAGAAAATGGCCAAGACCGACATAATCATCGGCTTCAACACTTTTGCCACCACGTGGCATAATGCCGACCAGGAGCAAGCGAGGAAAGGTGGTGGCACGCATTTAGGAATGCGTCGTTCAGTATAAATATAACTATATATAAATATAACTATAATTATAACTATACATATAACATATATATAACTATGTTGCGTGCTCATTTCGACTTCGAGTTACGCCACGGCGCTGGTTAGGGAAGCTTTTGAGCGGTATGCTATCAACGAGGGTCCGTGATTATATGTATCGGGCTCAAACAAACCCCGTGCTCGGCTTTGGATGACCCGGATATTCTCCGTCGATTCGAGGAGTGGATTGGGAGTCCCGTAAGCAATTATTCAATATTTAATTAATAATACTTGTGTTTTATATATATATATATATGTATGTACTAACTTGTTTATCTTATGTCGAATAGGCATTCAAGGAAACATCTGCGAAAAAAGAAGATAAACCGAGCTTACGGATCCGGTGAGGAAGGAAGATCCCTGGGACACATGCTGCGGGCGCGACGCAGCGTTATCGATTTCGCTCGGGCCATGGAGGACAATAGAGAAGTGCCCCTATCGATCGGAGATCGGTGACTAGTTCGAAGAAGAAGAAGTCGGGCAACTTCGTCTCGAGGAAGTTTGAGAAAATCTTGATACGTTATGTATTCTAAATATTATATATACATTATATATATATCATGTAATTATTGTTACTAACAAATTTATATCATACTTTACAGACGTCTTCACCTCGAAGAAGGCGAAAGCCCAGAGATTTGACTGACACCCCTGTCGGCAGTCGCGTCTTTATTCTGGCTTATTTGGTGGTTACGACAAGAAGGAGAGTTTTGGCATGGGGTGTTTGCCTCCATTACTACGACAGCTTGCTCTTGCTCGACACTCATCCGGCCGAGACATACTCTCTGGCATACTCACCCGTCTCACCAGGAGATGGCGCGAGAATGACATGATTAATCTGGCACAAAGCGAGGTTGGAGGAGCTAGAGAGAGAGAGTAAAGCGTCGGGAAAGGCAGACTAAGCCTTGAGATGGAGGAGTGGATTACCCGGTTAAGCAAAGCATCCTCGGGAGGATGCAACCCGGGTCTGAGGCGACCTGAGATGACCGATCGATCACGGACTGGAGGAAGTGACATGGGTTTAGGTAGTACACGGTCCGATTGGGTGACATATTGCTTTATACATTTTTATTTATTTTGGCTTATCGTATCCCTTTGACATATCGTTTTATCCCCTTTGACATATCCCTTTGACATATCCCCATTGACATATCGTTTTATTTATTTTGGTATCGTATCCCCTTTTATATTGTTGTCGTTGATAGCGGTAGCAATTGTAATGCTACGGGAAAATATATGGCTGTTTTGCGGCGGTGGTTTGGCGGCGGTGCAAAAGCGACCATAATTTTTCGATTAATTTTAACTTTGCGACGGAAATATTCCGTCATAAAGTTGCATTTGCGACGGAAAAATGTATTTGCGACGGATATGTAAGGATCTAAAAATAAAAAATTATTTAATAAAAACATTTGCGACGGATTATACAATTTTTGCGACGGATTATACAATTTTTGCGACGGTTTATAAAATATTTGCGACGGATTATAAATTTTTTGCGACGGATTATATATTTTTGCGACGGATTATACAATTGTTTGCGACGGAGTTTACATTGTTTTGCGACGGAAACTATATTTTTTAAAAAAAATTAAATACGTTATTATCCGTCGCAGCATTCGTCGCAAAATAATTTGCGACGGATAAACCGTCGCAAAAACTCGGTTTTGCAACTAAAAATTGCGACTAATAAAATCCGTCGCAAATTAGGATTTGCGACGGAAAAAGCCTAGTTTGCGACGATAACCTTCCGTCGCAAAAAGCCCAGTTTTTTGTAGTGTCAGAGGGTCAAGTTCCATATTAGCGACAAGGTGGGAATCGCAATCCGTCGACCCGATAAAATGTTGAAACACATACAGGAATCACACTCTAAAAAAGGGCCTACCACGCACGATCAGCCAGCACTCTTGATCGGCCCCAATCATATTAATATGGTAAAGGAATTCATCCCAGTTTAGATCGAGTGTGAAACACTACAAGTAAGAGACGAACCAAATTTCACAGCAGAAGGAGAACTAGAGGAAGTTGTAATAAACGAAGCTTACCCCGACCAGAAGGTGAAAATCGGTGCCCATTTATTTGAACAGAGAGAGGACAGCTCGTCTCCCGACTCAAGGCCACCTAGATGCCTTCACATGGGTTGTGACGGATAATAGAGGGGTTGAGCCCGACGTCGCCCTGAACCACCTGAACGTCAACCCAACCTTTAAACCCATTCAACAAAAAGCCAAATAGTTTTCTTACGAGAAACAGGCCGTCATTAGGGTCAAAATCAAGATGCATCATTAAAGAGCTCACATACCCGACCTGGCTAGATAACGTGGTTACTGTCAAGAAACATAATGGGAAAGATCCTACATCAACAAGGCATGTCCCAAAGATCCTACCCGCTACCCCGGATTGATCGAATAGTGGATGGCGTCGCCGGTTTATAAATGCTTAGTTTTCTCGACGCGTACTCTGGGTACCATCAAGGGAAAATGGCCGACTGCGATAAAGAAATGACGGTCTTCCAAGCCGCCGAAGGCCTCTACTACTATGAGATGATGCCGTTCGGGTTGAAGATCTTTGGTTCGACCTATCAAATAATGGTCAATTGAGTCTTGACTCCATACCGGTCGCAACATGGAAGCTTAGATCGGTGACATGGTCGTGAAATCATCTCGACAAAGCCCACAATGCCGATCTCCAGGAGACCTTCAAAGGCGTTAAGAAACACTCAATGAAACTCAACCGGACAAATGTGTATTTGGTATCTAGCGAGACAAGTTTCTTGGATTTATGGTTATCAACGAGGAATTGAAGCCAATCCCGAAAAAATACAGGCACTACTTAACATGAGCGAGGCCACTTGTGTCAAGGAAGTTCAGCGGCTCAATGGAAGAATCATTGCCCTCAGTCGATTCATCTCCAAATCAACCGCTCTTCAAAATCTTAAAGGTCGATAGAACATTCACATGGAACGAAGAGTGCACACAAGCCTTGCAAGCCTTCAAAGACTACATGGGCAAGCCACCTCTTCTAGTTAGCCCAACGACGGGAGATGAAATATCCCTCTACTGGCGGCCTCAGACCAGGCTGTTGCTGCCATCCTTATCAAGGAGGCCGGATCCCTCCAAAATCTCATACAATACGTGAGCAGGGCTTTCAGTCCGGTTGAGAGTCGATACTTCAACATAGAAAAATTAGCTTACTCGCTTGTCATCGCTGCCCAAAAATTACAAGCTTATTTCTCTTCGCACACTATCATTGTGCTCACAGATAGTCTGTTGCGTCAAGTACTTTATTAGCCTGACCTTTCAGGTCGTTTACTTCGATATGCAATTGAACTTATGGAATTTGATATATGTTACCAGCCTTGAAAAGCGATCAAGGCACAGACCCTGGCATATTTCATTGTGGAAACAAGCTTCAACACAAAGGAGCCCGACTCGCAGACCAAGCCTAAACCCGATGACGCACGGAGCTCGACATCAGCAAGACCGAGCCACTGCTGGAAACTCTACGTTGACGGGAAGCGAGCAGAAATGGCTATGGGGCAGGGATCACACTGGTTGAACCAAGAACCACAGAACAAATGAAAAGGCTCTAAGGTTCGAGTTTTAAACCACGAACAATCAAGCCGAGTACGAGGCAGCCATCGCCAGCCTCAAACTCGCTACAGCTATGAGAATAGAAAACGTAGAAGTCTACAGTGATTCTCAGCTCATAGTCAGTCAGATCTCTGGGATCTACGGAACAAGAGATGAGACTCTCAACAAATATCTTGAGATCGCTAAACGGTTGAAAATGGCTTTAGCTACTGTAAGTTCATCAAAATCAGCCGGGATGACAATATGAGGGCGGATTACTTGTCCAAGTTATCGATAGAAAACGATATATAAGGCCCTTCAATTCAGATCGAGTATATCCGCGAACCCACCATCAATCGGGCTAAGATTCTAGACATTGATCCAACTAATACATGCTGGATAGACGAGATCAAGGGCTATATTGAAACATGAGCTCTACCTATCGAAGCAGATCGAGCCCTAGTAAAAAAGGCAGCATGGTATACAATTGATAACGGGATCCTCTACAAGCGATCTTATACGAGACCCCTGCTGCGATGTATCCGCCCCAAAGAAAAACATAAAATATTAGCTGAAGTTCACAAAGGGGTGTGCGGGGGCCATCCCACTAACCGCACCATGAGTCAGAAAATCATATCGGCCGGATATTGGCCCACACTAGCTGAAGAAGCTCGCCGGTTTGTTCAGATATATGATGAAGGCAAGAGATTCGCTAATACCCCTAGGATACCTTCGGTAGAGCAAAGCACCATGATCGCGGCATGGCCTTTTGATATGTGCGGACTCGACCTCATTGGCCCACTTCCAAAAGGGCGTTCCGGATGCCAATACGCCATCGTCGCGGTAGGCTACTTCACCAAGTGGATCGAGGCAAAAGCTTTGGCAAAGACTTCGGCAAAGGATGCAGTCTACATTCTACACGATCAGATTTTCTCTTGTTTCGAGAATCCTCGCATTGTAATATCATATCATGGCCCTCAGTTCAGAGAAAAGTTTACAGAATAGTTCAATAGCTTATATTTTTTACTAAGTACTTTTGTACTTACCTTTTTTACTAAGTGCTTCTATGCTATGCTTGATGATTCCCTGTTTATTTTATTATCTATGTTGTACTCATGCGGTCATGCCTATGTTATATTTTCTTTTCAAGACAATGTTGTACTTTTAATTTAAGACATGTTTGTAAGATAAGTTTGTTAATTTTCTTGAGACATCTTACTTTGTAAGCTTTGGCTTTAGTTGTTGTAAGATAACTCTTTTATCTTTAGTTTGGACGGTTTGTTTTCTAGTAGCATTTATGATTTCACCTGAGTCTTTTTAGCTTACGTTTTGCTTAACTCGATACGACGACGTAAATGTTTACGTATAATGTTGAATTTATTTAATGTTGTACTGCCGAATGTTCTTTTTCGGATAAAGATTCGGTATCCGGGAACGGGGTGTTACACACCACGTTGAATCAACATTTAGATACTCAATTGGTTTGGAATAAAAATCGACTTTTCGAAGGACGAACGCTCACATTCGACCTTCGGAAAAATCATTCTTGACTCGAGAATCGACTTTCAAATTGTCGATTCTAGTGTGGTACATAAATATAACTGACCGGCGACTTCTATTGCTATGTCAAGATATGTTTTAAAGTGGGTCACTGCATGATGAGGATTAATGTTCTATTAATGTTGGATAATAATATGCGACACTTGTGTAGTGTATGTGAGTGACAAGTGACCTAGCATAATCTAGCGATAGATTCTCTTTCAGTTGTTTGTTACTCCTCCGTTCTGAACAATTGATTCAATTTACAAAAACACATATATTAATGTGGTGAGTTAATGATTTAATTTGAATATCAAAATAAATAAATAAAAACCCTAGTCTATAATTAATGCATTGTTGTTTTTATTTTCTCACTTATTAATAAATAAAGATAGCGGTAGGAAAAACACAATAAATACTGCATTGAAAATATAACTGACTTAAATAAAATATAACAAATGATTTTGACAATTGCATCAGTTATTTTAAACGGAGTGAGTACATTTTATGGCTATATACTCTATGTACTGAACATCTTTGTGATCAATGAAAACATTATCTCTTCATACCATATCTTAAGTACTACACGGTTACAACAGCAGCATAGACATCGACTAACAAGTTCAAACCAAAGGTGAGACACGTTTTGAGCCTAATATTTGAAGAGATTGCCCCACTGGATGATTACCATGTGTGCAAATTTAAATTTACAAACGACAGTAATCCGAAGGTCCGGTGTAATAGGGACTTATTTCTTTCCATGTCTACTTGTGAAGCTCCAACAACAAGCTGGGAGACTTACTTGCTGGCCGGTAACATATTCTACCTGCCGGAACTTTTTCCTGGTATGACAAATAAGTCGGCGAAATTATCAGTCAATGGCTACTGTATAGTGTATACTAGAAGAAACCAAGGGCTTACCTCGAAGTTATCATAGTCGTACTGAACAACAAAGATGCAACTACAAGTGTTATCTTCGTGTTTGTTTCTCTGGATGTCGACAACATATGCATCGTAGTACAGACAAAATTGTTCCGCGTCCTGAAATATGTATATCCCAGATAGTCAAGTCCAATGCCACAAGATATGTACATACGACACTACGAGGGTCTTTAAACGTACCAGAAAACAGAAAACAGAAAACAAAAGCATACCCTGTAGCACAAGACAAGGTCCCCAACGTTTACCCTGTGACACTCTGAATGCTCGAGAGGGATTGACCGTTCACGTACACCCCTTTTGACATTCACCCATTCATCGTGATCATTATCGAAGCCATTAAAACGTACACGAGCTTCCTGGTAGGAAAGCATTATTATTCCATCATAATTTACCACCACCACATAAAATCTTCTGGATTAATAACAAAGCTTCAGAGCTGGATATATATGCTAAACAGTTGGGCCAGAAGTGCCATTTTCGGAAAATGGCATAAGACCACAACGTAAAACTCTTCCTAGCATAAATTCAATTAAAATCTAAGAGTGAGACGAGAAGAGTACAAAACAACCCTAAGAAACAGTCGTGTGTATGGACACATTCGCCTATGCCAGATCCAGTGAAGGACAGAGCCATTTAGGTCTAGGTCACAGGTCCTTACACTGTATTTCTATAATAGAAAGAGATTATTTAGGCCTAGGGCGCGCTGCCTTCACTATATCTCTATAAGAGGTTGTAAAAGCAGAAAATACCCTTGCACATAAAAAAAAATTTAGCGGAACGACTTTTACTTCATAAAAAGTATGTCTGGCTAATTACCTATCTCCTTAAATTGCTTTAATCTCCCCACACTTGGTGCATGAAACATAGATTCACAAATTCAGGGCTATTTCGTACCCAGGGAAAGACATTAGGTCAGGCAAATATAATCAACACAAAAATTCCCTTTGACACTGACTTATTACATTTACCAAAATTTTTAGAAATTAAAAAGGTGAAGCATGAAAGGCCGTTTAGGAACCGAACTTGTCATACTCAACCGATTTGTCATCCACAATGCATAAAGAAAAGGACAAGATCAGGAGAGAGGAAGATGATAGTAAGAAAACAGCACAATATCAATATATCAGAGTTAATATGCTTCTTTCTACTGCCATTTGTAAATCATCATTGAGAGATTAAATAAATTACTTAACACTTTTGTTCCTTAATGTTTTATTTACTTTTGTGTGGTGTTGCATAAAGACAAAGTAGAAAATATAGTCCAGGTGGAAGATGGCCATGACTAACCGAACTCAGATATAACTAGAAAGGCCTCACACAATCAGAACAAACTAAATGTTGGGAAGAAGATATCAGCCCCCCCCCTCCCCGAGTACAACCACCAATATAGGATCAGCTAGCTGTGAAAGAAAATACTACTCAAAGCATCAAACCCTAATCCGGTTTACTTCTCTAATAATTATGACTCGTCTGTTTTCTGAACTATATACAAATTAGAGTTATAACCACCCCCGACCATACTAAATACCTTCGGCGCTATAATATTTTAGGTTCAGGAGGCAAAGCTACCTTCAAAAAGGCATTGCAGTACAATAATACATTCCCTAGTAGCAAGAACTGGAGAAAAGTTGTGGCATTTGATACTATTGTATACAAACATACTTTATACTTGTATTAAGAAGCTCATTCAGTGACTTGAATCTGTGATTGGAAGTCATATACTTGGCAAAGCAGCCTTATCCGGTAATATTAAGAGTACTTAAATTAGTGTCTCATACCAAAATCTCAATTTTACGTATTCAAACACCATTTTCTCAGTTTTACAGAATCCTTATTCGACGTTGAATGCATCAAGATCCCTACAGTTTATGCTACAAATAACACGTGATTTAGACTATTCTTTGTCTTTACAGATTTGAGTGGAAATTCTGTTGCGGATGATTTTTGGTGGATTTGAAGGATTTAAATCTAAATCGTAGAGATTTAAGATGTTTTAGAGACACTAATGCAAGTGTTTTAAGTAACAGTAAGAAGATGAATCAGGCATTAACCGAAACAGTCAAATGATTGGGAAGGTTTTAGGCCTTTGATGGGAAGTAATTCACACTGTACATGAGTCTAATGACTAGATGAAAAGTACAGAGAACAACATAAAATAGAATCATTCTGAATCCCTGCTTGGATTTTTCATAGGCTGGGGGAATTCAAATTGAGGTGTGAGAAGAAAGCATTACTTGGACGAAAGAGAACAATGACAAGAAGAAAGAATATCAAAAGCTCTTACAAGCTCTCCTAAGTATGTGATTCAGAGCTGAGAAATGCAGCAACATCGAACCTGAAAAGACACGCAAACCAAATATAAATCCATATGAACAGATTAATGCAAAACAAGATACAAAATCTTAAAGGATATCAATTTAGAAAAATAAAGAGTGTGTGTGTGTGTGTGTGTGTGTGTGTGTGTGTATGGATCTTTAATTCATTTTATTATAATAACTCAGTTGCTTTGATAGCAGAACCTAAAATTTGCTGCAAGCAATGTTGGATGTACAAAACTCTTTAAACTACATCCTTCAAGATTGACTAAAAGAAAAAAGACTCATGTTCTCATCTAAAGTGTAGCGGAAGAAACAAAGAAGCCAATCAACCAAATAGAGGCACAACAGGCAATCCAATTTATCAGATATTTACACGTATTAAGTAAAGAACAAGTACCCAGGATACGGAATCAATATTCCTACAACTGTCACAAACATTTCTTCATTTAAACAAGTAAAGACAGAATACTCTTTAATTCTCACCAAGCAAAATCCCTAGAGGATTTAGCCTCAAAAATCAACTCCGGCAGCTCTGCAATTATCTCAGCTGTAAAAGAACAAGTTATCTGGGGTTAACATGTGATACATAATCAACATTTCCATGAATTGACAAATGACCTGAAAATGCTATAGACGGCCTATTCATACGTACTGATCAGGTGACCTCCAAAGTGAGACATGGTATACTACAGGGAACATATGCAATAGGGACCAAGAAGACCTGTCAAACTTGTAAATGTAATGAAAATGTATTACCTCTTGGCATTGGTGGGCTATTGTCTCCCATTATTGCAAATGGTACTACATTTTTAGCTTTTCGCCCTCGATTACTTTTGTTAGCCCTCTTTGAGTCCATATCATGCAGGCAGATCTCATAGATGTCATCTTTGACTTCAGTCTGATCAGTCAAGAGGCTAGGAGGAGCAGCATCTTCATCAGCTTTTTGTTGCAATGCCAGCATCCTACTTTCTGATTCTCTTTTTATTTCCTTAAACCAATCGTATACCTGTAAGATTATCAAGCTTAAAATCAAAGTTAACCAAGAAAAACTAAGGTAAAAATGTGGAGGAAACAATCCATTAAAAGCACCTGTTCCCATTTTATGCAAGGCCCTTCACTACGACTAGCTGAGCAGCTAAAGAAAAACAAGCAGACTGTAATCAACTGTCAAGCCTAAAAATACAATCACATATATGAGTTTAAATTCAATGCCTTCGCCGAAATTTCTTACCTAAATTTTGTTGCAAGCTCCTCACACAAGTGCTGGCTGACTGACCCCTTTCCTGTTTGCTTATAATGGTTCCCCATTTCTGCAATCTACTCATGACAGTGACAAGATACTTGAATTTGGTCACAGAATGCAGTAAATAAGAAGTGGGAACACAAGAAAAACATGATACAGAGGTGGAAAAGAAAAGAATTACATGAAGCAAAAGAAAAACACAACTTTTCACCCATTCCCGGATTGTTCTAAATACACCAAATGAATATGAAAAAAAAAACATGACTTTGATGAATGCATGACATAAAGCCCAGTTCCAGCACCAGATAGCTGTCATAGACTCATAGGCATATCATCCTTTCATTTTCTACATTTTTTGGGATCATCAATTTCCCACCTGGGCTAAGTTGCAGACTTCACAATGCTCATAATTTCGGAAACCGTCTCTTAAAAAATCCGCAGATAAATAATAGTCCCAAATGCTCATTTCGTGAAAAGATTTGCAGAAAACACTTAAAATACAGAAATTTCACTTGAAGATTGCAGTGCTAAGTGAAAATTGAAAGGTAAACAGGGGCATAATCGATTTGCAAGAATGTAAGAAAAAGGATACAGGGTCTAGAAACGCAGGGCCTAAAAATTACCTCAGCGATTGTGAACTCACAATCAGAATCGTCATCTAGCTCCATTAATGTGCCCATCCTCAATAGACAAAACCAGACGAGCAAAAATGCCGGTGGCTTCGGTGGAAAAAAAAAAGGAAGAGATGGAGGAGAGAAAAAGCGAAAGAGAATAAGTTGACCAAATGAGTTTTGAGTTAACCACTGTGACGACGAGTCAACCCTCACTGAAAACGAGATACCCAAATCCAGTAGTAAACGATGTACACGCAATATCATGTACGTACGATGTGATTAGCTATGATCGTGACCTTGCAAAAAAAAAAAAAAAATTATGTATTTGTTTATAAGAACTGGTTTGAAGATTTAATTAGGGACTATCTTTTCATACAAATGTTGTTTTACATTTACTAAGAAGTAGAAGTGAGCGCTTCGTTTGGATTTTCCACACTCGCCATTCGACCAGTAAATGAGTTCTAAAATATATACTATTCTCGCCAATTTATAATTCGATTATTAAGAACCATTCGACCCAATTTGAGTCGAATACGATTATTATCTTGATTTTATTCTAGTGATTTTGAATGTTTTTCATACTCAATACCGGTCGAAAGACATTCGACTAAAATTGAGTACAAAAACTTTTAATATTCTCAATCAAATTCAATCGAGAATCAATAAGTAATCTTTTTATATATTGTTGTTTATCCCGACCCAATTATAGTCTAAAAATGCAGAGTATTCGGACTCAATATTGGTCGAGAATGATGCTCGACTATGTATGAGTTTGGAAAACTTCAAACATTCTACTACAAAATATGGTCGAATCAAACAAACATGACTCTCAACACGTATATTCACCATATTTCAAGATATGGATAATAATGTCATATTGTGACCAAACTTTGGTCAGAATGAACGTGCGTAAAATAAAAAAAATAAGAGCGAAATTGGAAAAAAAATCTGTGTGGTAAGATAAAAATTTGTGTGAAAATATATTCCTTTAATTAGGTTCTTTAGAACACCAAAAAAAAAAAAATCATTGTTTATAAGAACACATTTTATTTAACTTTTCTAAATTACCCTTTTCTTCTAGTTTCTTCTGAGCAAACGAACAAGAGCAGCAGCTCGTTGCCAATATCCCATTCCCCAATTCCCAGAAACTTTCGAGCAACAAGATGACTACCGCGATATAGGCATAAGCCGGAATTTTCCAATCCATTATTTTCTCTGAACTTCCACAAAAAATTTAGAAATTGCTCGATCTCCCACTACAATTTGGTGCTTTTTTATAGGGCCAGTTTGGTGCTTTTGAGAAGTTGTAGAATACATACATACAGCTTTGTTGTGTATGGATTTTATGTTGTAATGGAAATTCACCCACCGCATTAGCATTCCCGAATTGATCTTGCTAATTTGAAAGCTCTGTGACGAGGGTTGAACTAAGTCTCGCCACGTGTCATCTCCTAATTGATCAAACATTAAATGAAGACATAAAAACTATGACATTAAGGGTCAGGATCCCCACTTCATGCCTAAGGGCAGATCTGAACCCCAGGTGGGAGATTAATCCCGTTCCCCCGACCCTCGCAAGTCGTCTAGGTCGCAACGGAGCTAGGCCAGTGCAGTTCGGGCCGAGACGGCCTGGGGGCTCGACGCAGGCCGGCCAGAACCTCATTTATATGATAATTAGTCCACGTACTTATGAGATAATTATGGGAAGATCCTAAGGCTCCTTTACCCATTAAGACTCTGATTTTGATATTTAAACTATCCATAATTATCCCTAAATTATAGGGATACACACGAGATTATCTTTAGGGATCAAGAATTAGAATCCTTGTTGAACAAGGCTTTGGACGAGATGTCCTCTATATAAACAACCCCTAGGAACTACAGAGACTTGATTCCCGAAACATAACAGGATACGTAGGCAACATGAACTCTCAAGCTCAGTCTAAAAATCACCCAAAAAACCATCCCTCGTTCATATTCTTCTTGATTTATGCCCTTGATTCAATTACCCCTAGATTAAACCGCCCGGATTTATTCATAGACGAGATCCAACATCATCAATTGGCGCTAGAAGGAGGGCCTTCTATCGGTAATAGATCATGCTTGTTCGTGATCAAGTTAATAGCAAAAACATGCCAAAAACGCAGTCAGATCGGAGGCTTATATCCAGAGATTGCACCGTTGGAACACAAATTCCACAGTTCAGATAGAAGAAGCAGGAGGGACGAACAAGCCCTCCAGATTTTGTGCCGGTCGGAATTCGTTTCGATACCCAATCGTCGCAGGAAAGTTGATGCTGTAGCACGAAAAACGCAGCAGTCAGATCGGTGGTAGATTTCCAGAAATTGAATCGTTGAAACGACAATTCCACCGTTCATATTGAACAATAAGGAAGGACGAACAATCCCTCCAAATTTTGTGCCGATCGGAATCCGTTTCGATTCTTGATCATCGCCGGAAAGTTGCTGCTGTATCACAAAAAACGCAGCAGTCAGATCGGTGGTTCATTTCCATAAATTTAACCGTTGAAACAAGAATTCCAACTTTCATATTGAAGAAGAAGGAGGGACGAACAATCCCTCCAAATATCGTGCCGATCGGAGTCCGTTTCGATAACCGATCGTCGCCGGAAAGTTGTTGTTGTATCACCAGAACGCAGCAGTTAGATCGGTGGTTGATTACCATAAATTGAACCGCTGAAACAAGAATTCCACTATTCATATTGAAGAAGAAGGAGATTCGAATATTCCCTCCAAATCTCGTGCCGATCGGAGTCCGTTTCGATGCCCGATCGTCGCCAGAAAGATGCTGCTGTATCACCGAAAGAAGCTGCGAATTTTCTTCATCCAAGATCTCCAAGATCTTCATCCAAATCTCCAGAGCTCGGCCAGAATGAGCTCATGCAACATGAGCTCGCCCTGTATGAGCTCCCAAGCTCTACAAGTACGAGCTCTCATTGGCATTTATTTCCATTTTTACAACTTAAATGAGCTATCTTATCATTGGATCTCGCTTGAGTGAATCTTTAATAAGACCGAGCTCATCTTGGCATCATATTTGGAGCTCTATTGAGCGAATCTTTGATAAGACCGAGCTCGGCTCGGCATCATATTTGGAGCTCTCTTGAGCGAATCTTCTATAAAACCGAGCTCTGATTGGCATCATATTCTATAAGACCGAGCTCGGCTCGGCATCACATTCTATAAGACCGAGCTCGTGGCATCATATTTGGAGCTCCCTTGAGCGAATCTTCTATAAAACCTGTTAGGAAATCTACGCGGGAACGCAGCGGAATTCAAAAAATTATTTCCTTTTAACCAGGATCGACTTCGTTTAAGCAATAAACTATTAAGCTAGTAGACGGTGGTTACCTTGGTTGATCTAAAAGATCGACGCTTTGACCGTCTAAGGAGAGTAGTTCTGCATAGAGCCGCCCAAATGTTCGGCCTCTACCGCTAGTCCACACGAACAGCCTGTCGGAATCCCATCATGGATTGCTATTGGAAAACTCCGGTTGCTAGACCGGCCCTTTTCCCCCCTCTCCAACTCTCCATAGGATGCTCTATATTTTACACAAGAACTATGAGCTCTTGCAATTGTGATGTACAAAAGAGCT
Source organism: Gentiana macrophylla (assembly GCA_026214975.1). NCBI lineage: Eukaryota > Viridiplantae > Streptophyta > Magnoliopsida > Gentianales > Gentianaceae > Gentiana > Gentiana macrophylla. Next base: position 93,865,191 of record CM047808.1, on the reverse strand, counting down.
TGACACCCACCTCTTATTTATAGTCATAGGTGGCGCCCCAATAGAGTAGAAAGGAAGAAAACCTTTTTCCAATAAAATAAGGAAAATATAATTCATTGATTTATCTCATTTATTACAATATCTCATATTAAATAAATCTAGGATATTGTCAATATCTTATATTGAATATTCCCAAGATATTGTCAATATCTAATATTGAATATCTTTATTTTATTACCATAAATCAATTTACACATGTGTATATATCACATATATATTATTACAAATATAAATCTACACATATATATTTATCACAAATGTGAACATGCATATCATATATGCAATTCACGTGTGGTGACCATATATATATTCATATGTTAATATCTTATATTAATATATGGTAATATCATTAATTAAATTGCACAATCCAAGTGTATCTTATACGCTTCAATTCGGCGCCCCATATAGCCAAATATTGGCTTCCAGAATATTCTTTAATTTATATAATTATTATTAATATCTTGTATTTAATTTATTCATAATAAATAAATACCACCATATTAATTTACCACTATAACCCTTATAGTCTCGAGATAAACTTTCCTTATTTGGTTATCATCTATAACCACATTTTAATCCGGCTAGATGTTCTTATGTGTGTGACCCGATAGGCTTCCGAATATGTTTGGCCGTAGACACAAAGTGCAAATTACGAAAATGCCCTTCATGCCTAACGATCACGGGATAGCGTCTGCAGCAACACACCGTGACCCCAATCATCGGAAGAGTCAAATGCAATGACTACTACCTTTCATGTGAAAGCAGATTTACCGTGTAACTTACAATCCTATCATTTGTAATAATATCCATACGGTCGTTAGTCGAGTGTCAAAACATCAACGATCGTATCTTATAATCTGGATATCATGCTCTCTCGAAGTAACTCGTTTACTCCCACTTTGCAAAGATTCACGAGAGTAAGACATTCCTTATAAGAAGACCATTTCGGATATTCGATCCCAATCATGGGATACGCGATTCCCAGACGACCAATCATGTATTCTCCGCATGCTTCAATATCATACCCAATCACTACCGCATGATCGCCCCGTGGCTAGGGGAAACCTCAATAGTGTCAAAGCATGAAAATCCACACCGTGATGCCATGAAGACTCCGGTCTTAAGGATAATTACACAACCGCCACATAGTGTGACACTTATCCGTGTAAGTGGGTCGATCCTAACGACGCATTCTCTAATACACGCCCACGCATGGTCCAAGTGTCTCTACACTTCGTTAGAGCGAGATCTATCCCGCCTTAAAGGCAGAAGACATCTAATACGTGCTAGTCTGTTTTATACTATCAATGTCCTGTTTAATAGTACATCACCTAGAGACATTTAAGTATCAAACTTATTAAAGTGATTAGAGATCTCATCAACCATAATCGCTTATCATGGTTTCTCTATCACAGTTTAATACTAAGGACGTTATCATATAACAATTCATAATTGTTTCTTTAAAAGAACATATATATGACAACATAAAAAGCCATTTAATATATGTACAAACATAAAGAAATAGTGGAAATGATCCGACCCGGTCGGATCCGGTCCAACCCGATTGGGTTTAGGACACTATTTGAACAATCTCCCACTTGGCCTAAAACCAATCACTAGCACACACGAGACCAAGTTGAAACACAAGAATCTCATACAATACTCGCAACCAGCCCTAACCAGAAACGGATCGCTATCCGTGGGGACTCAGACTATCTTCATAACATGTTCCAAATGACCAAGTCAAAGGAACTGCCTCAACACACACACGAATCTCTGACGAGACCTTGGTCCTTGCTTCAAGCAATGAATCCACTTACTATATCAGTTATATAGAAAAGGTGGAAGAACCGTACTAGGTTCAGGAATGAACCTTCTAGATCCATGTACTCCTCCCGCTGCGCCTCTAAGGCACTACTGTGTTTTGGCATGGTTGTAGAATTTACAGTGACCCATAGGCTAGAACATTTTCAGCTCACTGTATCACTTAATCAAAGTGACTGCAAACCCAGACTGTAGCTCCCACTCGCCTTCATAAGACTCAGGATATACGTCTATACAACTATGTTTATTTAATTCCAAGTTTCAATAAACTAGGAAAACTTTCCTTAACTTGTTTAAGGATATTTTCGACATTTGCTAGAATCACTTTCATACTTGCTCAAGACTCTTCATGAACTATGAACATCCGGCATTTCCTTTATGATGGTTCCAATTGCCGTAGCAAAGGAAACCTTCCATAAGCATCATCTTTCACCTCATCTTCAGGACGAACGTCCTAACATAGATAGATCTTGAGAACACTGGCTAGCAGTATCCCCGTCGCGATGTATGCTAAACTCCTTTTAGCATCACATCTATATAGGTAAACTATAATCTAACAGCAGTTAAATCTATCGTTATAGATTCTTATTTCCAAAAATAAGACCTGCCAATCCAAGTGCTTTCGTAAAAACCTTGAACTACCAAACATTAATTGACTGTGACATGGGGTGATAATTCTCGAGAGAGATATCCAATACCTTACTCAAAAATCATAACACACTCCCACTATCCATCTTGCACATTGGACGTATCATTCTTTTGACTAAATCAAACTCCTTTGATTATCAAACAAAGAAATCGTCTAGAGAAACTTGTTTGAGTCCATAAATGGATCTCGTGGGCTTACATATCATGCCATCGTCTATGAACATCGAGCTTTCTACCCAACATCTTCAACACTATCATATAGCCATGATACGAAGTTATAACAAGCATCATCTGATTAGAACTGGGCTCAGCTGGCAGCATAAAGGTAATTACAAGGTTTACACCCCGTACCCCTCAGCCGTCATTATAGCCTGATGGTAATCATATTACTATCCATGTCAGCCTTTCAGGGACATTCCCCTTAGGTAAGACAGACTAGGGTCATAACCTGGTTGTCATTGATGGAATCTAATTCAGATATTATGGCTCCTGGCCATATCTCTCAATCTTGCCTTTCAAACATTCTTTCATAAGTCATGATCATTCATTCATCAAGATGAACATACCAGCAGCCCCTTTGGGCTTGAGGTTATCTACAGACTTACAGAACTTTTGTGTGCACTGAGCAGTGATCTACACCTCATCGCTATGTAGCGTCTGCTCACGTTCCATTGGTTGAATATATCTTTGTGGTTCTCAAATTCTTTTGAGATCTGATTCACTCCCACTGTTTCTCTTGGAAGAAACACTTCCTCTAGAAGACAGCATGTTTGGAGACAAACACCTTTTGCTCCGCGGACGAGTAAATAATATCTAGCATACTTGCTAAGATATTCCACAAAGTTGCATATGTCGTACTAGGCTGCAAGCCTTTCGGACTCTGCCTACGACAACTTCAAATCATCGGTTAAGACAGATTTGACATTATCCTCTTCCATATCTAATATGGAATTTATTCAACCTTTATTCTTTGGAACTCGGTTAAGTATAAGGGCACTATCCCGAAACGGGTAAGGGATACTTTGCATGGCTTTCGTTACACCTTTATCATATAAAGTGTTGTTTCCATTTGGGGAACACAATCTAATTGCGTATTCCAAAGATGGTATCCTTCAAGGGAAGAATCTTATTCCTTTTCAGACGACTTCTGAAACACCGTTCAGGTATTAATTACTTAAATCCAATTGAAGATTAATTCCTAATTAGCTCATCAATCTCATACTGCATCACTCAAACTTTTCGGCTTTCCGAATTATGCACTTCACTGAGTACACTTGACTATTTCTAAAAATAGTCGTAGAGACTAATAAGCAATTATTTGTGGCATTAATTGTCACAAGCCAACAAACATCGGTATGTTTAGGCTTGAGACAATTTTTCTAGAATTTATAACCTTTTCATAAAAGGTATTTTAGTCCTCTCGTGGATAAGATATTATAACCCATATGATTCATAATCATATGGTTCAACATCATCGAATGACGTTTAATTACACGCTTCTCTTCCGGAGAGTCGACATACAGAACAACTACAAATATCAAGGATAACAAACCATACAAAAATTTAGTTGAGATCTCATCACATATATCAACCATATAGTGACATCAATCTAGTATGTTAGATTCAGTGACCTTCCAACTTTATCGGAATAACATTTATTCTGTACAATTGAATATGTCTACTAAATCCTAACAAATAACTGAACTTGTGTCCTTCATAAGAACCGGAACATAATAACATTTATTTAGTTCCCTTATCGCTTTTATTAGATCCGAATATGGTAAGTGTTACAACGTTTGTTTCACCTTCCATATCTGTATTCAATCTTTCTAATTTAATCACACTCGTAAGGTATCATATATCTTAGAGTTGACTTTGAATTTAGATAGATTTATCTCAACTCACTTGCCTAGAATAGAAACTTCAATAAGTTCTCTATTTAAGCACATGCCCTAACTTTCCTTTTTAATCCTTTAAGCACTTGTAAATATTTCTTAGTGTAGTCTTCATAAGACTTAAGAAAGATCACAAGAGCTATGTCTTTGATTTCCTTTCATAAAGAAAATCTAAAGTTTATTAAATAGTTTATTTATCCTTTTGAATCGTATTCAAAACATTGACTATTTAATTAACCTTTAAGTAATGATTAAAGAAATAAGTCGATACTTAAATCTTACAATTTTGAAAACAACCTTTCCAAAATTAGATGTGGTCATTCTTATCCAACGTTTGAATTAATTGTCATCGTATGACTAAATGATCATCTTGGATCGTATCCAATATATGACTAATTCGTTGAAACTTATTTCAAATGATTTAATCATATCATGAACTTCCGCTTTCATTAATAATTAAAGTCTCGAACACTTTGCATCAATTATGTAATCTCCTTGTCTCTAACTACTATAACGGGATGGCTCATGTCATTGCTTATTTTAAAAGGATTAAAATTACTTAACCATATTTGAGAACGTTTCTCAAAATTAACTGTCATAATTTGGTTTTACTAATTGAGAATAAAACATAAATATAAAGTTTGCTAAAACTACAACATAAAAATGAAAATAAAAGAGTGTTGTTGTTTATACACGCAAAATCAAAAATGGTCTTTTGGTTTATGATTTTGCTCCCACTAGTCAACTACTCCAAATTGACTTTCAAGATTTTTTCAAAATTCTTTAGTGGATGGAATCCTATCTAGTTGACTCGATCCCCGACGTGGGCCGAACGACCGGGTCAATTTAGACGGGTAGGTACTTCTTACCGATCGCGTCTAACGCGACTTCCAGTGGTTTGACTAGTCAACTCTTTGACAATTCACATCATCTATGTGATAGTCAACCTTATGTCTCTAAAATTAGACGGTCCTGACGTGGGCCAATCACCGCAAGATTCTTAGTCGAGTCATAACCCATGTATTCATGAGATCTCATAACGATCATATCTCGATAATGACGATATACCCGTGGTAGGTCAACTCCCGACGTGGGCCGATCACTTGGATCCGAACAAAGGCTCTTCACCGTCACTATAATATTGGGAGACATATTATAACTCGATTTTTGTTGTGGGAGTAATTTTAAATTAATTCACTTAATTAATTTCGAATTAATTCTCTTAATTAATTTAATTACGGTCTCATCAAATATATCTATCTCTATAGACGTACATCCTACACATTTATCTAGATCGTGCCTAGTCATGCATCTATCGTATCATATAAAATAAATACAAGCACAAAATAAATAAATGCGTAAAGTAACCGGTATGATCATGGACTTTTCCAAGTGTGCAGCTTTCGAATACAACCGACGTAAACCGCTGGTCACAATCCAAGCAGTAGTTTGCAACCGCTAATAGGATCTTTAATGCTCCATTCTCCAATGGGATCTTTATTTTCGTCTTTCTTTGGTCTCCATCTTCCGCTCCATTCTTGTTACATTTAATTCTATCTAATAAAATAAATACACCCGCCGCCGCACGGGGAGTCTCTACGGGAATGAGATAAATGCAGAAAATAAACTAGGTCACGTTCTTCATAACGGCCTAGGACAATTTTTAAACAACAGAAAATTAAATCATTCACATCTATCCTATCGGTCGAGTCCATGATCAATCGGGGTCCATATAATCATATTATATCTACTATATCTAATCCATACAATAAAATCTTATGAAAAAGATAAAATTAAAATTTAACTACTTGCGTCTTAATTAATCAATTAACATTTAATCTATTAAATAATTTTATCCAATCAATTAACTAATTAACATTTAATTAATTAAATGATTTTAATCGAAATAAAATTAACGATTAATTTTAAACCGATTTTAATTTTAATTTTAATTAATTAGAACTATTCCAAAATAAATCAAAATTAAAATTATTTCTCTTTTGTTTCTTTCCTTTTGATTCGTAATCAAAAGGGATGCTTTTAGTTTCTAAACCAAATTTGTCGTAGAGCTCGCCACTTTCCAAAATCAAAATTTTGGAAGTGGCGCAGCAGCGCTTTACAAATCAAATATTTGGAAAGGGCTGGTTTATTCCAAATCAAATATTTGGAAATGCCAAATAATTTTAGTTTAGCTCGCCACTTTCCAAAATCAAAATTTTGGAAGTGGCGCAAGCCAGTTTTTTCCCAAATCAAATATTTGGAAAGAAGCGCAGCCTATTCCAAATCAAATATTTGGAAATGCCATTATTATTTTAATGCCATGTGGCATCCCAATGACCCAAACTATTTGAACAATTGGTTAGCCACATGACACAACTAAACAAAGGAGGAATTACCAATCACAACTATGAACCATATTGAATCACAAAATACACAAAACAAAAATTTGGAGATCCGCCAAAGATTGACGGTCAACCGATCGCCGGCAAAGAGTTGCCTACTTCGCCGCCGCCATTGCCAATCGGCCGAGCACCACCCGATCTCATTTTTTCTTTTCATGTATCAATTTTGCAAATCAAAAATCTTTCATCTTTTAATTACGTGATTTAAACGATAAAATTAACTACGCAAAATAACATGCTTATTGCTTAAGCTCAAGCTCGCCCGATACCTTTGTTAGAAATCTACGCGGGAACGCAGCGGAATTCAAAAATTTATTTCCTTTTAACCAGGATCGACTTCGTTTAAGCAATAAACTATTAAGCTAGTAGACGGTGGTTACCTTGGTTGATCTAAAAGATTGATGCTTTGACCGTCTAAGGAGAGTAGTTCTGCATAGAGCCGCCCAAGTGTTCGGCCTCTACCGATAGTCCACACGAACAGCCTGCCGGAATCCCATCATGGATTGCTATTGGAAAACTCCGGTTGCTAGACCGGCCCTTTTCCCCTCTCTCCAACTCTCCATAGGATGCTCTATATTTTACACAAGAACTATGAGCTCTTGCAATTGTGATGTATAAAAGAGCTTGACACCCACCTCTTATTTATAGTCATAGGTGGCGCCTCAATAGAGTAGAAAAGAAGATAACCTTTTTTCCAATAAAATAAGGAAAATATAATTGATTGATTTATCTCATTTATTACAATATCTCATATTAAATAAATCTAGGATATTGTCAATATCTTATATTGAATATTCCCAAGATATTGTCAATATCTAATATTGACTATCTTTATTTTATTACCATAAATCATTTTACACATGTGTATATATCACATATATATTATTACAAATATAAATCTACACATATATATTTATCACAAATGTGAACATGCATATCATATATGCAATTCACGTGTGGTGACCATATATATATTCATATGTTAATATCTTATATTAATATATGGTAATATCATTAATTAAATTGCACAATCCAAGTGTATCTTATACACTTCAATGTGGCGCCCCATATAGCCAAATATTGGCTTCCGGAATATTCTTTAATTAATATAATTATTATTAATATCTTGTATTTAATTTATAAATAAAGTGCAAATTACGAAAATGTGACCCCGTGACACAAAGTGCAAATTACGAAAATGCCCTTCATGTCTAACGATCACGGGATAGCGTCTAGCAACACACCGTGACCCCCAATCATCGGAAGAGTCAAATGCAATGACTACTACATTTCATATGAAACAGTTTCCGTGTAACTTATAATCCTATCGTGGTAATAATATCCATACGGTCGTTAGTCGAGTGTCAAAACATCAACGACCATATCTTATAATCTGGATATCATGCTCTCTCGAAGTAACTCGTTTACTCCCACTTTGCAAAGATTCACGAGAGTAAGACATTCCTTATAAGAAGGCCATTTCGGATATTCGGTCCCAATCATGGGATACGCGATTCTGCATCGACCAATCATGTATACTCCGTGATGCTTCAATATCATACCCAATCACTACCGCATGATCGCCCCGTGGCTAGGGGAAACCTCAATAGTGTTGTTCGGTAAGTTTTAAATTTATTATTTTACCGGAACACCCCAAGTGCAAGGCACGTTGTAGTGGGTATTACCGGGTCGTCCAAGGAATCGAATGATGTCGGAAACAAAAATACAGTTAACGTACCGGTGAATTGTCACGATAAATCTAATTAAAATAATAAAACAAAAGAGATCGAATTAAACCTAAATAAACTATTGAATCTAAAATCCAAATTGCTATGAAAAAAATTACTGACTTTCTTCTTAATGTAACGAGACAGTAGGGCAACAAGGATTCTACCAAACAACCACCACCCAACCAGTTTGTGAGATGAATCAAATTTCTTGGTGTGATCTAACTTAAATCTAATCAAATTTCTTTAATCAAATTTATTTGGTTTTTGTTCCCTTTCTCAAGTGAAACAAAATTAACAATAAAAGAACATGATCATGAGTTTGTTTCCGAATCTCCTACCCAATCAACAATAAACTAATCTCTCGGAATATCATTAACTGTATCGAATGAAGGGTTCTATGTAAATTTAATTCTCATCAAATTCAAAACAACAATCGTTTCATCGATTTTTCAATCTAACAAAACATACACTCAAACAATTCAAAACATTCGATAAAGAAAAATAAATTCAAACTCACTAATAATGTTTACTGAAAATCTCCTGGTTGTGGTGATGTTGTAATGGCTTCATCCGTTGCCCTACTGCGAATTGCTTAGCCTTCAATCATATTCGATCTCCAAAAGAAAATTGAAAGAAAGAAACTCATGTTTTTGTGTGATGCGGCTGCTATGTAATGATGTGTTGTATTTTTCTGTCTCCTTTTCTGCTCAAATGGTGCTGCTTATATAGGAGTTTCGCCGACATAAGGAAGGATCCAGAAAAATGCATCGATTTTGCAGCTTCGGGGTTCGGTCGACTGACATAAGACACTCGGTCGACCGAATAGCATGGCTCGGTCGACCGAGCCTACCACTTACGCGTTTTCACACTGTTGCTTCGTATACCGTGTTCCCCACTTCACTCTTTCGACCAGATTTGATTTATCCTCTCTTCAATGCTCCGATTTTCTTCTTTATTTTGAAATCACTTGATTGAATGAGATTAATCTTCTCCATTAATAATATCCCCCTGCATATCTTTTAATTTTCTGCAAAATTGTTGTTACACCGAGACATCGAATAATAATAATAATAAAATGTGTAACAAAAAATAACATTTAAACCCAATATTTCATCATAATTAAATATAACCCCTCAATAACCATTATAGGAATTTAACGGATAAAACACGCTTTTCTCATTTATTTCCCTTAAAAATAAGGTAAATTGTTTAGGGATTAAGCCCGAAAATATAGTAAAATATACCCTAAACAACTCCCCCACACTTAGATTTTTGTTCATCCCGAACAAAATAATCAAAACCGGCTCACTGTACATGTAATCCACATAGATTCCTGGCTTACGTAACAAAAGATACGACAAATATAGCAAGTAATACCAACATAGAGATAGATTCAGTGTGTGTGACAAGCCCTTTTCAATCTCCACTATTTTTTTTGCACAAAAATCCTTTCAAACAATCCTAATGACTTTCCTAGGTATAGGCAGTAACCGTTCCACACAAAGTCTTCCCGTGTACTTATTAGGATGATCCCTAATGCATATCATTCAGTTTATACTGGGGATAGTCAGAAGATAACTATGTTTTCAACCAACTTTACACATTGCCATTTGCTAATTTTTTCTTTAAAGTTCACTTAATTCCACATGTATAGCATATGCCCTCATTCCCAGCAATAGGATGTTTCGTGATAACACCCTAGCTGGACTACTATCATCAGGCAGTCGGGAGCTGTTAAGCCTCATAGTGGTATAGGACGTTTCGTGATAGCACCCTACCGCACTCAAATCATTGGCAGCTACATCCGACATATATATATAATTCATATTAGCTTGGTATTCAAACCTTAAATTATATCCCTCCTATCACATTCAAACCTTCAGATATTCACAGTACACGTTCAGAAATTAGGTGTTATGTTACTGTTACTATTAAGCACAAGTCTCTCTAGGATAAACCACTAGGATAGTGAATGGAAACACTTCAAAAATTTTGCTTCAATTTCAAAGGCTTGCGTGAGTGTGAAATGAACACTATCTCGCATCAGTAAAAGCATGCTATAACTATCTAACAGAAGTCACAGACAATCATCGTCAGGAAACTACAACGAGCGAGCCTTTTGTTTCAATCACATGTTCATGATTCACATTTGTCAGTTGCCTCAAATTTTTTTTTTAAATTTTTCAAGAAATTCGCATTTACTCATTTTTCAGAAGATATAGCATGATAACTCCCGATGTAGACACCCCCCCACATTTAAATCACATTATGTCCTCAGAATGTGCAAATAAGAGAAAAGAATACTTAGCTGGTCCCAAAGTGTTTGTCGGGCTGTAGGTTGGCAGGGGTCAGGCCGTAACATGGATGAACCGCTGCGACTCGTATCATGAATAGACAACACTAAAAGTGATAACGGCAAAACCGCTCAACAAGATTCTGCAACACACTCGACATAGCATATAATCTCGGGCACAAAGGGTATATGAGTACACATGTATGCATACAGAAATAGGCAAATAAAGCATTCAACAAATAGTCCAAGGATAACCACCACACAAGTAACCAAAGTATTATTCCTAAAAACTACAATGCATCAAAACGGCTAAAAAAATCTACCTAAAAAGGCTAGGTTGCCTCCTAGTAGCGCTTGTTTTATGTCATTAGCTTGACATGATCCTCAAAGTCAACCCGGGTCGGGCCACTTTGGCTTACTTCCTGCCATTTCGTCATCAGAATCTGTATGATGAATAGCGGTGTGGCCACAACAACAAGTCAAATGTGAGACTAAATTATGGAACTTAGCCTTCCAGACAGCATTGAATTTCTTCCTTTTCTTGCCTCTTCTTAGATTCGACCTAGGCATACCGATTTTGCTGTCAGCAGTCCGTAAGGTCTTCACTGGTAGGGGTAAAAATGTCATCATCCGAACCAAAGAAGTCGGATGGAATCTCATCACACATCAAGATCTCACCGTTTCAATCCCTTTGAAAGTACATGACCTCAGGCTTTTCTTTGGTTGCCCAAAATACTTTTTCAGACCTTTGACCATTCACCTTGAACGTTTGACCGCCATACCCTTTCAACTCAATTGCGCCACTCGGATTGACATCGAGGATTTCAAAGGGTCCGCACTATCTGGATTTAAGCTTACCAGAAACAAATGTAACCTGGTATTATACACAGAGCCATATCACCTACTTTGAATTCTCGATTTTTATTTTAGCATCGTGAAGCGCTTTGGTTCTTTCCTTGCTTATCCTGGAATTCTCGTAAGCTTGGAGTCTAAATTCGTCGAGCTCATTCAATTGCAAAAGCCTCTTTTCCCACGAGTTGGCTATCGAAATTCAAAAATTTAATAGCCCAAGAAGCTCTGTGTTCAAGCTCGACCGTAAGTGGCAAGCTTTTCCATATACCATTTGAAAGGAGAGACATACCATGGGAGTCTTATAAGCAGTGCGGTAAGCCCATAGTGCATCATCCAACTTTAGACTCCAATTAGTTCTATTCGAGTTCACTGTCTTTTCCAAGATTCTTTTAATACTCCGGTTGCTGACTTCGACTTGACCACTTGTTTGGGAATGGTATGGTGTACCGATTTTATTGTTGACACCATATTATTCAAGAATCTTATCAAGTGGTGCGTTGCAAAAGTGAGTGCCTTCATCGCTGATAAGCGCTCGGGGACAGCCAAACCTGGTGAAGATATTCTTTTGCAAAAATTTCTTCACGACTTTATGATTGTTGGTCTGAGTGGCAATTGCCTCCACCCATGTGGATACGTAGTCTACACAAACAAGGATGTATTTATTAGAGCATGACGATGGAAATGGTCCCATAAAGTCGATGCCCCATACATCAAAAACTTCACATTCCAGAATGGGCTTAAGTGGCATGTCCATTCACATTTTCGCCTCCTAATCCGGCGGCATCCGCCGCAACCTTTGCAAAAGGCTTCGGCATCCTTAAAGAGCGTGGGCGGTAGAAACCGGCTTGGAGGATTTTTGCAACGGTTTTAGGCGCTCCGTAGTGACCACCAGTGGGACCACTGTGGCACTCTTCCAAAATACTTCATTGTTCGTGCTCCGAACACATCGTCTCAAAGAACCCATCTTTACAGACTTTGAGCAGATAGGATCCTCCCAAACGAGATATTTCAGTCCGTGAAGAATTTCTTTTTCTCCCGACACGTCATTTCTTCTAAGTGACCACCGGCTAGATAGTTGACGTAATCAAGATAACAAGGCCTAATGACTTCCACCTTCAAAGAATCGCTCAGGAAAATTGATCCCTATTTCCTTCGGACTTTCGCTTCCTCATTTACTAGACGAGATAAATGATCACCACAACGTTATCGCTACCTTTTTTATCTTTTATCTCCGTGTCGAATTCTTGTAAAATAAGAATCCACCCGAGTAATCTCGGTTTCGCATCGCCTTATCCATAAGATAACGTAAGGTCGCATGGTCACCCACACCACCACTTTGGACCCTAAAAGATAACTTCGAATTTGTCAATAGCAAAACGATCGCCAAGAATTCCTTCTCGGTGGTGGCGTAATTGCATTGAGCTGGGTTCAAAGTGCGGCTAGCATAGTAAATGGGTCTCGAACTTCTTATCGACCTCTCGTCCTAGAATCAAGCTCCCATGCACAGAGTTGAAGGCATCGCACATCAACTCAAAGGGCTTAGTCCACCAAAGCGATTAGGATCGGGCGCTAATGAGCTTACCCTTCGTGCAATTAAATGCTTCAACACACTTCACATCAAACGAGAAGTCCACATCGTCCTTAAGAAGGTTATATAAAGGTTTGGCGATTTTAGAAAAGTCTTGAATGAATCGCCTGTAGAAACCAACATGGCCAAGAAAACCTCGTACCTCCTTCACAGCCTTAGGGTACGACATCTTTTCAATGGCTTCTACCTTAGCCTTATCTACTGAATTCCATTCTTTGGACACCTTGTGTCCAAGGACAATTCCTTCATCAACTAGAAAATGGCACTTTTCCCAATTTAGAACTAGGTTCTTCTCAACGCATCGTTGAAGTACCATATCTAGGTTTTCCAAAATCTCATCAAAATCGTCGCCATAGATCGAGAAGTCATCCATGAAGACTTCCATACACTTTTCTACTAGTCCATCAAAAATAGCCGACATACATCGTTGAAATGTAGCCGTGCATTACACAAACCAAAAGGCATTCTCGTGGAACATAAAAGTGCCCGATGGACGATGTAAAAGTTGTCTTCTCTTGGTCATTAGGTCGATGGCTATCCTGGAAATAACCGAGAATATCCATCGAGGAAACAATAAAACTTATGACCGCCGCCTTTCTAGAAGTTGGTCAATGAAGGCGTGGGGAAATGATCCTTAGCGGTGACTTCATTTAACCTACGATAATCAATGCAAACTCTATAGCCAATACCAAGGCGTAAGGCAACTTGCTCCCTTTTCGTTCTTTTCCACAAGAATGCCTCCTTCTTTGGCACAACTTGAGTAGGCTGACCCACTCACTATCGGCGATGGCATAGATAATACCCATATCTAACCACTTGATTATCTCCTTCTTGACAACCTCCCTCAGATGTGTGGATTCACTTTCGCACGAGGTCGTCTAAACTTTTTGCCCCCTCCTCCGTTCGGATTTTATGCATGCAAATGTCGGACCGATACTCGGATATCACCCACTTGCCATCCGAACGCAAGGATGTTTTTCACAAGCACTTTTCTCAGAGTGCTTCTTGCTCGGCTTCGAGTTTAGAAGAGATGATTAAAGGCGTTTATCATCATCCTTAAGAAAAATATACTTAAGGTGTTGAGGAAGAGGTTTAAGCTCCAAATCGTGGGTGGTTTCTCAATACTAGATTTGAGAGGACCACCTTTTTCCTCAGTGGTCAAATGAGCTTGAAGAGGTTGGTGAAAAACAACTCATCTTCCCGAGGTGTAACCCCAGTAAAGATAATCGATTAAATCATCCATAGGGATTTTTCTCGTCAACACCCGCTTTCTCTTTTCATGGTCAATCATTCTTCTTAACTCTCTTCTTCTAGCTCAGCCAGACTAGCTTTTCCCAATCGTCGATTTCCCAAAGTGGGTAGTCTCTCCAAAAATCGACTTCGTCCCAACTACCCATCAGGACTTCTTCTTGAACAGATCAAAATCGCTCGCTGCAGCTCTTTGAAATCATCCTCGTTCATCATTGTGAAGTTCCATGTCTTCTGTTCACTCGCAGGCTCGGGCTGAGCAAATTGTGGAGATAACTTGTCAGTGACTACGGCCTGTGATGAACCAGACGATGGCTCACAGTCCTCTCTTTCTTTACGATTTATAGCATTGAAAGCACCTATCTCCATTGGCTCTTCTTGGATCGTGGTGGTCATTTTCATCATAAATCGCTTCGATGAACGAGATCTCTTCCACTAGGGTTTCTCTCGCTTTTACCCGCGTAAAGGTGATAGATGTATCATCGAATCTCATTGTGACCTGACCCTTATGAAAATCAATAAGGGCGGCAGAGGCATCCAAAAAAGATCGGCCTAGAATTAAGGGCATTTCTTTATCAGGTGGGTAATCCAAAATAACCCAGTCGGTTGGAAAAGCTAAGTGTTTAACATAAACAAGAACATTGTTAACACAACCGGCTGCTGTTCGGCTAGATCGGTCCACCATTTGAAGGGAAATGGGGCGTTCCCTCATCCTCTTATCTAAACCGAGCTTTATACAAATGTTTAACGGCATCACGTTTACAGAGGCCCCTGAATCACATAAGACGTTATGGAACATGCAACCTTCAATCTCACAGGAGATTGAAAGTCGTCCGGGGTCACCTCGTTTTGTTAGAATTTTCGGTGAAACTATTGAACATTCTTCTTTCAAAACCTCTTCTGCCATCCCCTTGAGCTTCTTCTTACTCCCACAAGCTTCTTTGATATACTTAGAGCACTTAGGCATTTTACCAAGACTTCCGCGCAGAGGTATACTTACTTTTGTGTCTCTAAGTATTTTTCTAACTCCCTCGTACTGTTTGTCATTACCAAGGACACTTTCTTTCCTCCTTGGCGGATAAGGAAGGTTTTTCTTTTCTTTGCTCAAAGTACCATTGTTCACGGGTTGATTCTTTATAGCTTCATCTTTCTTATCCTTCCACCTAACAAACTTTCCATCCTTCTTTTTCGTCGTGGTTCAAACCACCGACCTTCCTCATGCCTACATCGAATTAATTTCATCAACCGAAGAAACCTCGTCATTCATCTCATCCTCACTCTCGCTTTCTTCGGGTTTTGAATTCTAATTTCCCCCTCCTGAACTCATGGCGTCAGGAGGGGTTACTCATTTCCCGAGCCCTTTTCGGCTCCAACTTTCTTCCCGCTTCGCAGGGTAACTTCATTCACTTCATCATCTCCATAGTTCCACTGAGTAGTGATGTCAGTGCAAGCATTGACATCCCCTTTTGGATTTCTTTCAGTGTAGCTTGGAAGTTTACCATGAGGTCGACTCGCTTGTTGGTCTGCCATTTGGCCAACTTGTCTTTCAATGGTCTTGACACTGGTGGCCAGAGTTTTCACCATGTCAACTAATTCATCAAATTTCTTTTGAGAAACATAAGTGGTTTGTTGGTTTTGGTTTTGATTCCAACCACTTTGAGTTCTTTGAAGATTCGTATTGAAAGATTGATTTGCACTCCCAGGAAGTGATCCTGTTGGTGCATTCTTTTGATTAAAGTTGCGTTGAAACTCGAATAATTCGGTTTTGGTTGAAGTTTTGTTGACCGTAATTTTGATTAAAATTTGAAAGTTTTGATTCTCGGTTTTCCATTAAATCCACTTCTTCTCCCATTTCACTTTGCGCTGCCTGCATTCCAAAGAAATTCATATATCCGCTTGCCCTCCTTGTCGCTTCATTTGTAAGTTAGCTAGTCGCTTGTTTAACATCTCCACTTGAGCAACTAACATTTTTGTTTGAATTGCTTGCAGCCGATTTCTTCTTGTCCTCACTAACATGGGTCTTCCTTGAAGTTGACCACATGTTATTTTTCATAATGGTCTCTGCTACCCTATAGGCGCTGGCCATCCCCTCCTCTCCTAAAAGATCCATGAGCAGTAGAATCGAGGTAATCTCTATTAGGTTGAGAGACATCCCGGTAGAATAGTTCTAAAAGCTCATGACGGTTGTACCCATGATTAGGGCACTTTCTCATTAACAGTTTAACCTTTCCTGTGCCTTTCCCACACTTTCATCTTCCAATTGCTCAAAAGTGGCGATTTCTCTTTTCGGTCCATGATTGTCCCAGTAAACGAATTTTAGAGCAAAGGCTCTTTTGACATCACCCAAGTATGAAGGGAGTGATGGGGTAAAGACTTGAACCAACGGTTTGCTTCACCTTTTAAAGCGAACGGGAAAAGTTTCAATTTAACGACCTCGGAAGGAACACCAGTGGTAATGACTCCTCTTCACAAATTTGAACAAATGTCGACAAGAAGTCATGCGGATCTTCTTGAGCAAAGACCATGGAATGAACTATTTTGAACCAACCCGACTACTCCATTCTTTAGATCGAAGTTCATTCCTCCCATTTCGGAGGCCGAATTGGTCTATGTCCTCCAAGAAATCTCGATCAAGATAAGGAGCGTAAGGGTCCGCTTTCAACAAATTTACTGGGGTTGTTCTTTGTTGGATATTTTGATTCACCGGAATCTGATAATTCTGATGTTGGTTCGGTTGAACTTGTTGGTTCTGCAGCATTTGCATTAGGAGCATATTCAATTGAGCTTGCGGATCACCACCGAAAGGATTTTGGTTATTGTTATTATTCCCTTGGTCGTCCGGGTTGGAATTGCTAGAGGATTAAATCGCATATATTGTCGTAACCTTGAAATAATCTTCTTTTGACAATGTCCCGCTTTCGGGTTGAGCGAAGTATAACAAAGGTCATTTTTTGCTCCTGGTTTGCATAAACCAAGAGAGCAAAACAGAAAAGTCAAGTCAACACTGACAATAGGTCAGGTTGACGAGAGATTTTACACTAACCGAGGTTTTTATTTTTTTTTTTATTTTTTTTAGAAAAGATATAGAAACAGAAACAAGAAAAGAAACGTACCTACGAAGAAATTTAAAACAGAAAACAAGAAAACGATAAAAGGGAGAAAAACGTGTTGAAATCTTCTGAGCCCAAAATAGAAGGGAAAACAACAGATTTTGACCACGAAAACGGTGTCGAACGGCCTCAGGCAATTCATCATGTCGTCGGCGTCGGAACGAGCTTTCCGAATTGGGGTCCTGCGCGCCAAACAGACACTCGAGCCGAAAGTTATGGCCAGAATACTACCGCATGCTATAGCGATCCCTACCGACACAGAAAACTGCACTACGAAGAATCCGACAACCGTTACCGATTCCCCGGCAACGGCGCCAAAAACTTGTTCGGTAAGTTTAAAATTTATTATTTTACCGGAACACCCCAAGATCTCCAAGATCTTCATCCAAATCTCCAGAGCTCGGCCAGAATGAGCTCATGCAACATGAGCTCGCCCCGTATGAGCTCCCAAGCTCTACAAGTACGAGCTCTCATTGGCATTTATTTCCATTTTTACAACTTAAATGAGCTATCTTGTCATTGGATCTCGCTTGAGTGTATCTTTAATAAGACCGAGCTCATCTTGGCATCATATTTGGAGCTCTATTGAGCGAATCTTTGATAAGACCGAGCTCGGCTCGGCATCATATTTGGAGCTCTCTTGAGCGAATCTTCTATAAAAATGAGCTTTGATTGGCATCATATTCTATAAGACCGAGCTCGGCTCGGCATCACATTCTATAAGACCAAGCTCGTGGCATCATATTTGGAGCTCCCTTGAGCGAATCTTCTATAAGACCTGTTAGGAAATCTACGCGGGAACGCAGCGGAATTCAAAATTTTATTTCCTTTTAACCAGGATTGACTTCGTTTAAGCAATAAACTATTAAGCTAGTAGACGGTGGTTACCTTGGTTGATCTAAAAGATCGACGCTTTGACCGTCTAAGGAGAGTAGTTTCGCATAGAGCCGCCCAAGTGTTCGGCCTCTACCGCTAGTCCACACGAACAGACCCGCGGAATCCCATCATGGATTGCTATTGGAAAACTCCGGTTGCTAGACCGGCCCTTTTCCCCTTTCTCCAACTCTCCATAGGATGCTCTATATTTTACACAAGAACTATGAGCTCTTGCAATTGTGATGTATAAAAAAGAGCTTGACACCCACCTCTTATTTATAGTCATAGGTGGCCTCAATAGAGTAGAAAGGAAGAAAACCTTTTTCCAATAAAATAAGGAAAATATAATTGATTGATTTATCTCATTTATTACAATATCTCATATTAAATAAATCTAGGATATTGTCAATATCTTATATTGAATATTCCCAAGATATTGTCAATATCTAATATTGACTATCTTTATTTTATTACCATAAATCAATTTACACATGTGTATTTATCACATATATATTATTACAAATATAAATCTACACATATATATTTATCACAAATGTGAATATGCATATCATATATGCAATTCACGTGTGGTGACCATATATATATTCATATGTTAATATCTTATATTAATATATGGTAATATCATTAATTAAATTGCACAATCCAAGTGTATCTTATACACTTCAATGTGACGCCCCATATAGCCAAATATTGGCTTCCGGAATATTCTTTAATTAATATAATTATTATTAATATCTTGTATTTAATTTATTCATAATAAATAAATACCACCATATTAATTTACCACTATAACCCTTATAGTCTCGAGATAAACTTTCCTTATTTGGTTATCATCTATAACCACATTTTAATCCGGCTAGATGTTCTTATGTGTGTGACCCGATAGGCTTCGAATATGTTGGCCGTAGACACAAAGTGTAAATTACGAAAATGCCCTTCATGCCTAACGATCACGGGATAGCGCCTCAAAGCAACACACCGTGACCCCAATCATCGGAAGAGTCAAATGCAATGACTACTACCTTTCATGTGAAAGCAGTTTCGTGTAACTTACAATCCTATCATTTGTAATAATATCCATACGGTCGTTAGTCGAGTGTCAAAACATCAACGACCGTATCTTATAATCCTGGATATCATGCTCTCTCAAGTAACTCGTTTACTCCCACTTTGCAAAGATTCACGAGTGTAAGACATTCCTTATAAGATGGCCATTTCGGATATTCGATCCCAATCATGGGATACGCGATTCCCCCAGACGACCAATCATGTATACTCCGCGATGCTTCAATATCATACCCAATCACTACCGCATGATCGCCCGTGGCTGGCTGGAAACCTCAATAGTGTCAAAGCATGACAATCCACACCGTGATGCCATGAAGACTCCGGCCTTAAGGATAATTACACAACCGCCACATAGTGTGACGCTTATCCGTGTAAGTGGGTCGATCCTAACGTCACGCATTCTCTAATACACGCCCACGTCATACCCAAGTGTCTCTACACTTCGATGAGACGAGATCTATCCTCGCCTCTTAAAGGCGTAAGACATCTAATACGTGCTAGTCTCATTTATACTATCAATGTCCTGTTTAATAGTACATCAGCCTAGAGACATTTAAGTATCAAACTAATTAAAGTGATTAGAGATCTCATCAACCATAATCGCCTATCATGGTTTCTCTATCACAGTTTAATACTAAGGACGTTATCATATAACAATTCATAATTGGTTCTTTAAAAGAACATATATATGACAACAAAAAAAGCCATTTAATATATGTACAAACATAAAGAAATAGTGGAAATGATCCGACCGGTCGGATCCGGTCCAACCCGATTGGGTTTAGGACACTATTTCAACAAGACCGAGCTCCGCTTGGCATCATATTCTATAAGACCGAGCTCGCGGCATCATATTTGGAGCTCCCTTGAGCGAATCTTCTATAAGACCGAGCTCGGCTCGGCATCATATTCTATAAGACGAGCTTCACTCGGCATCACATTCTATAAGACCGAGCTCGGGGCATCATATTTGGAGCTCTATTGAGCGAATCTTTAAGAAGACAAAAAACTATTATGTTAATGCATGGCATACTGGAGGGTTGGAAGAACAAATGAGATGAGCAGACAACCGAAAATTTTACAAGGAAAATAACAGGAAAAAGCAAGGTAAGTTGCAAAAAACTTCATACACTATAATTTTTGTACTTATACAATTTTTTATATGACCAAAAAACTAAGTCTGCATGTCAGACTTCAAAAATTTAAGTCTGTCTGAGCAGACTCCAAAAAATTGAGTCCGCTTGAGTAGACCCCAAGAAATTAAGTCTGCCTGAGAAGACCCCAAATGATCAAGTCTGCCTAAGTAGACTCCAAATAATAAAGTTTGCAGGCCAGAACCAAAAGAAAACAGTCTATCTGACAGACCAAAAAAATTATGTTTGTAGGTCAGACTCCAAAAAATTAAGTCTGCCTGAGCAGACCCCACGAAATTAAGTCTGTTTAAGCAGACCCCAAAAAATTAAGTCTGCCTGAGCAGACCACAAGAAATTAAGTTTGCCCAAGTAGACTCCAAAAATTTCAGTCTGTAAGACAGACAAGCCGAGCTCCGTAGAACGGACTCCACTCAAATCATTAAAACTGACATTTGAGCTCTGCCGGTCGGACATAGCAAACATATGTCAGCAAGAACATTAAGTATGCAAGACAGACAAGCTGAGCTCCGAAGAACGGACTCCGCTCAAATCATTAAAACTGACATCTGAGCTCTGACGTTCGGACTGAACAAACATATGTCAGCAAATATTTTAAGTCTGCAGGACATACTAACTGAGATCTGCAGGTCAGACTCAACACATGAGCTCTGCAGGTGAAACTCGGTAATTTTGCAAGTGACAAACCCATTAAGTCCACAGGTTGGACTCCAAAGATTGAGCTCCGCAGGTCGGACTCTACAATGTTTGCTGGTATGACTCATCGAACTGAGCTCTGCATGTCGGACTCAACAGTTAGTAAATGACCAACTCATTAAGTCCGCAGGACGGACATAAACTTAAGATCTGCAGGTCTGACTTAGTCAAAATTATTAGGTCTGCAGGACAGACCAACTAACCTCCACATATCGGACTCGGTCAAATTTATTTAGTCTGCAAGTCAGACTCAAAAAATTTAGTCTACCTGAGACTCAAAAAAACTAAGTCTGTAGGTCAGACACAAAAAAATAATTAAAATTTAAGTCTTCCTAAGCAGACTCCAAGAAATTAAGTCTGCCTAAGCAGACTCCAAAAAATTAAGTATGCCTGAGCAGACTCCAAAAAATTAAGTCTGCCTGAGCAGACTCCCAAAAATTACGTCTGCCTGAGCAGACTCCAGAAAACTAGGTCTGTCTGAGCAGACTCTAAAAAATTTAGTCTGTAGGTCAAACCCAATTAATTAAGTCTGCAGGACAGACACTGAACTGAGCCCTGTAAGTCGGTCTCATCAAGTTTGCAACAACCAAGAGAACTTAATAAGATAGTGTAAAAACATTGTACATGTTACAATTCCTGAAACTTTTCTCCAAAGTCTGCAGGACGAACTAGCTGAGGTCAGCAGGTTGGCCTCAGTCAAATTAAAATAAAGTTTTCAAATGACAAACTCGTTAAAGTTCACAGGACGAACTAACTTAACTCCGCAGGCCGGACTCAGTCAAAAGTATTAGGTCTGCAAGGCAGACCAACTGAGCTCCGCTTGAACTGAGCTCTGCAAGTTAGACTCACCAAGTTTGCATCAGTCAAACTTTCTAAGATTGCATGGCAGACATCGAATCACAGAGCCCTACAGGTAATTTTCAGAGGCAAAAAATCTACACACGCTACTAAGTATGCCATGCAAAAAAACTATAAGTTAATGCATGGCATAGACGTCCATCTACTACACAACAGCCACGCTCTACTACACAGCAGTCAGCCTCTACTTCACATCCATCTACTTCAAAACAGTCAACCCTTTTACCTCCTCATTCACGACGTGTGCCGCACAGTTCCTACACAGAGATGCTACAGGCGGAAGAAGATGAATCTGATGAAGAAGATGAAGCTGTTGCGTTTTATAGGGCTGTGAAGAGAAGGATATATAATGGGATGAATGACATTCGGGAGGAAATTCTCCGGCAGAATGACAAGAACCGGCAAGTACTTCGAGAGGTTATACAGCGGCAGAATGAGCATGGGGCGATACTTCTTGAACTTAAGGGGTTGATGCAAACGCTGTCATCCAGAGATTAGGTAAAAAGATATTTCATTGTCAATTTCTTTATGCGATAAATTTAGTTCTATGTATTATGATACTAACCGGGCAACATCTTTTCAGTCTACCCCTATCGGCCTCCACATCCTCCACATGATACTGACCGGGCCACATCTTCTCAATTTGCCCCTAATCGGTCTACACAGGGTCATCATACTGATCAGCATACTGATCAGTCTACACCTGGTCAGGATACTCATCAGCCTCCACTTGGTCAGCATACGCATCAGCATACTCATCCATCGCCTACCCCGTCCGACGACCCGATGATGATGTTCGGGTATGATAAGATTCTTGAAGGAGTTTTCCAACCTGGGCAAGAGGGAGTGCAGCTGGAGGGAGTTCGAAAGGAGGGAGTCGAGAAGGATTTCGTCGACGATTTATTCGTGGAGGATCCTTATATGGAGACTACGTTTGATTCGGGTATGCATTATGTTATTTATATCTAATTATTGTTTAGTAGGTTTATTTATATTGAATTTTGTATTATTAACATAGATATTGTTTGTTTCGTGAATTGATGAGAGTGCCTATTTTGATGCAGATACTGGCGATGCTACTACCGAGGCTATGACCCCTCTCTCTCCCGAGGCTACGACCCCTCCCCCTCCCGAGGCTACGACCAGCCAGGCATCGGTTGTGGAGCCTGAGACGGATTATAGTAAGTTATTTGATTTTTAATTTTGAAACTATAAATTATATTGTGAAAAACTATCTAACTTGATCATGTATTGATTTTTGTTTAGCTGGTGGTCCAAGTGTTGTACAATTGGGTAAACGAAAGGCGGATGATGCAATTGACAGAACATTGACGACCCGTCAGACTACTAGCCGACCACGGTATTTAACTCATGGGTCGCACCTAGTCAGTCTGCCTGGTGATAACGTTGTGAGATGGACACCGTTGAAAAGTTTCCGGACGAGCTGGAAAACAATTTCAAAACATGGTACCAACAAGAACATCCACCCCCAATTGAGATTCCCACGGGGTACGCAGCTGGTTTCCGTCTTACAGAACCGATGGGCAAGGCGTGGTTCACACGTCTCCATGACCCTCTTAAAGAGTTAGACCGAGAAGTATATTCTTGTGAATTCATTTTCATATTTATGAAATTTCCATATTTCTGATTTCGTTATCTCTAACTTATTTTTGCATGAGTAAACATGTCGATGTGTATCTGGACCTGATACAGCGGCAAATGGAAGCACATCCAGAATGCTTTCAACCGCATACGGCCATTGCATACTCTGATTTAGCCACCTTTTACGGCCAAGGTCATGTAGATCAGGGAAAGCCGCCAGACACAACGGACATTCTAGAATTTGTGTATCAGTACGTCAAGCAATAGGATGAAAACACCATGATATACATTCCCTGGTCCATTAGTCATGCTTACTGGGCAGTTGTCCAAGTGTCTATTCCCGACTGGAAGATTAGGGTGTGGGATTGTCTGTCGGGGACGAAGTATACGGCTGATGTGAAGAGCAACATCAAAGCGTGGGGTGTTTCGTTTAGGAGAGTGTTGGAGACGGATGCTCGTCTACGTCAACTCCCACAAATGGTTGATCTAGAGAAGCCTATTTTTTGTGTCAGAATTGTAAAACCTGAATTCGTACCACAAATGCCAATTCCGTAAGTGTTATAAACTTCAAACTATTTATCATATTATACCGTTTACACTATTCTTACACTATTAATATTATACAGGGGTGACTGTGTGGGGTATACACGGTCAAGTTCATTGAGCATTTGATGCACAACGAAAGGTTTAAGCTGATCCATCATGACAATATGCCCTTGCTAAGAAAGAAACTTTGTGTGCAGCTATTTAATCAAATAGTAGATATATAGGTATTTTCGTGTATGTTGTTTTGACAAACTTTGTGTAGGTATTTTTGGTGTATGTTATTTTTGGTATTTTGTTGTATGTTGTTAGCCATTTATATTTTGGGTGTATGTTGTTTTGGTGTTTTGATGAGTATTCAATCTGTTTAAAAAACAACTCAAATTCAAGTCATTATTTAAACCATCTCTGTATCGAATTATATTACAACTTAAAATGCAACATTCAATGTGAATTTCTCTACGTCCAAACGTAGGGAATGCAACATTCTCTACGTCGGAACGTACAGAACCTAGTCCAAACGTAGAGAACCTAGTCCAAATGTAGGGATGCAACATTCTCTACGTTGGAACGTGGAGAACCTACGTCCAAACGTAGGGAATGCAACATTCTCTACGTCGGAACGTAGAGAACCTAGTCCAAACATAGAGAACCTAGTCCAAATGTAGGGATGCAACATTCTCTACGTTTGAACGTAAAGAACCTACGTCCAAACGTAGGGAATGCAACATTCTTTAAGTTTGAACGTAGGTTCTCTACGTTTAAGTGTATTTCTCTACGTTTGGAAGTGGTAGATGACAATTATTGTTGTTGTACAAGTACTTGTTCAAATTACACCATATGAACGAGCCATTTCTCTCATTTCTTCGAACTCTTTTAAGTTCATCTAAATTTTCTAACCACTTCTTCATCTTTCAAGTCCATTTGTTCATCATTCAAGTAGTCAATTTAAACTAACCACTTCTTCACCTTTCAATTTATAATATACACAGAAGCAAATGGATAATGATCGTTTCTTTAAAGTTCTTGATGGCGGTTTCGCAACAAGTTTGGTATGTCATTATTAATTAACTTACATTTATATCACTTGTATTATGATTGAACAAACGTGATATATTTCTTTTTTCATAGACACTACCTCCAGCATACGTTAATAGGTTGAACGACACGCTGAGGAACCTAGATAGGGCCGTTCTCTAAAGCCGATTAGGGACATGGGAAGTGAGGGTTGGAGCCACAGACAATGGAATTCTTCGTTTCTTTGGGGAAGGTTTGGAGGTGTATGTGTGGGCTCATTTGAACACAGGGGGTTTCACTTTCGACACTATTGTGATGGATCACACTTCTTGTGAAAAGAATTTTTTTTAGTCCGAGAGTGAAAAAGATGATGCAGATGATGATGCAGGTGCAGGTAACCAAAATCCCTATTTTGCACGACGCCTAAACTCGGGTATTTTCACATGGTTGTTATTATGTGGTGAGATATTTAAAATATTTTTAGTTGTTTTCTTGTTTTATCTTTTTTTCCCCATTTTAAAACAAAGATTTAAATTTGTTTGTGATTTGTAGAATATTCCAAAGGCATTTGCTAGAACAAAGCGACATGTTATGAAACAAGACCGTGGAATCTGCGAATTGCCACAAAGGGAATCATGGCTCGCTAGAATTGTCTATATGGTAAATCAAAAAGTTCGTTTAAGCAGGTTGAATGATTTCATTACGGACAATGACCTAAATGCAAGAGATGAATGCAGATTTGAAGTCATTGATCAACCTATAGAAAATCACGTCGTGTTTAATGTGGTGATTACTAAATATTGAAGATCATTTATTTTGGCGTCATCCTATCGTATTTAATGATCACCCTTAGTTTATTTAAGTGTCATCTTATTGTTATCTCAATGTATTATTACTCTTTGTTTTTATGTTTGTAAGCCCTGTATGTAAGCCAACGTATCATTACTCTTTTTTTTGTGTGTAAGCCCCGTAATAATTACTGTTAGTTTTACAGAGGTAGTGTAATACAAGACTGAATAACTGAATACAATCATTACTACAATCCACTAATAAAACACTACAATCCATTAATACGTTACACATTAACGATCCATTCTAATATCACCATAACAAAAACAATGACTTCCTACCGGTATTGGGTGCAACTGGCTCTGTTATGTCCTGGATGTTTGCAGTTACTACATACATTCTGATGGCCTGGACGTTCCCATTCAGAAGGGATACTAGTGGTATTAATTCTACCTCTTCTTGGAGCTCCACTGACATCAGGCGCATATCTCATATTAGGCATTCCGACTTTCATGTTTCTTACCGCCTCCGGAACATCCCAATCCTCCCTCTTAGGAGCTGGATATATGCTACCCATATAAATCTCCTTGAAACATTCAGCTCTATAATACCATGAACAGAGTTTGGGTGGACTAATTCTGCGTGTTGCTGCGGCTGTTATAGCATGCGTACATGGTATTTCCATTTTCACAAAATAACCACAATAGCACTTCCTCTCTTGTAGATTTACCACCTCATGAAGCAAGTTATTTGCATGAACCTCAAACTCATCGGGGTTAATAGGATTAACCCTTCCTTCTAGCTGTAATATTCGAAGCCACTATTGTATCAATCTCCGGTGCTAACACAGTCGCACAATCAAGCGCCTTCTGTCGTCTATCATTATACCTTCTCTGCAGTGTAGCTCTAATGAATTCCAAGAGGCTAGGAATGGGCCAACGACGAGCTCCTCTAATCACACAGTTGAAACTTTCAGCGTAATTGCTTGTCATTAAGGCGTATCTTTTCCCAAGAAATTTGGCACGCTCCCACCGTTCAACGCCTATTTCTTCTAGTTTTATATATGCGCCAAGACACTGTGCCTTGATCAGGGCGTACTTTCAGAGAAATTCGGCCTCCGAGAATGCATAGGCTGCTTGATAGAATGTGTCTGTTAGGAAATCGATATTCTAACGCAGCGGAATTTAAAATTTTGATTTCCTAAACAAGATCGTTCTTCGAATAATGCAACAAACACGTTAAGGGGGCTGGCAATTATACCTCAATGATCTTAAAGATCGTCGCTTTGACCGCCAACGGAGAGTAGTTCAATCGCGCAAGCCGCCCACGCGTCCGGCCTCTATCGCTTATCCACACGAACTCCTTGCCGAATCCTTCCTAGGATTGCTATTGAAAAGCTCCGGTTGCTAGACCGGACTTTTCTTTCCTCACAACCTCACAACAAAAGCCCTCTTTTGCACAAGAAAACTAGCTCTAAGAATTTTTCTCTCAAGAATAATGAACTCTTGGAAGAATGGTGTGTCTAAGAGCTTTGCAATCCCTCTTATTTATAAGGGGAGGGGCGCCTTGATGCTTAGGGAGGAGGAGAAGAAAACCTCTTTCCAATAAAATTAAGGAAAGTTAATTAATGTGATTGATCTCTCTTTCCATAATTTATTTTTCTCCAATAACTTTTATTAAATAAATTATGATCTTAGCATAAATCTTATTTTCTCAAAATCAATTAACATCACATATTAATTATTATGGTATATTTATTAATTAAATTGCACAATCCAAGTGTGACATGTTCACACTAAAAATGGCGCCACCTTCTCCATAAAATAACTTATGGAAAATTCTTTTAATTAATATAATTTGTATATATAATTAATATCTTGTATTTTATTTATTCATAATAAATAAATACCACCATATTAATTTACCACTATAAACTTTATAGTCTGAGATAAACTTTCCTTATTTGGTTATCAACTATAACCGCATTTTAAACCGATTCAAGTTCATATGTGTGTGACCCGATAGGCTTCCGAATATGTTGGCCGTAGACACAAAGTGCAATTTACTAAAATGCCCTTCATACCTAACGATCACGGGATATCGTCTCAGCAACACACCGTGACCCCAATCATCGGAAGAGTCAAAAGCAATGACTACTACCTTTCATGTGAAGCGTTACCGTGTAACTTACAATCCTATCATTTGTAATAATATCCATACAATCGTATCTCGAGTGTCAATACATTGACGATCGTATCTTATAATCTGGATATCACGCTCTCTCGAATAACACATTTACTCCCACTTTGCAAAGATTCTCGAGAGCTAGACATTCCTTATAAGAAGGCCATTTCGGATATTCGATCCCAATCATAGGATACGCGATTCCCGGACGACCAATCATGTATACTCCGCATGCTTCAATATCATACCCAATCACTACCGCATGATCGCCCGTGGTTAGGAGAAATCTCAATAGTGTCAAAGCATGACAATCCACACCGTGATGCCATGAAGACTCGGTCAAACGGATAATTACACAACCGCCACATAGTGTGACACTTAATGTAAGTGGGGTCGAGTCTAACGTCGCATTCTCTAATACACGTCCACGCATACCCAAGTGTCTCTACACTTTGATAGACGAGATCTATCCCTACCTTCTAAAAGATAGAAGACATCCAATACGTGCTAGTCTCGATTATACTATCAATGTCCCATTTGATAATACTTAAGACTAGAGACATTTAAGCACCAAACTAGTTATAGTGATTAGAGATCTCATCAACCATAATCACTATCATGGTTTCTATCTATCATGATTGATACTAGGGACGTTACTATATATATACAACAAATAATGTGAAGATAAACAATATATAATAACATAAGTGCTTTTATTAATCATAATAAACTTATTACATGAACTAAATAGCGTAAATGACCCGACCCGGTCGGATCCGGTCCAACCCGATTGGGTTTAGGACTCCTTTCCAACAATCTCCCACTTGGCCTAAAGCCAATCACCCATATGTCTAAGCCCCTGCAAGTGAACATGTTTCTCATGCTTTGCTTGAGACAATGCTTTGGTTAACGGATCAGCTATGTTATCATCCGTGTGGACTTTTTCTATCTTTACATCTTCTCTATCTACTCTCTCTAATCAAGTGATAGCGCCGTAGTACATGTTTGGACTTCGATGAGACCTTGGCTCCTTAGGATCGAGATATCGCTCCATTATTATCACAAGATCTGAGGCCTTTGGACCTTCAATGGAGGAACCACACCAAGTTCGTGAATGAACTTCTTCATCCAAATCGCCTTTGCCGCCTCGAGGTCGCTATGTATTCGGCTTCCATTGTAGAGTCCGCAGATAGTCTCCTCGCTTGGAACTCTTCCACCATCGCCTCCGCCATTAAGCGTGAAAACAAATCCGATTGCGACTTGAAGTCGCCCTTGTCGATTTGGAAGGCGGCATCCGTGTAACCTCGTAATACTAAATCATCATTCCGAAAACCAAGAACATATCCCTAGTGACGTCTTAAGTACTTGAGGATATTCTTGACAACAACCCAGTGACCAAAGACTGGATTGGTGGTACCTACTAGTCATACTAAGAGAGTGCGAGACATCCGGTCTTGTGCATAACATGGCATACATGATAGACCCGATTGCCGAAGCATAAGGGCTTTACTCATTTGTGCCCTTTCCTCCTCTGTCTTAGGACTCATTCCCTTCGATAGATAGACCCCATGTGACATGGGCAACAATCCTTTCTTGGACTGCTCCATGCTGAATCTCTTCAGCATCTTGTCTATGTAGGTGGATTGCGACAGACCAAGCAACCTTTTAGATCTATCTCTATAGATCTTTATTCCTAGAATATAAGCTGCATCACCCAAGTCCTTCATAGAGAAGTTCTTGGATAACCAAGCTTTGACTGATTGTAACATAGGCACATCATTCCCTATGAGCAATATGTCATCTACATAAAGCACTAAGAACACAATGGCACTCCCACTAACCTTCTTGTAAACACAGGGCTCATCTTCGTTCTTGATGAAATCAAACTGTTTGATTATCTCATCAAAGCGAAGATTCCAACTCCGAGAAGCTTGCTTTAACCCATAAATGGATCTCTGCAGTTTACACACCATCCTGGCGTCATTGGTTGTGAAACCCTCAGGCTGTGTCATATACACTTCCTCAGACAGGTTCCCGTTAAGGAAAGCTGTTTTCACATCCATCTGCCAGATTTCGTAATCATGGTATGCTGCAATAGCGAGCAAAATTCTAATGGATTTTAACATGGCAACAGGCGAAAAGGTTTCGTCATAGTCAACTCCTTGTCTTTGCTTATAACCTTTTGCCACTAACCTAGCCTTGTAGGTAGTCACGTTACCGTCCATGTCAGTCTTTCTCTTAAAGACCCATTTACACCCTATGGGAACTATTCCCTCAGGTGGGTCAACTAAGTTCCAAACTTGGTTGTCTTTCATGGATTCCATTTCAGAATTCATGGCTTCCAGCCATTTCTCTTTGTCATGCCTTAATAGCACTTCCTCATAAGTTCTAGGGTCCTCATCTTCCATGAGATACACGCCTGTGTACCTTTCCGGTTCACGGCGTTCCCTGGTGGATCTTCGAGGTGCTAGTGTGTCTACGGTAGAGGCTGGTGTCACATCTGTGTGTGGCAAGTCCTCTACTTCCATCAACTGACTATTATCCGTAAGTGGTTCTCGAATTTCTTCAAGATCAATTTTACTCCCACTGACCCTATCCAGAATAAACTCTTTCTCCAGAAAGTGGCCAGTCCTGGCAACAAACACCTTTTGTTCCTCAGGATGGTAAAATTGGTACCCTTTGGTTTTCTAGGATATCCCACAAATAGACATTTGTCGGACTTGGGCTCTAATTTGTCGGGCATCATCGCGCTTCACGTAAGTCGGACAACCCCAAGGTTTTGAGATGACCTAGGCTCGGTTTTCTCTTAGTCCATACCTCGTATGGCGTAGAGTCAACCGTCTTTGATGGAACTCGGTTCAGTGTATAGGATGCGGTTTCTAGAGCATACCCCCAAAATGATTTTGGAAGAACTGCGTAGCTCATCATGGATCGCACCATGTCTAACAAGGTGCGGTTCCTCCTCTCGCACACGCCATTCATCTGTGGCGTTCGGGAGGAGTCCATTGAGTAGAATCCCATTCTCCTTCAAATAATCTTGAAACTCTCCATCTAGGTATTCTCCACCTCGATCGGATCGAAGTGTTTTGATTTCTTTACCTAGTTGTTTCTCCACCTCACTTCTGAATTCCTTGAACTTTTCAAAGGCTTCGGATTTATACTTCATTAAGTATATATAACCATAGCGAGAATGGTCATCAGTGAAGGTGATAAAATAAGAGTATCCTCCTTTGGCTTGAATTGACATTGGCCCACACAAATCAGTATGTATGAGCTCAAGCAATTCATTGGATCTTATCCCTTTGCCACTGAAAGGTGACTTTGTCATCTTGCCAAGTAAACAAGCCTCGCATGTGTCAAATGATTCATAATCGAATTGTTCCAACATTCCATCTTTATGGAGCTTGGAAATGCGATTCTTGTTTATATGGCCAAGTCTACAATGCCATAAGTAGGATTCATTCAAGTCATTTGTTTTGGCTTTCTTGTTATTTATATTAAGTACGTCAACATTCATATCTAATATGTAGAGACCATTGCTAAGTATGCCAGTACCATAAAAGATTCCATCACGTGAAAAAGAACAACATTTATTCTCAAACGTAAATGAAAAACAATCAACATCTAATGCGGAAATAGAAATAATGCTCTTCGTAAAGAGCAGGAACAAAATAACGCTTATTGAGTTCTAGTACTAGCCCTTCGGGCAATGAAAGAAAATAAACTCCTACGGCCGGGCAAAGAACACTTGCTCCATTTCCAAGCGCGTAGGTCCACCTCTCATTTCCTCAGATCTCTAGTTCTTCTTAGTCCCCGCATATTCGTTACAAATATGAGAACCACAACCAGTATCTAATACCCAGTGGTTAGACTTAGAAGAAGCAATATTGATCTCAATCATAAATATACCTGAAGTCGAAGCATCAGAATGCTTCTTCTTGGTACTCAAGAAGCCTTTGCAGTTTCTCCTCCAATGTCCGGTCTCACCGCAATGGAAGCAAGCATCCTTGGATTTGTCTTTTGCTATCTTAGGCGTTGGCTTAGGTGCAGCCTTCGCCTTCTTGGACTTCTTTTGGGCTTTTGCCTTGCCCTTGTTGGAAGTGACTAGCAACACTTGCTTTCCCTTCCCACACGTGCCCTCGTGATTTTCAACATGTTCAATAACTCCGCAAGGGAGCAATCTATCTTGTTCATGTGATAGTTCATCACAAACTGCGAGAATGAATCAGGTAGAGATTGCAGAATTAAGTCAATACTCAACTCTCGTTCCAACTTGTGGCCCAGCTTCCCAAGCCTCTCTATGTACCCGATCATTTTAAGCACGTGTGACCCCACAGCAGTCCCAGATGCCATCTTACAACTAAACAGGGCCTTCGAGACCTCGTACCTCTCAGTGCGAGACTGAGAAGCATAAAGTTCCTTTAGGTGGACCATGATAGAGTAGGCGTCCATAGACTCATGTCTTGTTTCGCATTCAGGTGTCATATAAGCAAGCATGATACATGTAGCATCAAGATCTTGTCGAGCGATTGCTTGTTGTACTTCTCGACAACATCTGCGCACCGAACCTCAGCGGGCTTTTCCGGTAGGGCCTCGTCCAAGACATAGCCAATCTTCTCGTGCCTCAAAACGATTTTGAGGTTTCTTTCCCAATCGAGAAAATTTGTCTCGTCAAGCTTGTTTTCGATGATAAAACGAAGGTTCAATTTGTTTGACATTTTCTACAACAATAAATAAAGATAGAATAAGTAAAAGCTCATGTATAAAAACCCTAAATTTGCACTTAATAAATCTATAAGGTTTTTACTCCCACTAGCCAACTATTCCCTATTGGCTTTCAAGAAAATAATTCCTTTAGCAAGGCAAGATCCCATCGAACTATCCCGACCCCAACTTTGGTGATGATAAAAAAAATTAAACAGTGGACAACGATTTGTCGATCGTATCTTATACGATTCTTGTTGTTTGACAGTCAACTCTTTGACAATATTTCATCTTATGAAAAATAGCCAAACCCTTGCCTCTAAAATCCAAACGACCCGTTTTTGGTGGTGGCCGAGAGAATTCTTAGTCGAGTCTTAACCCCAATATTCATGAGATCTCTTTCGATCATTTCTCGATAACGACGATATACCCGAGGTAGGTCAACCCCCGCTTTGGCTGGTGAGTTGGGTCCGAACAAAGGGCTCTTCACCGTCGTTATAATATGGGGAGACAATTCCGACTTGATTTTTGATTTGGGAATAATTTTAAATTAATTCACTTAATTAATTTGGTTTAATTATGGTCTCATCTACTTATGTGCATATTACTACGATATCATATAAAGTAAAACATACACAACATTCCGCGCATAAAATAACCGGTATGATCATGGACTTTTCTTAGGTGCGGTTTCGAATACAAACCGAGCGAAACCGCTGGTCACAAACTAAGGGTATCTCGCAACCGCCAATAGGATCTTTATTGTTGTACGCCAATGGGTTCTTTATCTCTCCTTGGTCTTCAACTTCTTGCTCCATTCTTGTTACATAATAAATAATTATACCCGCGCACTGGGGAGCCAACGGGAATGGGATAATTGCAAAAAGTAAACTAGGTCACGTTCTTCATAACGGCTCAGGACAATTTTTTTCAAAACCAACATAAAGAATACATTCCCATCTATCCTATTGGGTGAGTCCATGATCAATCGGGGTCCATATAATCACATTATATCTACACATCTAATTTATACTATCATATCTTATGAAAAGATTAAGTTTTAATTCTAACTACTCAAGCGTCTTCATTAAATCAAATAATTAAATAACTTTTAATTAATTATATGACTTAATCGATTTATCTATGCACAATAAATATCACGACACGAGAAGTCGAACCCCCATCGAATTTATGGAGGAGTGGGTTCACCGAGAAGCCATCACTCATCCTCGACTTAACGCATCATGATTTGAATCTTGCATTTATCGATTACTACGCAATTATCTAATGCTTATTGCTTAAGCTCGAAGCCTGTCTCTGATACCACTGTTAGGAAATCGATATTCTAACGCAGCGGAATTTAAAATTTTGATTTCCTAAACAAGATCGTTCTTCGAATAATGCAACAAACACGTTAAGGGGGTTGGCAATTATACCTCAATGATCTTAAAGATCGTCGCTTTGACCGCCAACGGAGAGTAGTTCAATGCGCAAGCCGTCCACGCGTCCGGCCTCTATTGCTTATCCACACGAACTCCTTGCCGGAATCCTTCCTAGGATTGCTATTGAAAAGCTCCGGTTGCTAGACCGGACTTTTCTTCCTCACAACCTCACAACAAAAGCCCTCTTTTGCACAAGAAAACTAGCTCTAAGAATTTTCTCTCAAGAATAATGAACTCTTGGAAGAATGGTGTGTCTAAGAGCTTGGCAATCCCTCTTATTTATAAGGAGGATGGGCGGCCTTGATGCTTGGGAGGAGGAGAAGAAAACCTCTTTCCAATAAAATTAAGGAAAGTTAATTAATGTGATTGATCTCTCTTTCCGTAATTTATTTTTCTCCAATAACTTTTATTAAATAAATTATGATCTTACCATAAATCTTATTTTCTCAAAATCAATTCATATCACATATTAATTATTATGGTATATTTATTAATTAAATTGCACAATCCAAGTGTGACATGTTCACACCTAAATGGCGCCACCTTCTCCATAAAATAACTTATGGAAAATTCTTTTAATTAATATAATTTGTATATATAATTAATAACTTGTATTTTATTTATTCATAATAAATAAATACCACCATATTAATTTACCACTATAACCTTTATAGTCTAGAGATAAACTTTCCTTATTTGGTTATCAACTATAACTGCATTTTAAACCGATTCGAAGTTCATATGTGTGTGACCCGATAGACTTCCGAATATGTTGGCCGTAGACACAAAGTGCAATTTACTAAAATGCCCTTCATACCTAACGATCACGGGATAGCGTCTAGCAACACACCGTGACCCCCAATCATCGGAAGAGTCAAAAGCAATGACTACTACCTTTCATGTGAAGCGATTTACCGTGTAACTTACAATTTATCATTTGTAATAATATCCATACAATCGTATCTCGAGTGTCAATACATTGACGATCGTATCTTATAATCTGGATATCACGCTCTCTCGGAATAACACATTTACTCCCACTTTGCAAAGATTCTCGAGAGCTAGACATTCCTTATAAGAAGGCCATTTCGGATATTCGATCCCAATCATAGGATACGCGATTCCCGGACGACCAATCATGTATACTCCGCATGCTTCAATATCATACCCAATCACTACCGTATGATCGCCCCATGGTTAGGAGAAATCTCAATAGTGTCAAAGCATGACAATCCACACCGTGATGCCATGAAGACTCCGGTCAAAATGATAATTACACAACCGCCACATAGTGTGACACTTAATGTAAGTGGGTCGCCTAACGACGCATTCTCTAATACACGTCCATCGATATACCCAAGTGTCTCTACACTTTGATAGACGAGATCTATCCCTACCTTCTAAAAGATAGAAGACATCCAATACGTGCTAGTCTGATTATACTATCAATGTCCCATTTGATAATACTTAAGACTAGAGACATTTAAGCACCAAACTTGTTATAGTGATTAGAGATCTCATCAACCATAATCACTATCATGGTTTTCTATCACGCATTGATACTAGGGACGTTACTATATATATACAACAAATAATATGAAGATAAACAATATATAATAACATAAGTGCTTTTATTAATCATAATAAACTTATTACATGAACTAAATAGACTGTAAATGACCCGACCCGGTCGGATCCGGTCCAACCCGATTGGGTTTAGGACACCTTTCCAACAGTGTCTTCACAAAAACCGTAATCCTTGCATTTTTTTGTTAGATTGCCCTTTAAATGATGATAGCAAACACCATGATATGCATTGAGAAATACCTGACCAACAGCATTTCTAATAGCCTTGTGTCTGTCAGATATAAAGCTCAAATTTTCAGCATGGATACCTCCAATGGCCACCCTCAATTGTCTCATGAAATACCCCCATGAATCGTTGCGTTCTTTTTCAGTAATACCGAAGGCTACATGGAATAGGTGGCCACCGGCATCTACAGCAACATCAATAAATAGTTGCCCTAAGAAACGGGTTTTTAAATGAGTGGCGTCCACACACAAAATAGGTCGACAATACTTGAACCCACGACGACTTGCTCCTAAAGCCATGAAACAACTACCGAACCTTCCCAGATTATCAAGCTGAAAGTCAACATAGGTCCCTTCATTGGCCTCACGCACCATCCACAGGTACGACGGTAACGCATTGTAACACTCCGTCGGTGAACCTCTAACCAGCATTCTCATCATCTCGTGAGCTCGGTATGCTTGGTCATAAGTCAAGCTCAGCATAATCGTAAGTTTTGAGCATGTCCTCCATAATATGTCTGGGTTTATACTCATTGCCGAGTTCTTCTTTTTTCTGACTTAGCAGACTCGTAATCACAATAGGTGTTGCTTGTCGATTGTCATTATCCGCATTCTGAGAGGCACAAATATGCACATCATTCAACGTTGTGATCTCAAATATATGTGAGATATTTGTATTCGTCTTCACCCTTTTCGCCCTTACATGCCATTTGCATGTATCATTTAGACATGTGTAATACAAGCAACGTGTGTCCGACCTACCCAAGCTAATCTGAAAATTATTGGCAACCTTATACGATTTTATTTTCAAATTAAAATCTTCTTTCGAATCATATTTCATCCCAATGAACAATTCGTTCACGTCATTCATATGTAACATACCGGTAGATAGACACTGCGGTAAATCATCATCTTCAAATGTGGGAATCCTCCATGAATAATCTTCTCGTACACTTGCCTTAGCATTGGCACCCTGATTATTGTTGTCATCCCTGCCCGTTTGCTCGGTTTGAATATGAGGTGCAAACGGAGAAGCCAAAAAACTAGTGACTGATCCACCAAACAAATTATATGGCTGTTGGATAGGTTGAGCACAACTACTTGAAGGTTGGTTAGGAGGATACTGAAACGGATGGTGTGATTGGATATTTATAACATTATAACTTGGAGGACCAGATTCAAACGGAGCAGAGTATTCACCAACCATTTCAACACGAACATGACTACTTGAAGGTTGATTTGAAAGATTATGACTTGGTCTGACTGGTTGATACTGAAACTGTTGGTCCGAAGCTTCACCAAGCCTTTGTGTAGAAACATGGTTTTCAAACTCACTACATCCATCTTTGTTGCTCGAATGGATTAAAATTTGGATCAGAGCAAGTTCTTGTACCGGAGAAGTGGAAATTACCAAGACTATAATCCGAATTATTGTTATCATCCGGGGCATTGCAATCTTGATTTAAATCAATGCCATCATCCTTAAATATCGGTTCATTGTTTGCCTCCACTGGTGTAGCATTAACGCAAAAAATTACATTTTTACTGTCAGAGGCCGCTTCGATGTAACCATTTAGTGTCTCGTCGTCTAAGATATCATCAGGTGGTATATTCCCCACACTACCATAAGTAAACAAGGCTTTTACGCCGAGCATTGAATCAGACCGATCAATACCAAGCCTCACATGCAATTTATCCAACAACGCATTCAATTTTATGTTCTTTCGGACAAATAATGAGAACATCGATCCATTTACATGATTCCACCGGTTATAGAGAGGATCATACGTAAATTCTCCGTTGAACGAGACAACAATCATAGTGTTGCGATTATCTGTTTTTAAAAAAAAAACAATTCAAGTCATTATTAACTCATTCAATATCAACTTAGATAACAACTTAAAATGCATTATAGACATTCAATATAGTAATTCAAAACCCTACTTAAACAAATCTATCACAAATAGAAAACAAAACATACTTACACTAAACCCTACTAATTAAACCCCAACAAGGAAACAAAGACTATTTTCCCCTTTTAAGATGTTTCAAACAAGGAAACAAAGACTTTTAACACTTAAAACACTTTCACTCTAAGTGTAAGTGTGATCAATATTTCCAATAACAATAGTCTCTGAAACATAGCCATTTTCAGTACCATTTTGGGTTGGAACAGCACCCTTATGCATGATCAAACCATCAATATGGACAATTACATTACTACCAACAACAAGTTCCCCAACTTCTCAAAACTACAATACCAAATCAACAATACCAAAGTTTACTACAATCAAACAATACCAAAGACTTAAACACACTACTTAGATGTATAAATATTACATAAACAACCTACTTAAAACACACATTTCAGTTAAATACATATCATTACTACAATATAAATAACATAATCACTACTTAAAACACACATTTCGATAAATACATATCATTACTACAATATAAATAACATAATCACTACTTAAAACACACATTTCGGTTAAATACATATCATTACTTACACTAAACCCTAAACAATAACACTAAGAAAAGACTTAAACACACTACTTAGATGTATAAACATTACATAAACAACCTACTAAAAACACACATTTCATTTAAGTACATTTAATTACTAGCATAAATAACATAATCACAAAGAGCACTTGAATTAAGACAAATTACATAGCAAAACTTACCCATTTGAGCATTTGAATGATGAAGAAATGGACTTGAAAGATGAAGAAGTGGTTAGAAAATTTATATTAACTTGAAAGACTCTGAAGGAATGAGAAAAATAGCCCGTTAATGTGGTGTATATTGAACAAGTACCTTACAACAATATTAATTGCCATCTACCACTTCCAAACGTAGATAATAGCTATTTAAACGTAGAAACAGTACGTTTAAACGTAGAGATATGCGTTTTAACCTACGTTTAAACGTAGAGAATTACACATTTATTGTAACTTCCTAATTATTGAAATATCTTACGTTTAAACGTAAGTATCATTACGTTTAAAGGTAAGGAACCTACGTTTACAACTATGATTTATGGTAGACGGATATGTGAATTCCTTACGTTTAAACGTAAGGATCCTTACGTTTACCTGAATTTCCATGTCGGAAAAGACACGCACGCGATTTTCAAGATCGTGACCGACATAACCTCATTTTCCAATTTCTGACCAATTTCCCCAACTTAATATATATCCAATCATTATATCTCTGTACCAACTGACGGACCTCCCCTGGCTCCCCATACGAATCCGTCTATTGCATAACAAAGTTTTTTTTTTTTTTTGAAAGGTGCAAAGAAATTTAATGTTATACAAAAGTGATCACTAATTGTGCCATTTAATACAAACATTAAGTTAACAAAATAGAATAGATACCCACATCAAAGTAATTACTTATCGACATAGATTGTGTGTAATATTAAACCCGAATCATAATAATATAATATTATAACGGTTAATTTTAGTAATAATCATATTAAGTATACATATATAACTATATATACCATATTACCACATATTATATATTACTTCCATACCCACTCAACTTTGTAATTCTGATATAAATAATCACAAATTTCGTTATTTTGTTACACACCATGAAGGCAATAGGAGGTTAACAGAATCACCTTAATAACTGTTACACTAATACGTTTATTAACTCCTCAAAAAAACGTTTATTAACCCTTTATACAGTAGTTATTAAATTGGATACCTTTGAAACGTCAATACGTCTCTGTTACACTTATTGCTTACCTTAGTATATCATATTTATTGTCTTTAATGACTTAATAAGTGTAAATTAGTACGTTAAGCACCTTTACAGTTTATTATTTAATACTTTATAGGACACCCAACAATTCTTATGCATTTCGTTAAGTACTTATTTATAACACCGAATGGCATAATGTTATCGGTCACCCACATAACTACCGCATCACCTTTCTTCCCTATCTACCGTCCACCGCACTCTACCTAAATATATGATATTAATACCTCAGCTAACACACATTTACTTACATATATAAGCACCAGACTGGCCTTATTTATCCATATCATGACTTGATCACCGGATTATAACTACCCCAAATCATAAAAATTAATTAATAATGCGTAAAAGTTACTTTAGCTGATGAAAAGTTTCGTACTATTTTTTCGCACCCTTTGTGATTTTTGATTGATTGTACAATGTCATTCTGGTGTTGAGATTAATATTCTAAGGCCATTCAAAAGTGTTTAAAATTAATAAACTAGTGGATTAACAATGATTAGAATAGGTCTAATTAATCAAATTAAATAATAAACAATGTGCCCATGCATATGGGAAGTTATTATGTGGTGAGGGAATTTGAGGTGAAATGACGGGTGAAACAATCAGAACCACACAGTTTTAATACAGAATGAAGGTGTGTGGTGTGCCACACGGTGTCTCCGCACCGTGTGAAGACACCACACAATAATCTCCCCATGCAAATGGTGTACAATAACAAACTGGATTTCTCTCTTGCACTAAGGGAACAATTTACCCAACCTAACATTGGGATTCTCACCTGGCTAATTATTAAGAGTACACATAAATAATTACCATGGGTATGTGGTAACCCTAAGATTGGCATAAGTTTATATATGTTGATATGTAACATTAGTGAGAGTGGGTTTTGTTAGGATAATGATGGGATTGGCTTATGTCGAGGATATTATGAATAAGGAATAAATAATTATATTTAGTTGTATTTTATTATTATTA
The DNA here is from genome assembly GCA_026214975.1 of Gentiana macrophylla. Classification (NCBI taxonomy): domain Eukaryota; kingdom Viridiplantae; phylum Streptophyta; class Magnoliopsida; order Gentianales; family Gentianaceae; genus Gentiana; species Gentiana macrophylla. The sequence goes on along the minus strand of CM047808.1, from coordinate 93,824,041 downwards.
TTATTAATGTTGTCTTGACGGCTAAGTTAGATGATGCCTATATAAAAACAATTATACTCTCAATATTATTCAATAAAATATAATTATTCTAAATCTTGATATGATATCAGAGCATGTCAATTTTCTCTCTCTCGTGGTGTCAATTCTTCCTTAAACCCTAACCCGTTTCTTATAATAATAAAACAGTCGCATCCTTCCCGAAACCCTTTTCCGGTCACCGTCTCCGGTCACCTGAATGATTCTTGACCAGCTGTGAATTTACTCAACGAAGCTTAAGAAGCGGATCGATTCGAATACAGAATGTGATTCGTAGGAGACAGATTAATTGCTTCTGTGAAGTGGCTAATTGCTTCGCAGTCCACAATTTTAGTAAGTATATGCATTTGCCTACCGAAGCTCACTGGGTTGCAGTTAAACATATTCTTCGGTATCTTAAGCACACTATCTCTGATGTCTATTCTTCTCTCGCCGGTCTCCTATTTCTCTCCGGGCTTATTCTGATTCTGATTGGGCCGCTGACACCGATAATCGCCGTTCTGTTGGGGCCTATTGTGTCTTCCGTGATGATAATCTCATTAGTTGGCGTAGTAAGCAACACTTGATGGTTTCTAAGAGTAGCACTGAGGCCGAGTACAAGACTCTTTCCAACACCGCCGCCGAGCTCCAGTGGCTCTGCAGTCTTTTTCCTGAGATGCAGGTTCCGTTGTCTTCACCGCCAAGTCTTTGGTGTGATAATATTGGCGCCACCTACCTTGCTCACAATCCGGTGTTTCATGCCCGCACGAAGCACATAGAGATCGACTTCCACCATGTTCGCGAATTAGTTGCCGCTCGCAAGCTTGCCATCTCAATTTCTCTCATCGAATGATCAGTTAGCCGATGTCCTCACCAAACCGTTGGCTCAGCCTCGTTTTGCCAATTTAAAGTCCAATCTCCGTGTTCAGTCACTTACCACAGGATTGCGGGGGCGTGTTGAGGATATTAAAAATACGGAATAAATAATTATATTTAGTTGTATTATTATTATTATTATTATTATTATTATTATTATTATTATTATTATTATTATTATTATTATTATTATTGTTGTCTTGGTGGCTAAGTTAGATGATGCCTATAAAAAACCAATTGTACTCTCAATATTATTCAATAAAATATGATTATTTTAAATCTTGATAGCGTATCATATAACGAGAGAGTGATATACACGTAATGAAAGGTTATACCCTTTAGTTTAAAACAATAGCGCAGAATCACAGATCATCTGATACACACACCCAATGCAAAGTATATATAGTTAATCAGAAGTCGGCGAGGTGTAGGCTCCCTACCCTACTTAACCTATCGAAAAAAGGTATTAGACTTCCTAGCCTCTCGTGTACTTCTTGCAACTTGGATATAGAGGATGAAAATCACTTGTTTATGCTATGTCCCCTAGCTACGAAGATTTGGGATAAATTCTTTGCTTGGTGGCGTTTACAACTCGCTCCCCCACAAGTGTGGGTCTGTCTGTCTGGCAATCTTTCCATCACTTCACTCCGTTGCACGTGAAGCTCGCCAAATTCTCCAAGGTTTGGGATGCAACCCGAAAAATTGCATGTTGGAGTATATGGAAACGAAGAAATAACTCTATCTTCAATGCAATGTCTAACTCAGAAGAAGACATTTTTGGAAAAATTCAATTGTTTAGTTTTGCTTGGATTAGCGTCGGTGTGACAAATTCTCATTAGATTGGACGAAGTGGAAGGAGTGTCCTCTAGATAGCTTGTGTTAGTTATGCAGTTTAGTTTTGGATTCGCTTTTATGAGAGCTTTTATCTCTCGACTTGTGTATTTTTATTTTGAAGGAACTACTAACTTGTATCGTTCGTCTTTGGCTTATCTATTTTCTTAATAGATAAGAATTTTAATAAAATTGCCGTTCAAAAGAAAAAAGGAAAGAAAAAAAAAAATACCCTGGAGACATCAATCACTACGTACAGGAAATTTGCAAAAGTAAATGGTGATAATTTATATTTGCAGAATGGGTATTTAACATAGATAACTACACCAATTCACCAGTTCTAAACGCTAAAGATCTAATTCATATGGCTCATGGTATCCCAGGGCCAAAAGATTAACTACAAAGCAAGTTTTGTCATTTTTCCCCCCACATTCCCCTTTTGCCCCAAAACAAAATACTACTATTTATGTTCACTTTCACGTCCCATTTATTTTTTATTTTCTTTGTTTTGTTTTCTAACTGTCGCCATTCACATTTTATTATTATTGAGAAGATTAAATGCATCATGTTTTTATTTGCATATTAAAATACTTTATTTTAAATGAAAATAAATCACTTCTTTATTTTTATTTTTTTTGAAAAATCACATCTTTATTAAATTACCATTTTAATTGCCTTTCTGTAAAACACATACATACAAATACGGACACATAAACAAACACATCGTACGACATGACACGCACACACCTAAAATATACGATTTTTGACCTTAATTATAATTTGACAAATATATATTTTATTTATATTATATGTTTAATGTTTATAAACAACTACTTTGTAAAATGAATTTTTTTCCGAGGTCAAACAAGACTTTATTTGGAGATTTGAAGTGTTGCGCACCTTAGGTGTGTCCATGTCATGTCGTACGCCGTGTTTGTTTATGTGTCCGTATCTGTATGCATGTGTTTTGCAGAAAGGCAATGAAAATGGTATTTTTTATGAAACTAATGAAAGAATGAACATGAACAAAGTACGGAAGTGGAAAAGAGAAATGCTTGTGTATTATTTCATTGGTTTCATGGGGTATCTATAGTTGAGATTACAGTGTGAATACAATACAATAGATAAACCAGAAAATCTTGTAATTAATTGAATAAAAGATAAACATATTATTATCTTTTATAACACTCCCCCTTTGATAGCTATTATTCAACAAACAATAGATATGATATGCCTCATTAAAACCTTACTAAGAAAAAACTCAGTGGGAAAAAAAATCTTAGTTAAGGAAAAAAAGTACATATTTATCTATGTTTATTTACTCCCCCTGAACCAAGCATCAATTAAGGTCTTTTAAACGTCGCATCACAATGCTCTTCACAAGTCTCTTAAATGTTGCAGTCGGCAATGTCTTGGTAAATAAATCGCCAGTTGTCGAATGATCGGATCTCATTGCACATCAATTCCCATTCTTTTGCAAGATTATGTGGGTGAATTAATTTCTCAACTGAGTTGCATAATGTATATGTCATGTACTATTAACTTTGCTAGAAAAACCCGGTGTGAAAAAAAAACTAGACAAGGTAAATAGTTCATGTCATATGCGTTTTTATGTGTTACATCGATCGCCTCGTTAAAAACCTTTAACTAAGAAAACCATGTGGGAAAAACTTGGTTAAAGGAAAAACTGCCTCGTTAAATACTTTACAATCGCAATTTGCATGCATATATTCACACGTTGTAGTGCTATAAATTCATGGCATTAAGTTTGAGTTACTTATATATATTCCTTCCTCAATAGGACTATACTATAGCCATATTACATTCATCATGAATGTTAACGACATTTTTAACTTAACAGTATGCATGTTGCGATTGTCATCTTAATTCGTTTCTGAAATCCACCAAGGATTTTCAAATCAATATTAATGTCAAATGACCCATAAATATGCGGTCATGACATATGAAAACTCAAAGTTATTGCCAGATATATTAGTTAGCGGAACATGACATTGTCTATAATGGGAGAATATATTTGATCATTAACAAACAAATATTTCCAATTCAAGCTCAACCTCAATTGCTTATTTTATTTTTACCTAGTCTGAGTGTTTCTGACACTCTGCTAACGACTTAGGCATTGGATCCAGATATAATAGCAATTAAAGGGGCAAACATGTTGTCGACGACTATTATATTTTATTATAATTTCTCCCATAAAATTCATTGCTAATTCGATATTAGCATAAACCAATTCCTTATCAATGTACGGATTGGTTGTTCTGCAACCCCACTATTTAATCATTTGATGCACGTGCAATTTTGTTTTGGGGTTTTCGTTTTCAAGACGAATCTCTTTAAGAGATTTCATCAGTGACTTAATGTGGATTTATTTTCCGTGGATTTTTATCTTTTACACCGATCGGTCTTCTACGCTTCTCTCGTAGAGAAATATTATCAATAATACTTTTGGTTCATTTATAAATTGTCACTCTTTTTATTCAATTAATGCATCTAGCAAAGTACTTGCTAAATACTACAAGTAAAATTATTTTCGCAGTTCAGCTAAACTGATGCGTGGAGGATCGTTTATGTTGTTAAAATTTCTTGGCATTCTTTTATTCTAACATGAGGTTTTCTTTATCTCCCCTTAATGCCGAGAATCGATCTTCATCAAACATGTTGCACCGAGCTATACCTTGATGCTCTTCTATTCGCTTCAAGCGATTTACACATTTAAAACTTAGTGGTTTCATTAAATATCTCATTCTATGAGATTTTTTTTAAACATTATCTCTCTTGCGCTTTATATACCACTATGTGATTTCGGATTCTTCAAGAATCGTTCAAAGTTATACATCATACGTAGAGAAATCACTAGAATGAGACATTGAACTTTTGGTTCATTTCTCCATTTTCTCAGAAAATATTTGATGTATTCAAAATATGCATAAAATCTACCCTTCGTGGGTTTTATATATGTCAATGAATAATATATGAACTCGTGGTTCATATATGTCAATATTTGTCACAAGATATAATTCATAGCGGATTTTTCTCCTCTTATTTTCACAATCGGTATAGAGAAAATTTGCAATTACTCGTGACGGATTCAACATTTTAATGTTAGAGATTCTCTTATCGCGGTATCAACAAATTTCTTTAATATTTTACGATTTGGGAGAAGTATTATCTCCTTTAGAGATATTTTATCGATTCTCACAATGCTTATTAGGATGATAAAGTCAAGCACATATTGAAATTAATAATAATATTGAAAAACAAACAACACAATGTATCACGTTAATGATAATATCGACAATCAAACAATACAATGTATCACAATTCCCAAGACAAGCAATTCATATGGAATATATTACAAGAACAACTCAATGAATCATTGATAACTGAAAAGTCGGAAAAAATTGTATATCAATATACACTATATTACCAAAATGTGATCACTTACATAATAAAAGACATCAACTTTTCTCGACTAAATGCATGTTTCTATCGTATATTATGAATAGATAAATCATGCATTACATAGAGCATGGTTAAAGATGATTTGATCTAATAATGCGTTCAACATCTCAAAAATAATGAGAATGGGTTAAAAATATTTCTAAGAATGAAGTAATAGTCTATCAAATTCTAAAGTATTTTAGTGAATTAATATGATAGAAATGAATTGTAAATTGAAGAAATCTTCACCGTTGGCTAGAAATTGTATTAGTATAAATCGATTTCGACAAATTGAGAATATCAATTGAAACTGTGTATACCTATTCTTATGCAAAAGGAGTATGAACTATGATGCTCACAAAAATCGCATCGAAAGATACATTTTAAGTTCAACATATTTAATCATTTTATTTAGCCATAAGTGAAAATCAAAATGATCACTAAAAAAAAAATTGAAAATGGAATAAAGTCTTATCAATAGACTAAGTGTAGAGCATCCTAAACAAAGAGCTTTGGATCTATAATTTATTATTATAACACATTAACCCATATCATATCATTCTCAATGCAGCTACCATTTCACATTAACCCATATCATTTTCAATATAGCTACCATTTCGAGTTCACTTAATATTGCCGTATTATCATTTTAATACTAAAATAGAAATTACCATCAAAACTGCGTCACCTTAGAGGAATTACATACACAACTTAAACTAAAGAGGAATTACCAATCATCGACCAAAATGACACAATCAACAGATGCCAACTAACTTCAAGTTGTGAAGCCAACTAACTTCAAGTTGTGATATCAGTGGCATATAAAAATCAAATGATCATTGTAATTCTTATGATCAAGAAAATTTGTCTAGCCTATGTGGCATTTTCTATGCTACATTATTTTATCGGCCTAGCCATACGACAGTGTATTTATCTGGCCTATCTGGCCTTTTCTATGATGCCAGTGACGGACGCAGAAATTTTTTTCAGTGGGGCCAAATTTAATTAAAAAAAAAAGTGAACAAAAATTCGACAGCCAAGATTCGAACCTATGACCTTAGGATAAGTAGTATAACTTCTAACCAATTAATATATAAAAATCAACTAAAATAAACTCACAACCTCCAGTTGACATAGTGGTATAACCAAAATACCAGCTGACATAGTGGCATATCAACCAAAATGTTGGTTTTTCTCATTAATATCTGGCCTGTCTCAATTAATAGCTGGCCTTTTATGCCTTTTCTATTTGTCACATAGCGGCATATCAACCAAAATATTGGCTTTGTCTCAATTAATTGGCCTTGTGACATAGCGCATATATAATTGGCCTTGTGACATAGGGCATATCAACCAAAATATTAGCTGATGTCAATTAATTGGCCTTGTGACATAGCGGCATATCAACCAAAATATTGGCTGATATCAATTAATTGGCGTTGACTATGTCATGATTCTCATTGTGATAGGAATTTTTCACGACCACGGCCTCTCGCGACCACGACTTACGCCAAAATGGCCAGCCAGCCAAAATTTGAAGATTTTGTCGCATTAACTTCAGGACTTGCGACAAAATGGCAATTTTGTCGCATTCAATGGACTTGCGCCAAAATGGCCAGCCATAATTTGAAGATTTTTGTCGCATTCACTTTAGGGAATGGACTTGCACCAAAATGGCCAAAATTTGGAGATTTTGTCACTTGCACCAATAGGACGGGACTCGTGATTTTTCATCAACAAGTTATTTGCTTTTATATCCCACATCTGTGGTCTATTTTTCAATCTGGTCTATTTTTCAATCTTCAAGGGTATGAAATATTAAAGTGTCTTTCAAGTCTTTTTCAATGGACTTCATGTCCTTTGTGAATGACACTCTTACGAGTATTTGGCATATCCGACATTCAAATATGTGAATTTCATTTTCACTTTTACGAGCTTTTGACATAAACAATTGGATTTCAAATCCATGTATATGCTCGTTTCAAAATATTGATAAACTCTATATGATCATATCTTAAAAGACCAACTATTTTGTCCTTCAAGGGTGAATATATATGAGTGATGGATATCAATTATTGTGATTTGATCCATCATTATATTGATGTTATCGAAATTTACAAGAACAATATTTTATCCATATCATATATAATATGTAATAGAATTGATCATAATAAAATATTTAAATAAAACAAACAATTTTTTTTTTTTACCTCTTATAGGACTGAGAATGGATTAATACAATAAAAATTTGGTTCTCTGCTTGGAATATTCCATCGGTAGATCTGGTTGGAATGCTCCATTACTCCATCGGTCTGATTGGAATACTCCATTACTCTATTGGTAGAGTCTCGGGCTTGGTAGAGTCTCGTGCTGATAACGTGTTATGAAACTAATAAAAGAATGAACATGAACAAAGTACCGAAGAGGAAAATAGAAATGCTTGTATATTATTTCACTGGTATCATGGGGTATTTATAGTTGAGATTACAGTGTGAATACAATATAAATAAACCAGAAAATCTTGTAATTAATTGAATAATAGATAAACATATTATTATCTTTTATAACAGTATTTTAATAAAGAAGTGATTTTTTCAAAAAAATAAAAAATAGAAATGATTTATTTTCATTTAAAATAAAGTATTTTAATATGCAAATAAAAACATGATGCATTAAATCTTTGATTCTTTTAATCTCCTCAATAATAAAATGTGAGTGGCTACAGAAGAAAACAAAACAGAGAAAAAAAATGTGACGTGCAAATAAACATAAATAGTAGTAATTTGTTTGGGGGCATAAGGGGAATGTGGGGGAAAAAAACAAAACCCGCCCTGTAGTTAATTTTTTTGGCCCTGGGGATACCATGAGGCAATTCATTACTTGTATAATGAATGGACTTTAACTTTTAGGGTATGGATAATTTAAGGGTAGATTAGTACAATATAATGCTCAAGGCAGCGTACTCAGCCTCAATAATACTAAGGTAACCCTAGGTTGATTGTTAGAGACCCAAGAGATAAGACGGTCGCCAAGTAATTGACAAGTATCACTAGTACTCTTCCGTTCAATACGACAACATCCATAGTCGGCATCGCTGTAACCGATAAGTGTAAGAGATGAGTCTTAAGAGAACTAAAGACTCAGTGTGGGTGTGTGCTTGAGATATTGAAAAACTTGCTTTACAGCTTTGCAACGCGATAACTTAGGGTTTGATTGAAAACCTGCACATAGTCCTACGGAAAACTGTATGTCAGGTCTCGATGTGGTAAGGTATAGTAGAGAACCGATCATAGATCGATATAAGTGAGAGTCAAACAGCTCACCATCTTCATCAAGAGTAAGTTTGACCGACGAACTCATAGGAGTCGTAGATGGTTTCAAACCGTCAAACTTATACATGGTGAACATATCTCTGATATGCCATGGTGTGCACTAGGCCTCATCTGGTTCAGGCAGTTAGTGTTGTTAGCAGGTTTATGGCTCAACCTGGGAAGGAACACTGGAAAGCTGTGAAAAGAATGTTCAGGTACCTTAGGGGTACAATTGATGTTGGTCTCATCGATGGAGGTGATACTCAAGGTTTGATCACAGAGTACTGTGATGCTGATTATGCAGGTGATGTGGACAACAAAAAATCAATTACTGGTTATGTTTTCACATTGGGGAAATCAGTTGTCAGCTGGAAAATAACTCTTCAGGCCACAGTGGCTTTATCAACCACTGAGGCAGAATATATGGATCATACTGAAGCATCCATGGAGGGTATCTAGTTGAAGGGTCTAGTAAGTGATTTGGGGCTACATCAGGATCAAGCAGAGATTTATTGTGGCAGTTTGAGTGGAATTTTTATTGCTAAGGAACAGGTTCATCATGAGAGAACCAATCATATTGATGTGAGGTATCATTTTCTGAGAAATGAGAAGAGGGTTGTAGTGAAGAAGATTGGCACCAAGGATAATCCTGCTGATATGTTCACTAACCAGTTCAGCAGAGCAAGTTTCTCTTATAGGACTGAGAATGGATTAATCCAATAAAAATTTGGTTCTCTGCATGGAATACTCCATCGGTAGATCTGGTTGGAATGCTCCATAACTCCATCGGTCTGATTGGAATACTCCATTACTCTATTGGTAGAGTCTCGGGCTTGGTAGAGTCTCGTGCTGATAACGTGTTATGAAACTAATAAAAGAATGAACATGAACAAAGTACCGAAGAGGAAAAGAAAAATGCTTGTATATTATTTCACCTCAGTATCATGCAATTATTTATAGTTGAGATTACTGATTGTGAATACAATATAAATAAACCGGAAAATCTTGTAATTAATTGAATAATAGATAAACATATTATTATCTTTCATAACAAAGATATTTTAATAAAGAAGTGATTTTTTCAAAAAAATAAAAAAATAAAGAAATGATTTATTTTCATTTAAAATAAAGTATTTTAATATGAAAATAAAAACATGATGCATCCTTAATTAAATCTTTGATTCTGTTAATCTCCACAATAATAAAATGTGAGTGGCTACAGAAAAAAACAAAACAGAGAAAAAAAATGTGACGTGCAAGTGAACGTAAATAGTAGTAATTTGTTTGGGGGCATAAGGGGAATGTGGGGGAAAAAAATAAAACCCGCCCTGTAGTTAATTTTTTTGGCCCTGGGGATACCATGAGGATCAAGCAGAGATTTATTGTGGTAGTTTGAGTGGAATTTGTCTTGCTAAGGAACAGGTTCATCATGAGAGAACCAAGCATATTGATGTGAGGTATCATTTTCTGAGAAATGAGAAGAGGGTTGTAGTGAAGAAGATTGGCACCAAGGATAAACCTGCTGATATGTTCATTTTCTAGAAAACTTTAACAAGTATGATAACATTATATAAACGGTTAGCAAATAACATCCGACATTACCACACTTATCTACTATTATTGGTAAATAGGTCATAACGTTTACATTTATGACATAACCCTCAAAACTGTATAGAGATAAACATTTATTAAGATATAGACTTAATCAAACTTATTATGTATCTTTTACCCTACATTAAATGACTTTTTCATCTACATTAAACTAAATTTGTATTTGATAAATGGATATCTATAATTATATGGGTACCCTAATATTATGCATTCCTCTAAATCTACTAGTGGCATATGGTACTAGTGCTTTATCTACTTTCTGGTCAAATATCAGGTGATAAATGGACCATTTTTCTTAAATATTACCCGATGTTGCTCAAAAACTGTAATCGGGTAATTGGATGATTCGAGTTTGGAAAATAATATAGAAACAGGTAAAGTTTGTATGAACTTGGACTGAACTCTTTGAGAGAGCTGCCTACGTATCCAATTCAAGTGTCGAATCAGAATCAAGTCCCCCTCATAGTTCAGAATGCCTTTTTATCCTTTCTGATCGTGGGGATAACCCCCATCTTTAATAGTGGGAAGTTATCAGCAGTTATTCTATCAACTACAAGGCGTGGGATCTACCCACGCTTGTAAACGGTTACGCCGTTATTGACTCGGTCTTTGTCCTGCTCATCCGATTTTCCTATCCAGGAGAGTTTCTGACCAGAACATGGCGAAGTCATGCTCATTCTATTATCCTGTCCAGAGGATCTTCTACACAGAGTCTGGTGGAGTCCTGCTATACCAATCCATTTATCTTTATCGTGGGTCCGGCCCAATTGTATATAACCCGGCCCAGAGGGCCCATATATCATCATAAGTCCTCCCAGACTGGGGTGGACTTCTTTACAGCTGCTCTAGTCTGCAACGTTTTAACTCCGTCATCAATATATCGCGAAACGAGGCCAAGTTGCACCCGATTATTATCAAAACTGTGAACTGAACCATCAAGTCGCTTTTACTTCTTGTCACATAATCACACCTCTTGTCAAACAATCCCTTTATTTCAAACCTTTTGAATCGCACCTCTGCAATTACAAGTAAGTTTCTTTCTCTGCGTTATTTTTTCTTCTTTTTAATTCATTATCTATTTCATGAGTTTGAGAGCCGACACTGCCTCTAGTGACTCTGTGGAAAGGTTATTTCAATGGCCGGAAAAGCCTTCAATTGTAATAGAAAGTGAAGAAGTGAACTCTTCTAACCCTATCCCTTGTCCTGAAACTATTATAAACGCAGATCATCCCTCTTCTTTAATTGATTTAGGGAATACTTCCACCTTTGGAGTTAATCCCCTGTGTCTTTTGCCTTCTCACCTTCTTCCCCCTGGGATTTTCACTCCTACTTTGATTGTTCATCAATATCTAGAAGACCACTCTGCCTTTTTAAACACCCTTAAAAGGGAAATCAATCGATTCAACAAAACCAAAGCCATAATGGCTTGCCATGGTGTTTCTAGCAAGATGATCAAAACCGAAATGGCTAATTTATTGAAGACTTACAAAATTCGTACCGACCCTTTTGAAGTTGTTCTTCCCAAATCCACTGAATATGCTTATAATCCCCCAGCAGATTTCTGCACGGTGTATGCTGATCAGCTTCGTAGTGGTCTAAGATTTCCTATTCCTCCTGGGTATGTCGAGGTGATGCGGTATTATAAGTTGGGAGTTGGTCAAATCCATCCGAATAGCGTCAAGTTCCTCATTGGGTTCATGATTTGGTGTCGTCTGAACACCACCCCTTTCTCTGTAAGATTATTTAGGAACTTCTACCAATGTAAGCTAACACAGGGTAGCGGGGGGTTGGTACTATTTCATCGCATGGTGCCGGTAAGTTGATTTGATTATTCTCAGATCTGGTAAAGATAAAACCAAGAAAAAGTGGTAGGAGCGCTTTTTCTTTGTGAGGCATAACATCGAAGTGAATCTGGGTCGATGGAATACCTCTTCTATGAAGGACAAGTTGGAAGATCACATAGATCTCGCTCTTGTCGAATATCTTAAAAGAAATAAAATTTCGTTGACCTTGGATACGATGAGTTCTGCGTTGATAAACGCTGCCCAGCTTCTTACTGCGGGTCCTTCTGGCTATGTAGAATTCACCAAGGAAGAATTTAACAAATGTATGTCTGAATTTATTTTTTTTGCCTTTGTTTTTGAACATACTTTAATTATCTTTTGTCTATGTAGTGGCCAATGTGGACGATCTGAATAACATTGATGTTGATGAGGAGGACGAAACAGATCAAATGCAAGAAGATTCTCGAGTAGACTTTATAAGTTATTCACGAGGTGGTGAGGCTTACGCCTAGAAGGAAGCCGAGGACATAGTCGTTGATTCTCGGCGAGGTCGCCGAACACCATCTCCACTATAGACCCTTCTGCTCAGAACACCCTGAGCACCATTAACACAGTGGAATTTCCTGTTGACGATGGTCTTCCTTGTGATCATTCTACCGGTTTGAAAGCTATGCCCTTAAGGACTAGCTCTCACAAATAGAAGAAAAGACACAGGTCAACATCCTCTGGTAGCTCTGCAAGTGAATCCTCCTTAATTTTGAAGACATGTCCGCTGAAGACTTTGCTAATTCTGTAAGTAATTCTTTGTTGAGTTCTTTATTTTCTTCTATGTTCTTTACTTTTTGACTTCTGGCCTTTTTTTTGCAGTGTTACCACCTGGGCAGGTCTTTGCATAAGAAAGCTTCTGGAAAAGCCGGAGAGATTGCTGCTCTGCAACAAAAAGTGACCAATTTAGAGGAAGTCAATGCCTGGATGACCAGTTTGGAAGAAGCAAATCATTCTTTGGCATCCTCTAAAGCTGCTGCGCGTCAGGAGGTTGAGCAGCTAAATATTAAGCTTAAAAATGCTGAGGATTTGTTATTCACTCAAGGCGAACAATTAAAATTGATGGTCCAGCAACAGGAGGAGAAGGAGAGGGAAAGCCAACAACATCTTGCTACTATAACCAAGTTGAGGGACGAGCTCGCAGAGACTGTGGAAAATAGAGAGGGCTCCAGGCCAGAACGTCATTCAGAAGGTTTTCACCGATTATAAAGCCTCTCCCCAGACATATGAAGAGATCCAGATCATTCTAGCTCCTGCTCTGCGTGAGGATACACTCTTGGTGTTGATGAGGCTAAACCCGCTGATCTGGTGATTAGCACTTTGCCTAATCATAAATATATGATAAGAAAGCGGGGGAGATCTTCACTAGGCGGTATGATGAATACAAGAGTGGAGAAGATATTGTCCGCAAATATGCCAAGAAGAAACATGTCCAGCCTTCCGCTACTCCTTCATCTTGATTCATATATTTTTCTTGAAACTTTGGATTTTGCTTTAGCTTTTGAGCAGATTTTGATGTAACAACTTTATTTGATCTTGCTATTGATGTATGATACTTTGATCGTTTAACCATTTGAATTGGCTTTTTATATTGATATTTTCTGGCTTAGAGCTTTATCACCTTATTGCGCTGCAAAGAAGTTAGGATTGTTTATCTTTAGCTTCTTTATATATAATGCATCTTCTGCATAGAATGTCCTCACTAGTTTGACATTTATACTTTTAATGGGTCCTCTGCCCAGAGTATTTTTGCGCTGCAAGCTTTGCATTTAGGTTTTTAATGGGTCTTCTGCTCAGAGTATCCTTGCACTGCAAGTGTGATACATAGATTTTTTTAATGGGTCTTCAACCCAGAGTGTCCTTGCTCTGGAAGTGTGACACTTAGATTTTTTTAATGGGTCTTCTGCTCAGAGTGTCCTTGAGCTGCAAGTTTGACACTTAGATTTTTTCATTGGGTCCTCTTCCTAGAATGTCCTTGCACTGCAAGTTTGACACTTAGATTTTTTAATGGGTCTTCTGCCCAGAATGTCCTTGCACTGCAAGTTTGACACTTAGATTTTGTAATGGGTCTTCGCGCTTGAGAATGTCCTTCTTGCTTGCAAGTTTTACACTTAGAGAAAAAAAATTGGGTCCTCTGCCCAGAATGTCCTTGCATTGCAAGTTAGACACTTAAATTTTTTAATAGGTCTTCTGCCCAGAATGTTTTTGCATTGTGAGTTTTAACGCTCAAAATATTTTTTGGCATTTTGCCTTTAACGTATTGCATTTCAATAAAATTTTAAAATATGCAAACATACAACAGAGAAAATAAGTAAAAATTTATTCCCAATAGATAATAACTTTAGAAAGTAAAGTTCTTTTAAGGATAATATTTCCTTAAGTGAACAGCGTTCCAACTTCGGGGAATCGTCCGTCCAGAAGCATTAGCCAATTGATAAAATCCTTTTCCATGCACTTTGATTATTTTGTAAGGACCTTCCCAATTTGGGTCTAACTTTCCAGTTGGACCCTGCTTGCTGGCATCATTTCGCCTCAGAACTAAGTCACCTTCTTTAAAATACGTACCTTTAACCCTGGAGTTGTAGTATTGAGCAATCCTCTGCTTGTACTTGGCCATCTGTATTAGAGCTACCTCTCTTTTGTGTTCCAGCTCATGCTTAATGTGCAGCATATTCACCTATTGTGTTTCTGGACAGTACAATTCTGTCATGGGGGATTTATGCCCAATATCTGCTGGTATCACTGCTTCGCATCCATATGCTAAGGAATATGGAGTTTTCTGTGTTTCAGTATTTGGGGTAGTTCTTTATGCCCACAAGATGTTTGGAAGATGGTCTACCCAATGGGACACTTCCTTCTCCAATCTTATCTTTAAACCTTGCTTTATTTGCCTGTTGGTCTGTTCAACCTGTCCAATGGCTTGAGGATGGGTTACTTATGTAAAGTGTTGAGAGATCCCTAGGTTTGTGCACAAAGTTTGTACTCCTTGATCTTCGAATTGCATGCCATTATTGGAGATGAGAATTTTAGGAATACCATATCTGCAAATAATGTTCTTCCACAAGAATTTCTGTATTTGGTTGGCTGTGATGGTGGTCAAAGGTTTTGCTTCCACCCACTTGGTGAAATAGTCGACTGCCACTACCAAAAATTTGAAATTTCCTGGTGCTCTGGGTAATAGACCCACAAGATCTACTCTCCATTGATCAAAGGGCCATGGAGATACAATTGGTGTCATCTATTGTACAGGTCTATGTGATAAAGTGCCATGCACCTGGCATGTCTTACAAGTTCTGACTAGCTTCTCTGCGTCTTCTTGCATTCCTGGCCAGTAATATACAAAAAGTTTACATTTTCTGGCCAGAGCTCTTGCTCCCAAGTGATTTCCACAAATTCCGAGATGGATTTCTCTCAGCACATAATCTCCTTCATCTGGGGTGACACATTTCAGCCAGGGTGCTGCATAAGATTTTCTGTACAGAACCTCGTTGAACAGAGCATATTTGGCCGAGAGCCTTATCAGTTTTCTGGCACGTATTTTATCTTCAGGGAGCCTTCCGTCTCTCAGATACATTACAATTGGATCCATCCAAGTTTCCGCCTGTGTTATCGGTTGTACTTCAATTTCGTCATAGCTCTTCTGACTTAACTATTCAACCAACACCTTTTTGTTGGAGAGAAAATTCGACCCTAGCTTAGACAGTGCATCTGCTCTGGTATTTTGGGCCCTAGTTATATGTTCCACTTCCACCATTAAGAAGTTTTGCAATTTCCTCTGTGCAACCGCTAGATATTTCTTCATGGGGCCTTCCTTTGCCTCATATTTTCCTTTGATATGATTTGTTACAAGCTGTGAATCCGTGTATACTTTCAGATTCTGCACACCTAGCTTCTGTGCTAGGTTTAATCCAGTTATCAAATCTTCGTATTCTGCTTCATTGTTAGTGGCTTGAAACTCGAAATGAAGAGCATATGGAAATTCTTCACCTTTTGGGCTAATGAGTAGGAGTCCTGCCCCTGCTCCTTCTTTGTTTGAAGCTCCATCTACAAAGAGTTGCCACTGTTCAGCCTTTTTCTGTTCTGCCTTTTGCTCTACAACCAATGCTTTTTCTTCTGCCAAGAAATCGGCTAATGATTGAGCTTTAATTGATGTTCTCGGTTTGTATTCGATGTCAAACCCTGCTAATTCAACTACCCACTTTTCCAATCTCCCCGACTTGTCTAGTTTATCCAAAATTTGCTTTAGGGGTTGGTTTGTCAATACTATCACTGGGTGACTTTGGAAATATGGTCTTTATTTCCTTGTGGCATGCACCAGGGCAAGGACTAATTTTTCCACCTCAGAATACCGGATCTCAGGGCCTTGTAGGGCTTTGCTCACAAAATACACAGGCCTCTGTAACATACCATGTTGTTTTCCCAACACAGCACTTACTGCCTCGTTGCAAAAGGATAAATACAAGAATAATATCTCACCTTCCTGAGGAGGGGTCATGGTTGGCAAGTGACTGATATGATTCTTTAACTCCTGAAAAGCTTGTTGACATTCTGCGTTCCATTCGAATGGGCTGGCTTTCCTGAGGATTTTAAAGAAAGGCAATGATTTCTGTGCCGATTTTGACAAGAAACGATTGAGCGCCGCTAATCTCCCTATCGATCGCTGGACTTTTTTTTATGTTCTTTGGCTCGGGCATAGTCGTCAAAGCTTCTAATTTTTCGGGGTTGGCTCTGACTCCATCTTTGGATATCATATAACCAAGGAATTTGCCTGACCTTACTCCGAAATTACACTTTTTAGGGTTCAACTTCATTCTAGTCTGTCTCAATACTTGACAAACTTCTATCGCATCTTTTAAATATTGGTCAAGAGTCCTGCTCTTGATCAATAAATCGTCCACATACACTTTCATGGATTTACCAATCTGTTGGTTAAAAATGGTATTGACCACTCTTTGGTATGTAGCCCCTGCGTTCTTTAATCCAAAAGGCATAGACACATAGTAGTAGGAGCCAAATTCAGTAATAAAAGCAGTTTTTACAGCGTCTGCAGGATCCATCATAATCTGATGATATCCCTTATATGCATCTAAGAAAGCAAAAATTTCATATCCAACTGTAGAATCTACTAGCCCGTCAATTCTAGGCGAAGTGTAACTATCTTTAGGGCATGCCTTATTTAGATCTGTGAATTCCACACACATTCTCTAGCTGCCATCTGGCTTCTTGACTAGTACCGGATTTGCTAGCCACTCTGGATATATAACTTCTCTAATCATGTTGGCTCGCAATGACTTCTCTAACTCTTGTCGACACCGTACTGTATCCTCGGGCGAAAGATCTTTTCTTCTGCTTCACAGGTGTTCTGGTTGGGTCGATGTTGAGCATGTGTATAGCCAACTCTGTTGACAGTCCAGGCATATCACTTCCTTTCTATATGAACATATCTTTGTGAGCTTTCAAGATCCTGACCAGGCTCTGCTTCTGCTCAGCCGGTATCCATGATCCTACGCTGACCGTGGATTCGGGGTCAATTTCATCTAACGTTACTGACTCCACGGCAACATTAGACTGCCAACTTTTTTCTTCATCTGGAACAAGATCTTCCATTGTCACCTGCTGCACTTTCATCTTTCCACTGATTGTGGCTGTGTAGCAATTTCTCGCAGCATCCACATCTCCCGTAAAAGTAGCTTCTCCTTCAAATGTTGGGAATTTCATACTGTTATGTGCCGGCGATACTACTGCTCTGAGATCGATCAATGCCGGTCTACCCAAAATCACATTGTACGCCGATGAGGCTTTCACTACTACATAATTGACCATCAGAGTCCTGCTCCGTGATCCTTGTCTGAAAGTTGTTAATAACTTTAGCATACCCACATGATGAATAGGGGGTCCTGTAAATCCAAAAAGAGGAGTTGACACAGGAGTCAACTCCGAGTCGGTTAACTTCATTGCTTGGAACACACTATAATACAAAGACGCGTATCTTGACCGCCTCGTCTCACGCAGATTCTTCCGACTGTGTTTCTCTCAGATAATCGCTTCTACTACCAGTCCTTCGTTGCTCACGACGCCTGGCAATGCATCTTTTGGGCCGTACTGAACGGTTCCCATCACCTTTTGCTTCTTTGATTCTCCTTCTTTTTCTGTGCTGCAGCTCTTTTCTTGCTGGGCAGCCTTGTTAACATCTGCTGGTCCTCCAACAATCGTATTTACCGTGTTGATTGACACATTTCCTCTGTGCCCGTCAGCATCATGAGATAGGTCTCTATGTCTCCTCTGATTATTTCTGTCCTGATTGTTGTTTTCTTGAATTCCCTCCTTCCTCTAGGGTTGTCTCCTTGCATACGATCGATGCATTCATCGATCTTTCCTTCCATGGATGCCGCATCTATATCTCTGATCAGATCCCTACACTTCTCCGAGTCGTGCCTAATGTCTTTATGGTACTTGCACCACCTTGTATGGTCTCTTTTTTCCCTTGGACCCTTCAGGGGAGGAGGAGTCCTGGCAATTCCTTTTTTCTCCATTATTGCCAGAACTTGATCACGGGATCTGTTTAGAGGAATAAGGTCGATGTCCTGCAAAACACCTTTCTTCCCTAATTTATCAGAAATGGGAGCGGTTACCCTGTCCAAGACTGATTTCCTTTTTTTGTCAGATTTATCATCAGTTTTTCCTCTTTTAGAATCCCTGTGGGATTCCTCTCTCTTGGCTCTGTTTGCCTCTTCTCCTTGACAATGTCTGTATGCAATTTCCAGACATTCTTCCATCGTGCTTGGATTCTTACTGCTTAACTTTACATGTAACCGCCCTTCTTTCAGACCTGCCACGAAGGACGCCACTAAGAACTTATCATCCAGATCCGCTATCTGGATGATTCTCCATTGAACCTTTTGATGAATTGTAGCACTGTTTCCTCACTCTTTTGTCTGATAGTCAGCAAGTATGTTTGGTTTCTCTGGAAAGGTCTTGCTGCAATAAATGCATGCATGAATTTTCTGGTCAGAGTGGGGAAATCTGGCATGGATATGGGGCTCAACTTGTTGAACCAATCTCTTGAATTTCCTGTGAGAAGAGTTGCAAATGCTCTGCATTTCATCTCTTCTGGTGCATTGTACAAACTCATATGCTAGATGTACTGATGTATATGATCGTATGGATCCTTAGTGCCATCGTATGACTGGATCTTAGGGATCTTAAATGCTGGAGGACAAGGAAATGCATCAATGTCCTCAGTGAAAGGAGATACCTGCCTAAACTCATCTTGTTTAGGCTTAAGAATAGCATACAACTCTGCCTTGGCGTTATCACCCCCTGGGTGAGTAACAACCACCCTTGCACTAGATTCTGCTTCGTGTTTTTCTTTCTTTGCTATATGATGAGGAGAAGGTGTTTCTGAGACATCACCGTCCTAATTTCTGGCTCTTAATACTTCCTCAAAGATGGCTTTTATCTCCTCCCCTTTAAGGTTCGCAAGGTTTTCCACCAACATTTGTCTAACTGCATTTGGTGTGCTGGTTTGTCCTTCTTCCAAAATTTTCTTTCCGGGTTCTGGGTCGTTTCTCTCTGGGTTCTTTTCCCTGGTCTGATTTTCCTTTTCTGGTTGATTTTGTTGCTTCTTCGAATTTCCCTGATTTTTTTGCCATTTTTACTGTAACAACAACTCACTAACTAGAATCAACCCTCTTTCTAGCGCCAAATGATGTTGCTCAAAAATTGTAATCGGGTAATTGGATGATTCAAGTTAGGAAAATAATATAGAAACAGGTAAATTTTGTATGAACTTGGACTGAACTCTTTGAGAGAGCTGCCTACGTATCCAATTCAAGTGTCGAACCGGAATCAAGTCCCCTTCGTAGTTCATAATGCCTTTTTATCGTTTCTGATCGTGGGGATAACCCCCCTCTTCCATAGTGGGAAGTTATCAGTAGTTCTTCTATCAACTACAAGGCGTGGGATCTACCCACGCTTGTAAACGGTTACGCCGTTATTGACTCGGTCTTTGTCCTGCTCATCCGATTATCCTGTCCAGGAGAGTTTCTGACCAGAACATGGTGAAGTCCTGCTCATCCAATTATCATGTCCAGAGGATCTTCTGCACAGAGTCTGGTGGAGTCCTGCTCTACCAATCCATTTATCTTTATCGTGGGTCCGGCCCAAATATATATAACCCGGCCCAGAGGGCCCATATATCATCATTACCCTCAATAGTTTTATGTTATAATGGTATGACATAGGTTTAGTTGTTCATTACAGACCTTCGGACAGCATCCAAAGTTACCAGATCATTATAAAAATAGATAGTAATTTTATACCGTATGTGGGCACAAGGTGATACATTTGGTACTAATTTTAGTGTGCGCGTTATATTATGTGTTATTAGGCTACTACTACTTGATATTTTCATTGATAGTATGTGCTAAATTGAATATTACATTAGGTATTAATAAATGCCTGATGATACGGAATTAACATGAATTAACACTACAGTTATAATATACACTATTGATAAGCATCTTATTATAATTATTTCTGTTAGAGGGTATTTATGATTAACACAGATCTCCATTCGTAAATAACCTGACATCAGGTTTAGTGATTTCAAAATATAACTTGAAAATATAGAGATATAAATTTGCATATTATATATAATATATTTCAAAAAAAAAAATCTTAATTAAATTTTAATCATGGATATTAACAAAAATATCCTTGATTCTGGAGTTTGTAACATTTTGTGATATAACCACTGCTTATAGAAGTTCAAATTTAATGTAAATGACTTATAACTCCTTGTGTTGTCAAGAGGGCAAGCAATTCAATTAAATTAATAGATGACTACAGTGTTGATATTGTTAAATTAATTATTCTCGCTAAACCTTAACACCGGGGGTTAACATGAACAATATAACCAGTCTCGGAATGACCTATATGCAAACCAAGGTAGATAAAATGATGACGAGGAGGCTTGTATTTGAAATAATTAACACATATTGAATTCAAGTTATAACCAAATACTGTTGATTACTTGGGAGATTTTCACCTGGGACTGATGGGCGCGTGATCACTTGGGAGATTTTCAGGGAGATGTTCTATACCAAGTAATTTCCAGTTTCAACTAGAGGACATAAGGAGACAGAGTTCTTCAGCCTTAAGCAGGATGAAATGTCGGTGGCTGAGTATGTTGGTAAGTTTGAGGAAATAGGACGCTTCGTGCCTACAGTGATGCAAGATGAAGTGATGAAGACTAACCGCTTTGAGGAGGGTCTGAACCAAAGGCTGAAATAGGGGCTTGGAGGATATTAGGACCCAAGTCTCGTGGATCTCATAGGTAGGGCTAATTAACAACAATTGAGGGAAAGTAATTTCCATTGATTTGATTGAGTAATAGGAAATTTATACTACATAGTCATAATATAAACGTAATAATACACAATAAATGCGATTGATTACAATAATTTATTTCCATGATTTTGTGTATCTAGAATATTCTCAACACGCCACCGCAATCTCATGGTAATGCAATGAACATGGTGATTGACTTGTAATGAAAGAATCTTCCTTGACATGGTGTCTGCAACAACTTCACCAGATCAATCGGCATCAACTGCTTCCCAACCTGAAATTGCCGGAATCCTGCGATAGAGATGAGGAAATATGTGGAGGGAATAGCATACCCTAAAAAACTGGGATAGGAAGGAGTCATAGAATAAGGAATAGATATAAGAATATAGTGGGAGGGATATACCCTAAAAAAACGGGATGACCCGAAAACGTGGAGGAGTCATGAAAAAAATACATGGAGGGAAGTTGATTCCCTAAACAAAAAAGAAAAGGAGCAGAGGGTAGTACCATAACAAAAGAAATGGAAGGAAAAAAATGGAGGGGTGTACCCTAACAAAATAAACGTAAGAAAATGCATGGAGGGGTGTACCCTAATGGAAAAAAATGATTTTAATAGAGGAGAACAACGATGATCAGATAGAGATTGAAGGAGGAGAAAAAAATGAAAAATAAAAATAAAAACTAGACAGGAAGAGTACGAAAGGGAAATTTTTTTGAGACGGTAGAAAAGATGAAAGCTTTATCAAGCCAATTAGCAGGACACATAAGTTTGCATAGCCGGCGAAGGTAACGACACCAATGCAAATTTATTCAAAATATTAGATAAGACATAAAATAAAAATAAAACAACAAAGGTAAAGTGAAAGACGAGGGGTGAGGGTTCGTTCATATTAATGTCACAAACCCCCACCTTGACATTTTTCTGTAGAGATCGCTCAGGACTGAAAGACGTTAGTCTGAGAGCTCTGATACCATAACAACAATTGAGGGAAAGTAATTTCCATTGATTTGATTGAGTAATAGGCTATTTATACTACATAGCCATAATATAAACGTAATAATACACAATAAATGCGATTGATTACAATAATTCATTTCCATGATTTTGTGTATCTAGAATATTCTCAACAGTATGGTCACCGTGGTATATTTCCATACGATCGTATTTAATAGGTTTACCACTCTGTTAACGTGTTTTTAATACCCTAAGTATAAACACTGACCCGATTAATTTTTTTTTTTTTTGAAAAAACAAGAGGTTTATTAATCGATATCCGCCAAACAGGCGATCAAAACGTCATCCGGGGGTGAAGGCCCCCAAGGTGTCCGAGTAACAACCAACAAACCATGTCGTGCTAAAAGATGCGCTGGGACATTGTTCTCGGTGAATTTTATGATTTATATCGCAATGTTTCATAACAATAATCCCCGTGTTTTAGTAATTTTTATAGAAAATTACGTATTCAATGAATAAATGGAAGAAATGGTCTTAAGGTTACAAAAAGTGTAAAACGTGCCAATTACGTGCTTAAAATGATGATTTTATGTTGGTTTGAGTTGTGTTACACTTTGGTATGTTTTCAATGACGTGCAGGTGTTAAATGCGGCTGAGAAAAAGTTGAATTTGAAGGTACTGGACTGGCGTCCATAGGCATGAACTAGCGTCCAGCAAGCTGAACGAGCGTTTGATGTTCTGTCTACTGGACGGGCGTCCGGAATTTCGGACTGGCGTCCACTGGAAGAATTTTGATTCAGGATGTTCAGATTTTCAGTGAACTGGCGTCTGATTTGGTCCAATTTTGTATAGGACGTGCGTCCAATCCCAGCTCGGCCCGATTCGAAGATTTCAAGCAGAGTGGACGGGCGTCCAAAGAACCGGACGGGCGTCCACGGCCGACTTAACCCTAGCCGCCTTAAAAATCTATAAATAGCAGCGCATGGGAAACCCTAAAGATCATCATAATTATAGCCGCACTTTTTAATAGAGCAGCCGCCGCAATTCATTCCACATAATTCCAGCCGCACCAAAGCCTAATTAGAAGATGAATTCTTCCAATCCAATAATCATGTTCATCAACATGATTGTTGGCTAAACGGTCATGATGAGACAACGGGATGAAGCCAACACAACACCATCACAACCAAGGGATTTTCGAGTAGCAATTGTTTAGTGAGTTTGAATTTTAATTTCTTTATCAATTGAATAGATTTGAATGTTTGTTTTATTAGATTGAGAAATCAATGAAACGTTTTGCTTTTGAATTTTAATGATAATTGGATTCATACATAGAACCGTTCTTTTGATACGATTAGTAATAATTCAAGAGGTTGTTTATTATTGATTGGGCAGGAGATTCGGAGACGAACTCGATATCATGTTCTTAAATTGTTAATTTTGTTTTACTTGAGAAAGAAAACGAAAGCTAAGTAAATTTGATTAAGGAAACTAGATCGAATTTAGGTTAGATCATACCAAGAAATATAATTCAATTCATGACTTGGTTGGGTGGTGGTTGTTTGGTGGATTCGTGTCGTTCTACTGTTCTTTTAATTATTTGTTAAATCAATTCGTTCGTGTTAATTATACGATTAGTTATTTTCAGAGCTTTAGTTATTGTTTTCTGCATATTTCTGCATATTTCCGATCCCAGCACTATATTAGACGCCCGTCCACTTGCAGTGAACGCCCGTCCAGTATCAAATTTCTATTTCCTGTTTTAGTTTAGTCATTATTCATCGTTTTTATTTTATAGTTAATATATACCTTAGTTTTAGATAACATTTAGTGACATAATCCGATAAACATTCCACTCCCTTAGGACGACCCTGTAACACCCTATACTACGAACCTTATACTTGGGGTGTTCCGGTAATTATAAATTTAAAACACGTATTTACCGAACAAGTTTTTGGCGCCGTTGCCGGGGAGTCGGTAACGGTTGTCGGATTCTTCGTAGTGCAGTTTTCTGTGTCAAAAGGGATCGCTATTGCACGCGGTAGTATTTTGACCATAACTTTCGGCTCGAGTGTCCGTTTGGCGCGCAGGACCCCAATTCGGAAAGCCGTTCAGTGCCGTTTTCGAGGTCAAAATCCACTGTTTTCCCCTCCATTTTGGCCCTAGAAGATTTCAACACGTTTTTTTTACCGTCTTAGTGCCTTCTGTTTTAAATTTTTCGTAGGTAGGTTTCTTTTCTTGTTTATGTTTCTAGATCTTTTTCTAAATTCAAAAATAAAAAAATAAAAAATAATAAAACCTTTACAACGCAGCGTTCACCCATCTCGAACGCCCGCCCCGCCTCCCATCTGTCTTCTTCGAACGCTTGATTCAGTTCTCGAACGAGCGCTCACTTCCTAAATCCTCTCTCGAACTAGCGTCCACTTACACTGAACGCCTTGATTCGTCTCTCAAAATTTCACTTTTCAGTCTCTTCTCTCTCTTCTCTCCTTCTAACCCTCTAAACCCTCTAATCTTCTCTACATTCCCCTCTCATCAACCCTAAGGTTGATTTCTTCCTGTTCTGCTTCTCTGGTTTATGAAAACCAGGAGTAAGAAGGGAAATCTTATCTTTAATCCCGAACCTGAGCGAGACATTGTCAGAAGAAGATTATTTCAAAGTTCTGACAAGATGAGCGAACACGGTTCTAGTGTTGACGAACCGGAGAACCAATGGAATAATAACCAAGATCCCGCTCAGTTAAACCAAATTCTGATGCAAATGTTGCAGAACCAACAACAGGAAGAAGCCTGGATAAACCAGCAGATGCAACAACAACCTCAGAATGCACAACAAAGAATAAATTTCAGCGGTGCGGCTGTTGTGCAGCAAGACCCTTATGCGCCTTATCTTGATCAAGACTTCTTGGAAGGGCATAGACCAATTCGGCCTCCAGAGATGGGAGGAATGCATTTTGATCTTAAGAATGGAGTTGTGGGGATGGTGCAGAATAGTTCATTCCATGGCACTGCTGCGAGAAGACCCACACGACTTCTTGTCTACTACGTGCAAATCGTGAAGCGTGTCACTACCTGGCGTTCCTACAGAAGTTGTTAAATTGAAGCTTTTCCCGTTTGCTTTGAGGGGTGAAGCAAATCAATGGTTTAAGTCCTTACCCCATCACTCTCTTAATAACTGGGCTGATGTTAAAAGAGCCTTTGCTCTGAAATTCGTTTCACCTGGAACAATAATGGACCTTAAACGAGATATAGCCACCTTCGAGCAATTAGAAGGAGAGAGTGTGGGAAAGGCCTAGGAGAGGTTGAATCTGTTAATGAGAAAATGCCCTAACCATGGATATACTCGACATGAGCTTCTAGAATTATTCTATCAAGGTGTTACGCAACCCAATAGAGATTACTTGGACTCCACAGCCCATGGATCGTTTTTAGGAGGAGGAGATGATGCCGCTCTGCTGTGGTAGCGAAACAATAGCTAAGAATAACATGTGGGCTACTCAAAAGAAGACCCATTTGGTGGAAGCAAAAGGAGGTCTTTGCAAGTGACTCGAGAGACAAAGATGCTAGTTGCTCAAATGGAAATAATGAACAAGCAACTAGCCAATCTACAAATGAAGCAGCAAGAAGGGCCAACAGATGTGAATCACTCGGGCATACAAGTCGGGAATGTGATGAATGAGGAAGTGCAGGCCATGGAGAACCAGAATCAACCTTTCAGAGGCTTCAGTCAAAATTCTGGTCAATCGAGTCAAACTCAAAACCGCAACTTTTCGGGAAATCCGTGAAATAGTTATTATACACCACCTGGTGCATCCAATAACCAAAGACCTCAAGGTAACTGGGCTCAAACGCAAAATCAACAGCCCACCTATGTCTCTCAGAAGAAATTCGATGATCTAGTAGACATGGTGAAAACACTAGCCACCGGTCAAAAAACGATGGAGAGGCAGATTGGTCAGATGGCTGATCAACAAGCAAGTAGACCTCAAGGAAGACTGCCTAGTTATACAGATAAAAACCCTAAGGCAGATATCAATGCTTGCACTGCCATCACACCTCAGTGGGAGTTTGGAGAGGAGGAGTTGAATGCAGTCACCCTCGAAGCGGTAAGACAATTTGGACCCGAAAGATGTCGGAAGCGAGTAGCCCCCTCGGCGACGAGAAGTTCAGGAGGGGTAAAACAGATAAAATGCCAAAGAAAGCAACAGTGAGGAAGAGCTGAGTGGTGATGATTCTTCGGGGGATAGTGATGCGGATGTTGAGAAGAGAAGTCAGGTATCTGAACCCCTGACTAAAAAGAAAACTGAGAAGTTCGTCAGATGGAAGGATAAGGAGGATGAAGCCATTAAAAGTCAACCTATGATTAATCATTCGAAAACCCTTCCTTATCCGGCCAAGAAAAGAGAGAATATCATAAACTCTGACAAACAGTATGACGGAGTGAGGAAGATGCTTAGAGATACTATGGTGACTATGCCACTTGCTGAGGTATTAACTGAGATGCCTAAGTGCTGTAAGTATCTTAAGGATGCCTGTGGAAGTAAAAAGAAGCTAAAGGAAATGGCAGAGGAAGTGTTAAGAGAAGAGTGTTCAACGGTTTCACAGAGCGTTGCAATCAAGCGAGGTGAACCCGGACGACCTTCAATCTCCTGTACGATTGAAGGCCACACGTTCCACAATGTCTTATGAGACTCGGGGCCTCTCACAATGTGATGCCATTGAACGCCTGTAAGAGTCTCGGGTTGGACAAAAGGCTAAAGGCGCCCGTCTCTCTTGGTTGGTGGACCGATCTAGCCGTATGGCGGTGGTTGTGTTAACAACGCCCTTATCCATGTTAAACATTTAGTTTTTCCAATCGACCGGGTCATACTTTGGATTACCGATCGACAAGGAGATGCCCTCGATTTCGGGCCGACCTTTCTTAAACACTTCGCCTCCACCATTGACTTCCAAACCGGCCAAATCACTCGAGGATAGAGGACACTACATTACTCTCGGCAAGGAAAAAGTTCTGCGGAAGCCCCAACCCAGAGGTTTCATTCATTGAAGCAATCCATGGAGATGGACTCGACCACGATGAAGAACTCACGGAGATAGGAGCCCTGGATGTTATAACTCAACAACTTGTGCACACCGAGCCTAAGAGTGAACGGAAAATCTGGGATATTCCAGGATGAGCAAACAATGATTTGAAGGAGCTCAACCAGTGAGACTTTAACCTTGCAGAGAGGAGGAAGTTTTAATGGGTAGTTGGGACGAAATAGATTTCCGGAGAGAAACTACCAATTGGGAATTGGATGATTGGGAGCAGCTTGCAGAAGAGCTTGAAGAAGAAGAACTTAAGAAGATGGTTAAGCATAAGAAAGAAAGAACGGAAGCTGACAGGAAGATTCCTCTAGATGATGTCATCCAATACCTTTCTAGGGTTACACCTCAGGAAGATGAGGTGTTTTTCAGTCAACCGGTCCAAGCTCATAAGGAAAAAGGTGGTCCCTTAAAATCTAGTATAGAGCAACCACCTGTGACTTAGAGTTGAAACCACTTCGCAAAGACCTAAAATACATCTTCCTTAAAGACGGTGATAAGTCGCCTTGATCATTTCGCCTAAACTCAAGCCGGAGCAAGCGCAATTAATCAAGGTGCTTGAGAAACATATCCTCGCGTTCGGATGGCAAGTGGGCGATATCGGAGGAATCACCCAGACGTGTGCATGCATAAGATTCGAACGGAGGAAGGAGCGAAAAAGGTCAGACAACCTCAAAGGAGGCTAAATCCGCACACGCAGTGAGGTTGTCAAAAAGGAGATTATCAAATGGCTTGACATGGGAATTATTTATGCCATAGGCGATAGTGAGTGGGTCACCCTACTCAAGTTGTGCCAAAGAAGGAGGCATTCTTGTGGAGAAGAACGAAAAAGGGAAGAAGTTGCCTTACGCCTTGTGGATGGCTATAGAGTTTGCATTGATTATCGCCGGTTAAATGAAGTCACCGCTAAGGATCATTTCCCCGCCTTCATTGACCAATCGCTAGAAAGACCGAGTGGTCATAAGTATTATTGTTTCCTCGATGGATATTCGGTTACTTCAGGATAGCCATCGACCCTAATGACCAAGAGAAGACAACTTTTACGTGTTCATCCGGCACTTTTGCTTTTCGCAGAATGCCTTTTGGTTTATGCAATTCACCCGCGACCTTTCAACGGTGCATGTTGGCCATTTTGATGGACTTGTGGAGCGATGCATGGAGGTCTTCATGGACGATTTCTCGATCTATGGCGCATGACGTTTTGATGAAATTTTAAAGAATCTAGATATGGTACTCCAACGTTGTGTTGAGAAAAATCGGTGCTTAATCGGGAAATGCCATTTTCTAGTCGAAGAAGGGATTGTTTTGGGACACAAGGTGTCCGATGATGGTATTCAGGTGGATAAGGCTAAAGTAGAAGCCATTGAGAAAATGTCGTACCCGAAGACAGTGAAGGAGGTACGTGGATTTCTGGGACATGTTGGCTTCTATCGACGTTTCATTAAAGACTTTTCGACGATAGCAAAGCCGTTATCCAACCTGCTTAAAGAGGAAGTGGAGTTCTTGTTTGATGATGGGTGTAAGAAAGCTTTTAATAGTTTAAAGGATAAGCTAACCAGTGCCCCCATTTTAATCGCGCCCGACTGGACTAAACCTTTTGAACTAATGTGCGATGCCTCTAACTACGCAGTGGGTGCAGTTCTAGGGCAGAGAATTGATAAAAAGTTCAGGCCGATTTACTATGCTAGCCGCACTTTGAACCCAGCTCAATGCAATTACGCTACTACCGAGAAGGAATTCTTGGCAGTCGTTTTTGCTATTGACAAATTCAGACGTTATCTTTTAGGGTCCAAAGTGGTGGTGTGGACGGATCACGCAGCACTACGCTACCTTATGGGCAAAGCAGACGCTAAACCAAGGTTACTCAGATGGATTCTGATACTACAGGAATTTGACCTTGAAATTAAGGACAAGAAAGGTAGTGATAATGTTGTGGCTGACCACTTATCTCGCCTAGTGAATGAGGGTGGCGAAATCCCTAAGGAGATAGGCATTGACTTTCCGACTGAGCAATTAATGAAGCTAGAGACTTTGAGGCCGTGGTATGCTGATTACGTTAACTACTTAGCGAGTGGGCATTTAGAAGACATGACGTATCAGGAAAAGAAGAAATTTTTCAGCGATTTAAAGTATCTCGTATGGGAGGATCCGTATCTGTTTAAAGTCTGCAAGGACGGGTTGCTTAGAAGGTGCGTTCCGGAGCATGAGCAATTGGATATCTTGGAGCAATGTCATAGTGGTCCCGCTGGTGGACACTACGGAGCACCTAAGACTGTCACAAAAATCCTTCAAGCTGGTTTTTACTGGCCTACTTTGTTTAAAGATGCTGAAGCCTTTTGCAAAGGCTGTGACAGATGCCAAAGAGTAGGGAGACTCAGTAATAGGATGGAGATGCCTTTGAGGCCTATCTTGGAATGTGAAGTCTTTGATGTCTGGGGCATTGATTTTATGGGACCGTTCCCATCATCGTGCTCTAACAAATATATTCTGGTCTGTGTGGACTATGTTTCCAAGTGGGTAGAGGCCATAGCTACCAAAACCAATGATCACAAAGTTGTAAAGAAATTCTTGCGAAAGAATATCTTTACTAGATTTGGCTGTCCTAGAGCCCTTATAGGTGATGAAGGTTTGCATTTCTGTAATGCACCAATGGATAAAATTCTTGAGAGATATGGTGTCAAGCATAGAATTGGTACACCATATCACCCCAAACCAAATGGCCAAGTCGAGGTAAGCAACCGGAGCCTTAAGCGGATCTTGGAGAAAACGGTGAATTCAAATAGATCCAATCGAGTCTCAAGTTGGACGACGCACTTTGGGCTTATCGTGACTGCGTTTAAGACCCCTATGGGTACGCTCACCCTTCCAAATGGTTTATGGCAAGGCTTGCCATCTACCGATCGAGTGGAGCACGTGAGCTTATTGGGCTATTAAATTCTTAAACTTCGATAGCCAACTCTGTGGCGAGAAAAGATTATTGCAAGCCGCATGAGCTCGATGAATTCGGACTGGGCCTACGAACGCCAAAATCAGCAAAGAAAGAACGAAGGCGCTCCACGATGCTACGATTAAAGATCGGGAATTCAAAGTGGGAGACATGGCTTTCTTTGTATAACACCAGGCTCCATCTTTTCTTTGGTAAGCTTAAATCTAGATGGTCTCGCCCCTTTGAGATTCTTGATGTTCATCCTGGTGGAGCCATTACGTTGAAAGGGTACGGCGATCAACCGTTCAAAGTCAATGGTCACAGGCTTAAGAAGTACTTTGGGCAACCTAAGGAAAAGCCTGAAGTACTGTACTTTCAAAAGAGAAATGAGACGGTTGAGTCGTTTATTTGTGAGTGGATTCCATCTGACTTCTTTGGAGTGGATGAGGACATTCTCACCCCTATCCTTGCAGATCCTTCTGTCGATGCTCCTGAGCCTGTTAGCATACCTCCGCCGCATCTGAGAAACAAGAACAAGAAGAAAAAAGTCAGTGTTGTCTGGAGAGAAAAATTTCATGATCTTCTCACGCACTTGACTTGTTGTTGTGGCGAAAACCATTTCCGTTCTAGTCATTCTGAGTCTGACAGAGAAGTGGTTCGCCTTAAACCCAAGTGGCCTGATCCAGGTTGACTTGGTTTACTATGTCAAGCTAATGACATAAAAGAAGCGCTCCTAGGAGGCAGCCTAGTCTTTTACGTTATACTTTTTAGTTTAGTTTTTAGGGCATTAGGAATAAAACCTTGGTGATTTGTGTGTTGGTTATCCCTGTCCTATTTGTGGTTGATTTGTGTGTATACATGTTTACTCATATACCCCTTGTACCCCGAGATTATATGCTATGTCGAGTGTTGCAGATACTTTTGAGCGGTTTTTGCCAGCTATTCCTTCAGTGTTGTCTGTTCTTGATACGAGTTGCAGCGGTACATTAATGTTCCAGCCCGACAACCACGTTGAAACCAGCTAAGTATTCTTTTCTTTCATTTGCACATTCCGAGGACATAATGTGATTTAAGTGTGCAAGGGGGGTGTCTACATTGGGTATGCTATGTTATCATGCTATATTTTTGAAAAGTGAGTAAATGTGATTTTCTCGACAATTTTTAAATTATTCAAAGTAAACTTGGATAATTGTAAATCTTGAGCATGTGATTGAAACAAATGGCTTGCTAGTTGTAGGTTCCTGACAATGATCTTATGTGACTTTGAGAGATAATTATAGCATGTTTTTACTGATTTGAGATAGTATTCATTTCATATTCACGTAAGCCTTTGATATTGAAGCAAAAATTTTCAACTTTATCCTTTCATTATTTTAGTGATTTATCTTAGAGAGATTTGTTCTTAATAGTAACAGTGAAGTAACACCTAAGTTCAGAACGTGCACTGTGAATATCTGAAGGTTTGAATGTGATGAGTGAAACGTAACTAATGTTTTTGAAAAAGTCGAGTTAATAATAAATAAATGGGTGTGTCGGAAGCTGGTCGATGATTGGAGTGCGGTAGGGCATTATCTCGAAATGTCCTATTCCACTATGATGACCAAAAGCTCACGACAGTCAGGAAAAGCTACCCTATGATTTGAGTAAGGTAGGGTGTTATCCCGAAACATCCTATTCTACTATGACGGGTAAGAGCTCATTCTGATGTTCGTCAAAAGAAAAAGAGAAAGGAAGTGAAAAAAGTTAAAGACTAAGTTATCGTCTAACTTATACCCAGTATAAACCGAATGATATGCTGTAGAGATTATCCTACTGAGTGCACGGGAAGACTAAGTGTGAAACGATTACTGCCTATACCTAGGATAGTCATTAAAATTATTTGAGAGGATATTTGTTTAAGAGGATTGTGAAGGTTGAAAAGGGCTTGTCACACACACACCGAATCTATCTCTATGTTGGTATTACCTGCTATAGTTGTTGTATCTTCTGTTACGTGAGTTAGGGATCTATGTGGATTGCATTAAAGTGAGCTAGTTTTGATTGTTTTGTTCGGGACGAACAAAAAGCTAAGTGTGGGGGAGTTGTTCTCGGTGAATTTATGATTTATATCGCAATGTTTCATAACAATAATCCCCATGTTTTAGTAATTTTTATAGAAAATTACGTATTCAATGAATAAATGGAAGAAATGGTCTTAAGGTTACAAAAAGTGTAAAACGTGCCAATTACGTGCTTAAAATGATGATTTTATGTTGGTTTGAGTTGTGTTACACTTTGGTATGTTTTCAATGACGTGCGGTGTTAAATGCGGCTGAGAAAAAGTTGAATTTGAAGGTACTGGACTGGCGTCCAGAGGCATGAACTAGCGTCCAGCAAAGTTGAACGAGCGTTTGATGTTCCGCCTCATCGGACGGGCGTCTGGAATTTCGGTTGGCGCCCACTGGAAGAATTTTGATTCAGGATGTTCAGATTTTGGTGAATCGGCGTCGATTTGGTCCAATTTTGTATAGGACGCGGCGCCCAATCGGCACCGCCCGATTCAAGATTTCAAGCGAGTGGGACGGGCGCCCAAAGAACCGGACGGGCGCCCACGGCCGACTTAACCTAGCCGCCTTAAAAATCTATAAATAGCAGCGCATGGGAAACCCTAAAGATCATCATAATTATAGCCGCACTTTTTAATAGAGCAGCCGCCGCAATTCATTCCACATAATTCCAGCCGCACCAAAGCCTAATTAGAAGATGAATTCTTCCAATCCAATAATCATGTTCATCAACATGATTGTTGGCTAAACAGTTCGCAGTAGGACAACGGGATGAAGCCAACACAACACCATCACAACCAAGGGATTTTCGAGTAGCAATTGTTTAGTGAGTTTGAATTTTAATTTCTTTATCAATTGAATAGATTTGAATGTTTGTTTTATTAGATTGAGAAATCAATGAAACGTTTACCTGTTTTGAATTTTAATGATAATTGGATTCATACATAGAACCGTTCTTTTGATACGATTAGTAATAATTCAAGAGGTTGTTTATTATTGATTGGGTAGGAGATTCGGAGACGAATTCGTGATCATGTTCTTAAATTGTTAATTTTTTTTTACTTGAGAAAGAAAACGAAAGCTAAGTAAATTTGATTAAGGAAACTAGATCGGATTTAGGTTAGATCATACCAAGAAATATAATTCAATTCATGACTTGGTTGGGTGGTTGTTGTTTGGTGGATTCATGTCGTTCTACTGTTCTTTTAATTATTTGTTAAATCAATTCGTTCGTGTTAATTATACGATTAGTTATTTTCAGAGTTTTAGTTATTGTTTTCTGCATATTTCTGCATATTTCCGATCCCAGCACAATATTAGACGCCCGTCCATTTGCAGTGAACGCCCGTCCAGTATCGAATTTCTGTTTCCTGTTTTAGTTTAGTCATTATTCATCGTTTTTATTTTATAGTTAATATATACCTTAGTTTTAGATAACATTTAGTGACATAATCCGATAAACATTCCACTCCCTTAGGACGACCCGGTAACACCCTATACTACGAACCTTATACTTGGGGTGTTCCGGTAATTATAAATTTAAAACACGTTTTTACCGAACAGACATTCCCCACGCGCCGGATAAAATAAAAGGAAACAGACTAAAAACTAGCCGAAAGAGCCAAACAGTCCTGAACTAGGCCCCCATGAGCCGTGATATCCTCCCCTGGTTTGCGAAGGCTAGCGATACACGCTAAACAATCACTCTCTATTTCCAGACACTGAATCCCTAAGTGATGCGCCTCCTCTAAAGCCAGAAAAATAGCTTGAAGCTCCATATAACCCACTAGATGCCCGGATCAAAATGATATGCGAAGGAATGCAAAACTAACCCATAGGAATCCCGAAAGATTACCCCAATGTGTGTAGCTGTCTCAGTAACTGATGCATCCACGTTACACTTTAATACCCCTGGTTGCGGTTTCAACCATCGATCCGGTAAGTGTTCAGTCGAGCCCTGGGGCCAATAACTTTCTAGTGCCTCTGTATATGCCGCTGATGCTGCTAACGACTGTGCACATACCGCAGTCACATAGACCGCCTGATAATCAAAGACTGCCGAACATCGGGCCTTCCAAATACCCCACATTAGCCGCACAAACCTGGCCGCATCCTGAACTCCCCGGTCAGCTATTAATCGCATAAAGAACTCCGCAAAGGATGTAGAATGAAGATGCTCTAGAGTACCACTGCACGGAGACGCTTGCCAAACTCGGACAGCCAACTCACACTCAAAGAGGACATGCCGCAATGTTTCCAGGGTTTCCCCGCAAGCCAAACAAACACCATCCCCTAAGCCACGCCTTTGCAAACCCTGACCAATTGCAAGACAATCATGCAAGAACCTCCACAAAAAAAGTTGAATACGTGGCTGAACCGAAAGGTGCCAACAACTCCTCCAAAGTTGACCCTGCCCTACCGAAGTAGAAGGGCCTACTTCCGCCGGTGGCCGATAAAGCGATAAAGCCAAAAAGTAACCAGACCTAACAGTATACACTCCCCTACAGTCATAGTGCCATATTCGGCGATCTGGGTGCCCCTCCGGGGCCACAGTAGTTTCCAAGATAGCATCCGATTCCCATGGCCGAAACACCTGCCGCACTTTCAGTACATCCCATAACCTAGATCCAAATAAGAAGAGATCCGACACAGTGGAGTTTACCGGAAGCTCATGCCTTGCAAATGGTACACGAAATGAAGGCTGTAGATTAATCCAGGAATCATGAAAGATATACACTGACCCACCATCCCCACACGCCACCGCAAACCATTATACAAGAGGTCCCTACCCTCAAGGATGCTACACCACAAATAAGAAGGTCTAGCCCCCAAACCAGCCGCTAAAATCGTACTATCCTCGTAATACTTCGCATGCAACACTTGAGCCGCCAAAGAACCAGGGTTTCTAAGAATACGCCACGATTGTTTAGCCAATAAGGCCAAATTGAAACACTCCAAGTCCCGGAATCCCAAGGCCCCATATTCTTCGGTAAACAACAGGCCTCCCAGTTCTTCTAGTGTATCTTGCATTTATTCTCCGTATCCCCCCAAAAGAACCCTCTAATTTCTTGCTTAAGCTCATGTATCAGTGTAGTGGGTATCTTAAAACATTGCATAATGTACGTGGGAATGGCCTGTAAGGATGATTTGATGAAGACCTCCTTCCCTGCTGGCGAGAGTAACTTATCTTTCTATCCAGCTACCTTCTTGCTAATTCTGTCCCGTAAGAAAGCAAACACCTGGCGCTTGTTCCTGCCGATCATATAAGGCAACCCTAAAGATTTACCCGAGCCGTCCCCTAAGGGGATTTGTAGCAGATCCGATACCGCTTCCCGCTCCTCCGACAAACAATTGGAAAAGTAAAGACTGGACTTATGAAAATTTATCGCTTGTCCAGAAAGAGCCCCATACCTAGCAAACAGCTCGGCCAATGTTTCTGCCGCTCCACCCAAAAGTTTGAAGAAAACCATGCAGACATCCGCAAACATCAAGTGAGAGATAGCGACCTCGTCCTCCCTACCAAACCTGATACCCCGCAAAGCTCCGCGGTGGACATAGTCATTAAGCAACGCCGTGATTCCCTCAGAGCAAATGATAATAAGAAAGGGCGAAAACGGATCCCCCTGTCGAATTCCTCTAGTCGGTACTATTCTGCCACTGGGTTTTCCATTAATCAAAACTCGGTAACAAACCATCGTCACACACCGTCGCACTACATCGATGAAGGGCGGAGGAAAACGCATACGCTCCATAATCCTCCAAAGATATTGCCACTCCACACGGTCAAAAGCTTTGTCCCTATCCAGTTTCTGTGCGGCATGATTATCACATCCCCGCTCGCCCGCCTGTAGCGAATGAAATGCCTCAAAAGCAATAATGGCATTGTCGGTAATAAGGCGACCAGACACAAATGCACTTTGATTCTCCGAGATCACGTCACAAATCACCCATTTGAGATGATTAATTAATATACGGGAAATAAGCTTGTAGATTGAATTACACAAAGCAATTGGCCGAAACTCAGTCTTAAGTGTAGGAGTAGCTACTTTCGGAAGCAACAAAATATATGTTTCATTTATCTTCCCAAGGGCGGCACCGTGATTCAGCACATCCAATACAACTTTTAGAACATCCTCCCCTACTACGCTCCAGAACTTCTGCAAGAAAACCACATGCATGCCATCCGGTCCTGGCGACTTTCTACCTGGAAGCTGTTTCAAAGCAGCACAAACCTCTGCACGGGTAAAGGGCGCGGCTAAATGTTGTTGTTGTCCATCATCTAGTTCGGCAAATTGCAACCCAGACAAATCAACCATTGTTCCATTGGAAGAGTAAATGGTCCGAAAATAATCTACAGCCACGCGCTCCATGTCAGCAGGTTCATCACAAACTACATCCAGACACCTTGGTTCACTGACCCGATTATTAACTTACACACCTTCTGGTGCGTGATTAAGATGAGGTTATATGATCTCAGATGTTATATCAATTTAATTATTTAGATTTAAACTCATTAAATATTGGGTTTTTGTGATAGATGAACTATTTCAAATTATAATTTAAAATAGTCAATATAATCGGTACATATTTAATTTAGGGCCAATTATTTAAAAAGACTGATTTTCAACTTATTAGGTGTAATAGGACATTCCGAAATCTTATTTAGTTATAAGGACATTCTAATTTTAAGAAGGAAACTTATTTAGTTACAAGGATATTCTAATTTCAAGTGGATAAAGAGGAAGAATGAAAAAACAAAGGAAGGAGGAAAAGAAAAAAAAGTTCAAAGTAAAAAAATAAAAAATAAAAAAAAACTTACTGAACGGTGTGGGTGTGTTTTTTATTTTTATTTTTTAATTCACCATATTTCTAAAGGTCATATATTTAGATCTAAAACTCGGATTATCATAATATTTTCACTAAAATTCATATTTTTTCGTCTTCTTTATTCTAAAATCAAATTTGATACTTTTCCGAATAAATTTCATAAAATCAATTTTTTTCTTCATAAAAATCGACGTGGCGTATTGATCAACTGTCATGCATTGACCACCTACCGGATGCATTGGCCACGGGATCCATTAACCACCCGATCGATGATCGCCGTGATTCATTGGCTACCACGATGTATTGACCGCCGCGATCCATTGACAACCTTGATCAGTGACATCTCATTATAGCGATTTATGCAATGACGTCTCATTGTAGCAATTTATGCAGTGACTTCTTATTGTAGCGATCTATGCAGTGATGTCTTATTGTATCGAATTATGCACTGACGTGTTATTGTAACGATTTATGCAGTGACGTGTTATTGTAACAATTTATGCATACCTTTGGTTGTAAAAATATGCATTTAAACAAAAAAAACAAAATAAATACAGTTATTTTACAAAGTTAACGAAAATTTAAACCAACACTAATCAAATAAACCAGCATCAATCAAATATTTAAAGATAACAAAGAAATAAAGTTACTTTACAAAGTTATCAAATGTGTGTATCAAGTTGTATATCGCGGTGACATCAATATCATTGCATCGCTTATCTAATTGTAAATACGAGTCATCAATGTCACCGCTTGGACATCAATGTCACCGCATAAGTCATCAATGTCCTCGCGATCGGACATCAATGTCACTGCATAAGTCATCAATGTCACTACATAAGTCGTCAATGTCCCTGCATCAGACATCAATGTCACTACATAAAACCTAACAACTGCATCAGTCGGCTCTGCTCTTGTTTTGCATTTCTCCAAATGTGGAGCTTTTAATATGGATAGAAGTACAAGTTTGGTGAAACTACAAAGACTCTTCACTATGACTCTTGTAATAGCCACACGTTGTTTGTTCCCTCCTGATAATTGGATTCATTGTGGAATCCCTCAATTCTTTAACACGATCTTGAATCATTTGACGATCTTGTTTAGCTTAATGTCCCTGCATCATTCATCAATGTCACTGCATCGGACATCAATGTCCCTGCATCAAACATCAATGTCACTGCATAAGTCATCAATGTCCTTGTATCATACATCAATGTCACTGCATAAGTCATCAATGTCCTGCATCAGACATCAATGTCACTGCATAAGTCATCAATGTCCCTGCATCAGACATCAATGTCACTGCATCAGACATCAAACCGTATCTTTTAGAATTTTGACGATCCTAGTTTTAGATCAAAATATATAGTATATTTGTTCTGTTGTTTTAGTTGCAGATTCTAAAAGGGATTATTTAATTTGTCCTTTTCAGGTGGTATCATGATAAGAATTGAAGAAAGTATAAAAGAAAATATATCATCGAAACGAAATGAAATGTCATTGAAGCAAGATAAAAACATTATGCAAAGCAATCCCCTTCTAACTTTTAAAACAGAGAGCAACTTCCCCAAGCACGAAGATCAGTCTTCTAAAGTTCTTTGATTTCTTTCTGAAAGTTGATTAGATCTGACTTAACCGTAAAAAGTCATTAATCTCTCTGATAAAAGCCAGAGTTCAATCCTAACATCTCACAAATATAATAAAATAAAAGAAAATAAAATTAAAATAAAAAACAAGCAAACATCAACGCATTTTTTTTCCCTCCATCCAGCGCTTCTTTTTTTTTTTTTTTTTTTTTTCTCCTTTTCTTCCTTCCTTCCTTTTTTTGCTTCTTTTTCTTTATCCACTTGAAATTAGAATGTCATTATAACTAAATAAGTTTCTTTCTTAAAATTAGAATCTCTTTATAATTAAATAAGATTTCGGAGTATCCTAAATGATCATTAATTCTCTAACGATGGCCTTATACTTAATATCCACTTTAATTTATTGATTAAACGGTTTCATTATATCAATTAACCAGACATATGATATCTATATTAATATCGTGAACACAGACACCATCATACTAGGATAATTTTGTTAAATATTATAGTATTTAATTTAAGCTTTTGTAATAGGCTTCTTTGTAATCTTTTTTTCTTTTTTTTCTTTCTAGCATCTTGCTAGAGATTTTTTTTAATGATATAACATATTTGCCGTTCAAAAAAAAAAAAAAAAATTAACAAATCTTTGAGGATTTTAATTATATGTACATTATTGCTAAATTAGTTAACAATCGATAATATGTCTGTGACAATATTAATTTAGTGTTGATAAGGGCCCATATTAAGCTGAGGTTAACGTGTTTTAGTAGAATATCATACCAACGGTCTCAGTCCTTATAAAATTAATGGTGGTGTAAGTAATATATATAACGTTTTATAGCAAATTTTTACATAACAGGCATGCATATTAAAGGTTTATGATGGTGTTCCCTGTGTACAATACAACGGTTTATTAAATATTTTGTAAACACTGTGACGATGGTCGGCTCGGTCAAAACCACGTGTCAGGAATATAGCGGATGCATCTAGGTAGGATGTGAAGGGCATCCTGACCAGTATCCACCACAAAGTATAAAGGCGAGCTGCCTCACACATCCTGGCCACCGCAAGACGGTCTGGTCGGTAAAATATACGCAGAGCGTAACCATAAGACTCGGCTAGTATTCCCGAGCCTTCAATCAGTTTGTTGGACTTATTTTTTAGTTTTAGTGATGAGTGCCAGACTAACTGTTATAGAGCAAAGGCAAAAGGATGTCTAGATCAAATGTATAGATTTATTAGAGTTTGATCTTTGTATAGGTTTGATCAAACAAGCACTGTAAATGGTCAGCTGACTTATATCAGCAGACTTGTCTAGGTCAGAGAGGGTATCTAGGTCGATGAGACTAGTTAGGAACCTCGCCAAGACCCAAAGCCGAGGTTCAAACTCAGTTATTGAAGGCTAAGAGATCAAAATTAGTAATTAAAGTCAAGGATATGGAATCAGAATTTAGGAAAGTCTGTGATGACCTAAACTGATTACATATACCTTGTGTACAAGGTCTAAGTTCCACAAGTTAAGTGGTGATTGGAACTTAGTCATATTTAAAATGGTGTAGTCTAACTTCACAATAAAAAGTTAGATAAAAGAAGTCAGCCGCATTATTTCATAAACACAACAAGATATGGTTCAGCTGACAGATATGTACTTCAGTAGACTTATGATCACAGGAACCTGCTGATACATATACTTCGAATTATACAAAGATTACATTGGAAGACTACAAAGAAAGGGTAACAACCTCTGATTTTATCAAACAAATCAATGGTTAAGATTAAAGGGACGTTGGGATGACTCAGACCTTTATCCAATGGATACAAGTCAAAGGGTGGACAAAGCGTATCATTGTCAAAAGGAATCGACATCGCATCGATCCTAGAACAATCAGGAAAAAGCAAGTCAAGATGGGACAAGTCTGAAACGGCTATATTTGAATTTCAAATATAAGTCACAAGGATTCCTACCTATAAATAGAGGACTCCTAATTCAGATACATGAGATGATAGATGATCGACCACTTATGAGGAAAAACAACAGATAATCTAGAGCTTCAAATTCTTATCTAGAAAGTCACCCTGCTGACTCTACTGAGCATAAAGCTACTAATCCAGTAAAATTCTTCAAGTGCAATCTGCTTTCAAGCTACATCAAGTTCACTCACTTGAAGACCTCAAGCTGCTGATCATATCATTCTGATCAAGCTGCTGAAAGATGAATCACTTACTTGATTCAATCTTTCTTTACAAGAAACCTGCTGAGACAGCGAAGCATCTTTTGAGGTGTGAAGGACTGTTGTTTGTGGTGGAGCTGGTGAAGAGGCAATTCTACCCTTCAAGGACCAGTGAAAGACTTTGGAGCAGCAATCTTACCTATTCTAAGTGTTTAGTTTATGAAGCCATAGTTATTGGTGAAGGACAAACAACTAAGGGATTTTTGTAACAGCTACATCAAAGATCTCTAGTGAATTGCCTCCAACATCACAGGAGAAGAGTGGAGTACAGGATTACACCACCTGGAACCACTATAAAATTTGCCTACTTACTTTCTCTGCATTTATATGCATATAGTATATCTAGCACATCAATCTATCAAGTAGCAACTGATTCACACACATACACTCATCGAGTATCTAATACTTAGTATCATATTTTAACAACAAGTA
Organism: Gentiana macrophylla; assembly: GCA_026214975.1. NCBI lineage: Eukaryota > Viridiplantae > Streptophyta > Magnoliopsida > Gentianales > Gentianaceae > Gentiana > Gentiana macrophylla. The sequence continues at coordinate 93,782,665 of CM047808.1, read as the reverse complement.
TTAAGGCTTAATTTAATTATATTGCGCTGCAACAAATTCAGGAAAAGTCAATAGTCGTGAGACTATTGAGCATCGCAGACTCATCGAGTATCAAAGAGGCTTGAAATTTCTTGAGTTTGTTAACTCCAAAAGTTTTAAGTGTTAATTTTATTCACCCCCCCTCTAAACTTAACCAAAACCTTTTCAAGGGACCAACACAGTTACATTCACGTTTCTATAAATTAAAGATGAACGTAGGGAAAGAACCTAGCCTGATAAAGGCCCCGATTCAACATTAAAGATAAAGGAGAGATTATATCCTTATAATAAGGGATTCATATCAATCCCATTTAATAATAATGTAACCGAATCCTTGAAGGATACGGCAAGATTAAGGTATGACTCCCTATATAAATCCCCTACAAGAACTACGACCGGCTTGATTCCGATTGCACAAGATTGGATACATATGCAGCTTGGAGGTAATCCAAGTTCAGTCATAAATATCAAATACAACCCCCCATTTCTGGTGTTATCGGTGACCGGAAGAACTACCCCTAGATCCATTAACCCGAAAATACTTATTGGCGAAACCTGACTTCGTCATTGGCGCTAGAAGGAGGGCCTTTTCCACTGGTAGTTTAAAGATTCTTTTCAGCAACCTCCTAGTTTTGAAGTTAAAGATCAAGAAGATAAAGTGTACAGACTCAATAAAGCACTTTATGGTTTGAAACAAGCACCAAGAGCATGGTATGAGACCCTATCTCTATTCTTGGTGGACAATGGTTTTACCAAAGGTACCATTGACAAGACTCTTTTCAAAAGGAGATAGCACCTTGCTGGTACAGATTTATGTTGATGACATAATCTTTGGTTCTGAAAATGAATTGCTATGTGAGAAGTTTGCAAATCTGATGAAGAGTAAGTTTCAAATGAGTATGATGAGTGAAATGAATTACTTTTTGGGTTTGCAAGTCAAACAAATGAAAGATGGAATCTTCATTCATCAAACCAATTATACCAAGGAGCTCTAAAGAAGTTTGGTATGGAAAACAGCACCAAGGTATCAACTCCTATGAGCACAAACATAAGGTTGTATGAAGACAAAGAAGGCAAAGATGTTGATCAGACTTTATACAGAAGGATGATAGGCAGTCTGGTGTACCTTACTGCTAGAAGACCTGATATATCCTTTGCTGTAGGAGTTTGTGCAAGATTTCAATCAAATCCTAAGGAAAGTCATTTAGGTGCAGTCAAAAGAATTCTCAAGTACCTAAAAGAAACACTAGATGTGGGAATATGGTACTCAAAAGATGGAAGTTTCAAGGTTATATCCTACTCAGATTCTTATTATGCTGGTTACAAATTGACAGAAAAAGCACCACAGGAACTTGTCAGTTGATGGGAAATAGACTAGTTTCCTGGTTCAACTCCAAGGGGATTAGTCTTTGCTATGTTGGGTGAGCTCACTTAGCAGATTAGTCATTGGTATCAACAATTCCATGTACTTATGTTTGGACAATTGAGCAAATGAAGTTTCCAAGGGGATTGGTCTTTGTCATGTTGGGTGAGCTCACTTGACAGATCAGTCATTGGTATTAAACTTCATCTTGTATTATCAGTTGGACAAAACAATAGGAATAGAAGATTAGCAAAGTAATTCTGTCAGCAGGCTGCTGAGGCTTATATGTCAGCAGGAAGCCAAGTCTACTTATGTTAAGGCTACTGAAGGAAACGTTACACAGTCAAACTTACAAAAGTCAAAAAGCAAGTGGCGGGATATTTATTCTATCTTTGTAACCGTAGTTACACGATCTGACGGTTAAAAAACGTTATGGAAAAATAATGGACGACGTGTCAAGACAACATTCACTCATATTTAATTGTGGTTAATACCACAGCTCAAGCTCTGACAGAGTTCACACTCACAACTCTCAATCTGCGATTTCTCTGAAATTACTTTTTGTGAACATAGATTTGAAAGCTTTCTTCTTCATCTCATTCACTTATCATGGCAAACAAGGATGATGTTCATATTGGTAACAGTCAAAGTGTAAGAGGTTATGTTAATGACTGTCACTCTACTGAACTAGCCATTAACATAGGACGAAGAATCAGATGGTTTGCTGGTTTGGAGAACGTCATCAATAGAAGATTGGAGAGAATTTTATATGTTAATATATTGGAGTTCTGGAAGAATATTGTCATACATGAAGGTAGAGAGGCCTTCACGACGACAGTTAATGGAAGAGAGATTGAAATATCTTCAGAGCTACTGAGAAGGTTATTTCATTTTGGAACTGGAAATGGTGCTCCTACCAATCCAGAAGCGATGAATATGCCAAGGATGAAGTTCGTGGATGTGATAAAAACAAATGAGGATATACCTTCATCTCTAGGCATTAATGTGAAGCATATTGGATTTGAGTATAACCTGCTGAGCAAATTGGTTGCCAAAACCATTTTGGGATTCATTGGGAGTCTAGATACTTTGTCTGGACCTAAGATAGATATGCTAATCATCATCTGTAGAAGTATGAAGTTTGATTGGGCTGGATTCTTTATACACTACTTGAAGTAGCTGTTTATTGAAGATAGAGATGGTATAAGAAAGTCCAAAGTCAAGCCCCTAGGTCTACTGATTCATACCTTGTTGAATCATTTTCAGATACCTGATATTTCATCTGAAAAGATTAACAAATCGAGGTACAATCCAGAAGTTGCTACTCCCATTCCTGGTTTGGATGAGGATGAAGATGTAGATGTTGAGGGTACACAAAGTGATGATGATGGTGGAGATGATGATGCTGGTGGTGAGCAGGTTAAGCAAGTTGTTAAGCCTGCTGCACCCAAGAAGGTTACTGAGAAGAGAAAGGTTACTGACAAAAGAAAGACCTTAGAAGTGTCAAAGACTAGGAAGACAAGGAAGCAAACAGCAGAGACTGCTGAGTCTGCTGAGGTCCGGCTAAAATTGAAGGAACCTGCTGTACTTGCAAGAAGAAGAAGAATCTGCTGTCGATGTTTTGAAGAGCAATGACGGAAGCCTGAGAGAAAGAGAAAAGCTACTGAGGTTGAAGCTGAACAACCTTCTAAGAGAATGAAGGAAATTGTTGCAAGGAAGAAGCATGGAAAAGGAAAACAACTGAGGATTCTTGAAGAACAAAGGGGAGAAGAAGAGCAAGAAGCTATTGAAGTTCAACCCTTAAAGATTTTTTTGCCTACTGAGACTGGAGAGGTTGTTATTGAGCAACCTGCTGAGGTAACTGAAGAACCACAGCAGACTACTGAGTCTGCACTTGCTGTGGATGTTGATACAGCAACACAAGACCCTACAAATTCTGCAATAGTTCAGGGGGAAGAGCAGTCAGATGCTAACCCTGCTGATGAGCATGTAAGTCAGGGGGAAGTAAGTGTTGAGCAGATGGAGGTAGTAGGTACAAATGTACAACAAGAATAACCTACTGACTTGTTCGTATCTGCAATAGATACTCTCACTCATCTTTTTGAAACCTTTGGGGGACAACAAGTTGAGCAACCTTCTCCAAGGAAGCCCTCAATGCCATATGAAAGGATGAAGTAGCAATCCAAGAAGGATAAGGTAGATCCCAACTTCAAAAGAGTGCAAATATATTTTCAATGGAAGTTTGGATTCTACAAGAGACAAAAACCAGCTGCTGATCCAATGAGTGGATTTGAAGAATGGGCATTCGATCAGCTGGGTGTGGACAGCCTATTGGAATTAGTAGATACAACCTTGTTGCAGAATAGGCTGATGGATCTGTTAGATGAAGGGAAGAAGAGCGCCCAACTAATGTTCAAGGATCCAAAATATGCACCTGACAGTGATGATTCATCTGACTCTGATGATGATCCCCCATGTTCCCTGGGCAGACCAGTGGAGTGGCAAAAGGGACAACTGATGAAGCCACTGGTCAAAGATCTACTGATGGTGCAGCAGATCAATCTGCTGATGCTGGTGAGTTTGCTGAAGATCAACAGAATGAAGATTTGGATGATGAGAGGGTTACTGATCATAGTGAGCCTGATGTCAGTTCTGAGGATTCAACTCAATATCAAGCATAGATTGACACTCATGACACTCTGTCCAAATCTGCCAACTTTCTACGAAGAATTGCTGATGTTAGGGAATTGCATAGAGATAATATGGCCGAAATCCCTACAATTCTTGTACAGAGAGTGCTAATCACTGAGGAACAGACAATGATTGCACAGAGATTGGATATGGTGATGGGATTTGAAGGATCACCTGTGATTGAGAAGGTTCAGGCTGCTGAGGATCAAACAGCACCTGAACAATGGTTGGAACCGGTGGTACAGGTTGCTGAGGTACAAACAGCACATGGACAAAGGTTGGAACTTTCTATGGGTTTGGAGGAAACCCCTATTGTTGTTGATAAACAGGCTGCTGTAGTGGAGCCTGCTGGAGGACAGGTCACTAAAGGGAAAGATAGTCAGCAGACTGATGTTGTTGATGAAGATGAACAGCTGCTGGACTATGACTACAGTGATGAGGAGTTTCAAATGCTTGAGGAGGAACATATTGAAGATGAACCACAACAGGCATTTGTACCAGTTTTTGAAGAACCTGCTCTTGATCCCATTCTGGAAGAATTCCAAGGTCCTAACCCTGCTGGAAGGGATATGAGTTGGGCCATGGTTGTTAGCAGACAGAGGGCACAATACAATGTGGTGGAGCCTACTGATGAGTCTGCTGGACATATGGATGGAGGAATGGCTGGTGGAGTGCACATGTTGTGGAATAGTTGAGGGCAGTCAGAAATGACATAACAAGATTAAGGACTCAACTTGACAGACAAGAGCAGAGGTTTGAAGATTTAATGAATCTAGTGGAAAATAGAGAGAGCACCACAGAAACAGTTGCCTCCAATATTACTTCCACTTAGTATGGTCTTGCTGACCTTACTCTGGATGTAAAGGGGATCAGACAAGGAAATACAATGAAGGAGACGTTCAAAGATCAACTTGAAGCCATTCACGTAAACTTGATAAACTTCTTTGAGGCACCAGGCCTGCTTGTGGGTGAGCTCTTTGGAACACTTAACCTGTTTGGATTGGATCCTAAGTTCACTGAGAGGATCAATCTACTGGAGCAAACTATGCAACAAAGGATTAGTGCAGTTGATTCTAGAACTGAAATCATGGAAGGACAACTGAGTAATCTAGTCATCACACAGGAGAGTGTTCATGGCCTGCTATCCCGTTTTGTTGATGATGTCAATAAAGGGGAAGAGAGCCAAACAGCAGTAGCAAAAGAGGCTGCCAGATTCTTTGCTAAGAAAATATGGGAAGATGACACCAATGCATTCAGAGAATCTGCACCTGGCAGACTTCCACTCACTGATGATCTTCTCAGGGAATATAAGAAGGTTTACAATAGAAAAAGGAGACCTTATCATGACAAGGGCTTTCATGAAGGGTTGAACTCCTTTCTGGGACTCAAGTTTTGGGGGACAAGAGTCAAAGCCTTGAGAGCTGCACAAAGAGGTGGAAGAGGTGGTAGGGGTGGAAGGAGTTTACCTACCACATCAGCAAAGGAATCACTGAACGAATTCAAAGAAGTATACATGCGTTTAGGCTTTAGAGTACACCAAATCAATCTTACTCTACCTGAAGCATGGAAATGGTGGAAAGAAGTGAATCCTCACATTGATTTCTCTCTTATTGAAAATGAATGGATGAGAGAAATGATTAGAAAGATAAGAGCTTATCAAGAGCAAGTAGAGAAAGCAAGAGAAGAAAGAGAAAGAAGACACTAGAACAGCATACTTCATATGCTTTATCTTTACTGATTCTAGACTGTAATAATTTTGAACAACTGATTATAATGAGAAATGACTGGAATTTTTTCTGTTTTTGTGTTTAATCCTTTTGCTTTGCTGTAAGGAGGGTATTGGCATCATCACCAAAAAGGGGGAAATTGTTGGACTTATTTTTGAGTTTTAGTGTTGAGTGCCAGACTAGCTGTTATAGAGCAATGGCAAAAAGATGTCTAGATCAAATGTATAGTTTTATTAGAGTTTGATCTTTGTATAGGTTTGATCAAACAAGCACTGTAAATGGTCAGCTGACTTATATCAGTGAGACTTGTCTGGAGTCGGTAGGGTATCTAGTCAAGAGACTAGTTAGGAACTCTTTGAAGATCAAATTTGAGGCTCAAACTCAGTTATTGAAGGCTAATGGATCAAACTTAGTAATTAAAGTCAAGGATATGGAATCAGAATTTAGGGAAGTCTGTGATGACCTAACCTGATTACATATACCTTGTGTATAAGGTCTAAGTTCCACAAGTTAAGTGGTGATTGGAACTTAGTCATATTTAAAATGGTGTAGTCTAACTTCACATAAAAAGTTAGATAAAACAAGTCAGCCGCATTATTTCATAAACACAGCAAGATATGGTTCAACTGACTGATATGTACTTCAGTAGACTTATGAGCATAGGAACCTGCTGATACATATAATTCGAATTATACAAAGATTACACTGGAAGACTACAAAGAAAGGGTAACAACCTCTGATTTTATCAAACAAATCAATGGTTAAGATTAAAGGGATGTTGGGATGACTCAAACCTTTATCCAATGGATACAAGTCAAAGGGTGGACAAACTATATCTTTGTCAAAAGGAATCGACGATTGTCGACCCTAGAAATCGAGAGTAAAAGCAAGTCAAGATGGGACAAGTCTGAAACGGCTATATTTGAATTTCAAATATAAGTCACAAAGATTCCTACCTATAAATAGAGGACTCCTAATTCAGATACATGAGATGATAGATGATCGACCACTTATGAGGAAAAACAACAGATAATCTTGAGCTTCAAATTCTTATCTAGAAAGTCACCCTGCTGACTCTACTGAGCATAAAGCTACTAATCCAGTAAATTTCTTCAAGTGCAATCTGATTTCAAGCTACATCAAGTTCACTCACTTGAAGACCTCAAGCTACTGATCATATCATTCTGATCAAGCTGCTGAAAGCTGAATCACTTACTTGATTCAATCTTTCTTTACAAGAAACCTGCTGAGACAGTGAAGCATCTTTTGAGATGTGAAGGACTGTTGTTTGTGGTGGAGCTGGTGAAGAGGAAATTCTACCCTTCAAGGACCAGTGGAAGACTTTGGAGCAGCAATCTTACCAATTCCAAGTGTTCAGTTTGTGAAGCCATAGTTATTGGTGAAGAACAAACAACTTAGGGATTTTTGTAACAGCTACAACAAAGATCTCTAGTGAATTGCCTCCAACATCACGGGAGAAGAGTGGAGTACAGGATTACACCACCTGGAACCACTATAAAATCTGCCTACTTACTTTCTGCATTTATATTCTGCATATAGTATATCTAGCACATCAATCTACTGAACTAGGAACTGATTCACACACATACTGTTAAGGGTGAATTTATACGATTTATAACGCTATATTTTATGATATTTCACTTCATATTCGTATAATTTGCATTAGAAACGAGTGTTTAGTAGATTTATTAAGCAAATGAGGTTTTAAATGAGTTATTCGCAAAATGGGTTAATTTTGGTGTTTTAATTGTGATTTTTATGATTATTTGGACGATATTACATTTTGCGATGTTTTAATGTGTTATAGGTACATGTTTGATGCTCAAATGTTGATCAAAAAGAGATAAGAGTCGAATTTCATTGATGATAAAAAGATAATGATGATTTGATTTGTTGAAAAGAGATAGAGATGAAGAAATCAAGATGAAGTCGATCCGGATCAAGCGCCCAAAGCAGCTTGAATCAAGCGCCCAGAGGGACGGGCGTTTGACATCTTGGACGGCCCAGGGAGGAGCTTTTACATTCAGGATGTTTAGATTTTTCCCGGACGAGCGCCCAATTTAAAGAAGGACGGGCCTCGATCGGCTCGGCCCGACTCAAGAAGTTTACACAAGTCGGACGGGCGTTCACCCTTTCCAGACGGGCGTCCAGCCTCCGCCATGCTGAAACCGACCTTGTTTTCTATATATAGCTGCGGTTTTCTCCACATAAATCACCATATATTCGAACCCTAAACCCTAGGGGCGGCTAAGCTGCGTTTTTCCTTAGTTTACAAACAGTTTTTACTTAAATACTTTTATGCACTTAATTTTACTCTAAACAATTCGAGTTTCAAATAGGATGATAAGAGGCTAGACCTCCATTGAACAAGCGTTGTGAAGCCATCCAATCAACAATTCAGTTTTGTTCTTGATTATCTTGTGAGTATTTTAATTCAAGTTGTTTCTTTATCATGTTTATGATGTTTATTGCAATTCATATCGAAAGATCGTTGCTTGTTGATTGTTTATTTTGATGAAAATCATATTAAACTTAGAGCACCATGATAAAGAATAGATCTCAAATCTAATTAACGAGAGTTATTAGGTAAGATTTCTAGGTTAGAAATTGAGAGATTTCACACCTTGAATTGAAAGCATTAATCTTTAGATCGAAAGATAGAAGATTGATAGGAGAACTTGTCTATGAAATTAGGAGTTCATACCGTGGTTAGGTGAATCACAACTTGGTTAGAAATCATGAGATAATCTAGATCGAAATTGATAGTTGTTAGGATAGGTGGATCAATTGCTTGTTCGCTCGTAAATTATTGATTAAAACCCCTTGAATTTGAATTGTTTAGCTTAGTTAGTCGTTTATTGCTTATTAGGTTTAGTTTAGTTTAAATTGGTTCGCAACTATATTTTCATGGCTTTAGATCTCGATCTTCTGTCCAGTTTACGTTTGTTATCTTCCGTTTTAGTTATTCACTGTTTTATTTTCGTTTCTGTTTAGTAGTAGTAATCGTGACATAGTTTAGTTAGACAAAAACTAGGGTTAGCAATCGCCAGTTCCCCATAAGATCGACCCGGTATCAACCTCTATACTACGATCCCTACACTTGGGGAATACCGGATTTATAAATTTTATTGCTTGTTGTTTTGTTAGATAAAATCCGTGACTAGTTTTTGGCGCCGTTGCCGGGGAACCGGACGGTTGCCTAGTTTTTGTTTTTTTTTTCCTGTTTATTTTTCGTTTTAATTCTGTTTTTAGTTGATTATCGTTTAGGTTACTAGGATATTAGGGTTTTAAGTTTAGGTTTAAGGGTCTTCTTTCTTGTGATTAGTTTTCTTCTCCTCTATCTCGACTATTTCTGTTCTTTTCTCTGTTTTTCCTTACCCCCTACCTTTTCTGCAAATTTTCTGCTTCTGTTCTAGTTTTCCCGCTACCAAACGGGCGTCTGGGGTCTTGGACGCCCGTCCGTTGGAAAACTTTAAATCTCAGATCGTTTCACCATTTTAGACGAAAGCGCCCATAAAATTTGGACGCCCGTTCTGTTTTTTCGAAGACCGCACGCAGCGTTTGGGCACCCGAACGCCCGTCCAGTCCGAAAGTTGGGCACACGCCCGTCCAAACCTTTGGACGCCCGTCTGTTTCATCTTTTCCCTTAATAATCCTATTTCCTTTTCTTCCTTTCCTTTCTTTTCTTTTCTTAGGTTTTAATTTTTAGTCTAGGTTTTTGAATTCTTAGTCTTTAGGTTGCTTTCACTTGTTTTTGGTCCGGTTTATGCAAACTCGGAGTCAAAAGGGACCGTTACTATACACCCCTGACCCCGAGCGAACCGTAGTCCGGCCGAACAGGTGAATTTTCCGTTCTGCGGTTCTGGTAGATAGAGCCGAGCAAGATCTTGAGGATCAGCTAGCCAAGGAAATCACACGATTTTGTAATAATGGTGCTAATGATAGACGTCGTTGGCGGACTACGCCATGCCTGGCGCGATCCACGATCAACCCGGCTATTGTCATTCCACCACCACCGCAGATGCACCTTTGAGCTAAGGCTGGCCTCATTCGAGATGATGCAAAGATGCATCAATCTTTCATGGGTTTCGATCGGAGAATCCACACACTCACTTGCATACATTCTTGGAGATATGCACCACACGCATCCAGGAGTAAGTGAGGATGCCATCAAGTGAAACTTTTTCCATTTTCTCCGGCGGCTGGCGAAGGAGTGGTATACTTCTCTCCCTCTCGAATCAATTACCACTTGGGTGAACTCGAAAAGGAGTTCTTGAGTCAATACTTCCCACCTTCAAAAAAGCCATTGATGTTTGAACGAGATTTTCACTTTCTACCGTAAAAGAATGAATCCTTCTTCGATCATTGGAAAAGGTTCAAATCTCTCGCTTAGAAAGTGTCCCCACCATGGCTTGCCGCAAAGGCAAGTCAACACATTCTTTAGTGGATTGACCGAGCTTACAAAAGGCATGGTCAATAGTTCATCCAGTGGGGCATTTTTGAAGAAAACACTGAAGAGGATGGGCATTGTTCGAGGACATTGCTAAATATAACTATGCTCCATCTTATCAAGCTATTCAAGCTCCTCCTCCTCCTAAGGTAGAGGAGGTAAACATGCAAAGTTTGATCGCCATCTTTGCGAAGGCGAGATGGCGGCATCTCAAGTTTGAATCCGATAAATCAAACTCCTTCTTTTCCACAGAACCCTCGTGTTCAGATCGCAAAAATCGCCGCCGACCGCCATATGAATGACCAGTGTCAATTTAATCCCCCTGCACCTTATCAAGTGAATGCTGTTCATGATTATGGACAGTACAATCAAGTCACATTTCAAAATTGTGACGAGGTAGGGCACACATCTAGATTCTGTCCTATGAACGGACAGAATGTTGAAGTGAATGCGTTCTATGGCCAGAACAACTAAAGGTCTAATCAAGTTTCTGGTCAGCATAATTTCCAAAACCATGGGTTTAATCAATCTTTCAGTTTCAATCCTAATTCAAATTTTAATTCGAATCAGAATTTCAATAGAAACCCCGGTTTTAATCGAACCAAAACTCAAAATTTTCCAATCCTACTCAAAGATTCAATCAGAATTGGCACGCCAATTCTAATCCTCATTGTTCAAAGTCGGCCCACCACCTATTCATTGAATTTCCAAAACTCTCAAGGCCCCTCGTACTCAAGTGATATCAAAGCTCAATGGGACTCCTTTAGGGAGGAGCAAAATAGATCAATGAAAATCTTGAGAGACAAATCAGGCGATTGGTGAGCGATTAGCTTTCTCGACCCCAGGGCAACCGCCCGATTTCACGAGAAAAATCCTAAGGGTGGTCAAGTTGCTCAAGCAGACTTGAACAATGGCCAATGTCTTCGACCTCGTGCCTTCAATTCCATATGGTAGAGAGGAGGCGGTGCAATGAATCTAAGCGGTACTCAAGTTAGTGGTCCTTCCCACCAGGAAACCACTAGCCCCTCCCCGCCATTGATAAGGCGGGGAGGGAAGCGAGCACCTACACTCCCTTTGCCGAAAGAGAATACTCGGGTGGCTGATCCTCGAGAGGTGAAAAAAATTTGGAAGTCCTCGTGTGGTGATCCCCGAGGAGTGAAGAATCAAGTGAGAGTGAGGTGATCCACGACTAATAAAAAGATTGAAAAAGCCGTTAGGTGGAAGGATCGGAAGACAAAAGTGTCAATGCATCTTCAAAGAAAGTCTTCTCGAGAGTGATCTGAAAAAGCTTCCATTTCCACCAGAAAGAGCAACATCCCTTTAAGTGAAGATAAGAAGTATGAAAGGTGTTAAAAACCTTTTGAAAATACTCGAGTAAATCTTCCATTATCGATGTCTTGGTTGAGATGCCTAAGTATACAAAATTTATCAAGGATGTTGTTTCTTCGAAAAGGAAGTTGTCAGACATGGAAAGGCTGATTGGTGAGGATTGTTCAATGATCAATTATGAAAACTTACCAACCAAGAGAGGTGACCCTGGGAAGTTCGTGCTTACCGTGTTAATGGGAGGCCTGGTCTTCCCTAACTCTTTGTGCGACCTGGGTGCATCTATAAGCCTCATGCCAATGTCTGTATGCACACAGCTGGGATTAATTGATCTTCTAGAACCCACCACCATGAACCTTCAGTTCGCTGATAGATCTTCTAAGAATGCAGCGGGAATCTTAAAAGACGTACTAGTTCAAATCGATAGGTTTACCTTTCCCGTTGACTGGTACGTTTTAGACATCGAAAAAGATGAAAATGTCCCCACGATTCTTGGAAGACCTTTTACGTCTCTGACCAGAGCCTCATCATCGCGCGATGGCGGGCGTGTGACGATCCGTGTTGGTGATCAAGAGGTAAGCTATAATGTTTCCAAATCCATTCAAATACCCTCCGGTCCTCCAACCGGTTTTTCCATTGAGAGACGTCTGATGACTTCGATGATTTGATGGAAAAGCAAGTCATGGTTGTTACAGCGAATATGAGCGATCGTTGATAATTTGAATAATCATGGTGTGGTAAGTCTAGAGCGGTTAGAAGTTTGAATTTAAGGATGAGTTGTTGGAAGGAGAAGCTTTGGCAGTGGGGGACCGCTCGATGGCTCAGCGATGTTGAGTTGAAAAGTGGAGATCTTAAATCTAGCTTAGAAGACCCCCTGCAGATTTGGTGTTGAAGCCGTTGCATAAACATCTTAAGTATGTGTTTCTAAGAAAAGGTGACAAGCTTCCTTTGATTATATCTGCCAAGCTGTCTCGGTTAGAGGAAATGAAATTGATCAACGTCTTGAAGAAGAATGAAAAAGCTTTTGGATGGCAAGTAGGAGATATCGGAGGAATATCTCCGGACATCTGTATGCACAAGATCAAGACCAATGAGGGTGCAAAATGTGTTAGACAGCCCCAGAGGAGGCTCAACCCTCATATGCAAGAGGTAGTTAAGAAAGAAATCATCAAACTTCTGGACATAGGAATCATTTACGCCATCACGGATAGTGAATGGGTTTCCCCAACTCAAGTAGTTCCCAAGAAAGGAGGAATTACTATTGAGAAGAATGAGAAGGGAGAAGAAATAGCGTTGATGCTCGTTACTGGTTATAGAGTCTGTATCGACTATAGAAAGCTCAATGAGGTCACAATGAAAGATCATTTCCCCCTTCCATTCATTGACCAGATGCTTGAGCGTCTGGCGGGGCACGCATTCTACTGCTTCCTGGATGGATATTCAGGATATTTCCAAATACCCTTTGATCCAGCTGACCAAGAAAAGACCACTTTCACCTGCCCTTATGGTACATTCGCTTACAGGCGAATGCCATTTGGTCTCTGCAATGCCCCAGCTACATTTCAATGATGTATGTTGGCGATCTTTGACGGGCTAGTAGAAAAGTGTATGGAAATCTTTATGGACGATTTTTCGGTCATTGGTCAGTCCTTTGATGATTGTCTTGACAACCTTGACCAAGTGCTATCCAGATGCGTGGAAAAGAACTTAGTACTCAACTGGGAAAAATGCCATTTCATGGTTGATGAAGGAATAGTTCTTGCCACAAAATCTCAGCCAAAGGTATAGAAGTTGACAGGGCAAAAGTAGAAGCTATCGAGAAGATGAGTTATCCCAAGAATGTGCATGAAGTGAGAGGTTTTCTTGGACATGTCGGTTTCTATAGAAGATTCATTCAAGACTTCTCCAAGATAGCCAAGCCCCTGTCTACTTTACTTAAGGAAGACGTTGAGTTCAATTTTGATGAGAGCTGCAAGCAAGCGTTTGAGGAGCTTAAGGACCGTTTAATCTATGCTCCAATTCTTATATCGCCTGACTGGAACCTACCTTTTGAGCTTATGTGCGACGCATCAAACTATGCAGTTGGTGCTGTTTTAGGACAAAGAATCAAAGGGAAATTCCATCCAATCTATTACATGATCCACACATTGAATCCCTCTCAAGTTAACTATACTACTAACCGAAAGGAATTATTGGCGTAGTTTTTGCTATGGACAAGTTTCGCAGATTACTTGTTAGGAGCTCAAGTGATTGTGTGGGTGATCACGCCGCTTATGTATATCGATGACTAAGAAAGAGGCTAAACCGCGCCACTTTCGCATTGGATCGACCTACAAGAGTTTGACGTTCAAATTAAAGACAAAAAGGGTAGTGAAAGCGTAGTGGCGGATCATGTTTCGAGAATGTTAAGTGAGGAAAAGGATGATCCATATGATATAGATCTTTACTTTCTCTACTGTAACATTATGCTTATTGACGGTTGCCCTCCGATGTTCCTTGGTATTCTTCCATTGTCAATTACCTTCATGCCCAATATCTCGATCCAGAATTGTCCTATCGGGAGAAGAAAAGTTCTTCTCGATTTGAAATCTTCGTTTGGGATGAACCTTATCTTTAAGATCAGTCAAAAATGGTCCGCTTAGAAGATGTGTTCCAGACCGAGCACGTAGCGATATCATTGAGCAAATGCCACAGTGGACCCTTTGGAGGTCACTTCGGTCCGTGGAAAACCGTTGCTAAGATCTTCCAATCCGGTTTCTATTGGCCTACGATCTTTTAGGACACGAAGCTTTCAGAAGCTTGTGATAGGTGCCAAAGAACCGGTGCTCGACAAGGCATTTTGACATGCCTTTGAAACCCATACTAGAATGCTGAAGTCTTTGATGTATGGGGTATCGATTTTATGGGACCATTCCCATCATCATGTGGTAACAAATACATCTTAGTCTGCGTGAGATTACGTGTCCA